>JANBXA010000642.1:34227500-34495000 GCA_030556225.1 Cricetiscus sungorus
AGCAAAACAGAAAGTTAGGTTCTTACATAATGGGAAGTGAGAAGAAAGTGGCAAAATGTCACCATCTTCTTGAACTCCAGTATACATTTGAGGAAATGGGAGACCCATGCCTTGATTTTTAGAATATTAATTTCATGTTGTTTTCTCATGAGAAATTAGAAGTTGTGTCTAACATTTCACTAAGTAGAGAGCAAGAACTTGGGTTGTCTTTTGTTTGTTTTATGTTTTCTAAAAATTATACTAACACAGCTTTAGGTTCTTCAGTGATCCCCAGGAGGACCCTCTCCACTCACACACACACACACACACACACACACACAACACACTCACACTCACACACACATAGACACACACACAGATACACACACACACATAGACACACACAGAGAGACACATTCAGACACACACACACACACACACACACACACACACACACAGACACACGCACACACTTTGTGTATATTAGGAAGGAAAACCATCTGATTTTGGGCAACGCTCTAAGGTCTGCTACCCCTGGGATGTGATACTGATCCACCATAGGATTCTATTTCTATTGAACACAAGTATTCTTTATACGTGAACATCCTTTAGCTGTGACTAGAATCGTGAGTTCTTTCTACTGGACAACAACACAGGAAAAGTGGATTCCCGTGGAGCCCATCTAGGCTCATCAAATAAACATAAACATGGCGCCCTTCCCTGTAACTGATTATGGATTCTCTCCTGAGATAGGTATGTGGGAAAAGGGCAAAGGTCACGTGGAAAGTGTGCTCTCCTGCCCTCCACCCTCCTGACACAGCTTCCTTGGGTTGCATTAACTCTGTCAGAGAATCCCCACGTGCTCAGACAGAACCGCACACTGATGCTTCCTCTGAATCCAGCCTTTCACATCTCCAGCTTCCTGAGATGTCATTAACAGCTGTCATTCCAGGGGCATCAGAACAATCTGTGACAACTACACTGCCATGCTGAAATTCTACAACCTAACAGTCACTACGACTACCACGATAGCTGAAGCAGCTGACCTTACATTCCCTCCTGGCCCTGATCTGGTTACCTAAATCTCAGTTTGGGATGCCTAGTGGAGCTAACGTATTTAAAATGTTCCAGATAATGCCGATGGCTTTGGCTGGCATGAAAGTAGCAAGACCCAGAGAAACTGCCAGGGTCCATGGAGGGCACTAAAGCCACATAAAGCCACACAAGACCCAGACAGACTTGAAAAAACTATTAGTTTTCTCCAGGCTCCTCTCTTCCCACCATTAGTGAGCGCACTCTTTCTCCACCCCAATTTCTCTCTCTCTCTCTCTCTCTCTCTCTCTCTCTCTCTCTCTCTCTCTCTCTCTCTCCCTCCCTCCCTCCCTCCCTCCATCCATCCATCCATCCCTCCCTCCCTCCTTCCCTCCCTCTCCTAGGGTGGCTAGTCCAGCACCCTGTTTCTTTAACTGTATACAGCATTCATTACTCCCTGCTAGTAACAGGTTAAAAGCAATCTAGGAGAAAAACAAACAAAACAAAACCCCCAACTATTTCACTCACTTCAACCCAAACTTTCTCCTGTGGTTGCACACAGCACTGGAAAACCAGAGCCAGCACAAAGCAAGATTTGGGAGACATTTGGAAAAATTTAACTGAATGAGTAAAGGGTTTGGAATGTTTGATATTTTTCAGGCAACCCCTGAGCTTATTGTTTTTGTTTCTTTGGGGTGGGGGGAGAAAAACGGCTGTGAATGTTCTTTTTCTTTTTTAAACTTGTGGGACCATTTCTTTAAGGGCAGTAGCAGGCAGCATGCTCTCTGCCCAGTTGCCCAAAGAGTTAATACTCAGACAGCAGGCAGGAGGGATGGTCTATTTAAGCAGCAGCGGCAGCCCAAACTAAGTGGGCACAAAGGCAAAAAAGCAACGTGAGTTGACCTTGGAGGGGCAGGGCAGAGCATAGAGCAATCGAAAAAGAAAAGAATGACTAAGAAAACAAACAAATGAGAAAACAGCCTTTAAAATGCAATTTCTAGAGGCTGCTGTCCAGTTTGGTTCTCAAATGGGCATTGTCTGATGAGACCAAAAAAACGGGAGATGAAAAGCATAGCATGAATTACCAAACCCTGGTCATGCCAGCAAACCCGGTGAAGGCACACATGGCTGGAGCATGCCTCCCTCACTCTTGCTTGTGTGGTTTCTAAGAAGATGGTGGGGTCTGGCTAACGCCATAGGAAATCAGACGATCCATGTACTTGAGGTGATTATTGTACAAACATTGTATCCCCCTTCTCAAATCAGGTCCGATCGAATTGACAAATTGGAGAATTGATTTCTCACCTAACAGTCTTTGATGTCTTAAGCGAAAGATAAAAGTTCAGCGTGGGCACTGCCTTCTGCTCAGTTTTGTGGGCTGGCCTCTGGGCCCCTAATGATCACTTAAGCTCACGCTCACACAAAGCCCAAAATCTTTAACCAATTCGAGCCCAATTATTATCAGTTGCATCCCATGCCTTTTGCAAGACTCAGACTTCCCGATGGCTGCCAAGGAGGTGGAGAAAGGAGGGGGTGGGGGCCAGCCTAAAAGTATTGACCTTATCTTCAGCTTCCAGTTCCTTTAGCCCACAGCATCGCAATCGTCCTCTCTCTCTCTCTCTCTCTCTCTCTCTCTCTCTCTCTCTCTCTCTCTCTCTCTCTCTCTCTCTCTCTCTCTCTCTCACACACACACACACACACACACACACACACACACACTCACACACAGAAAGACAGCCAAAGTGGGGGGATGCTCAACAAACTCCGAGAGACTTCGGTGGGCCCCCTGGAACCCTCCCCACGCCCTTCTTACAAGCTGCACTAGGCCATGAAAAGTTTAAGTGGCCCCCACCCGGAGTGTTTTCTGGAAGGAAGTGGGGGGGCAAGGAGGGGGTGATCAAATCTTTGAGATTCACACACAAAGAACAGCTTACTAGAAAAGCTCCTGAAGTCGTATTTTTTGTCCCTGAGAACGTCTCCTGGGATCTCCTTTCTAAAAATCCCTGCTCACCTGCAAAGGACTTTAACCATCTCCCTAGCATTTCTGCTGCTAAATAACAAAAGAACACCCCATTGAAAGTACCCTGCCTTTAAAGAGAAAGCTACACTCCGGGCTCCCTCTCCCTTCTTCCTCTGCCCTGTAAACTCCATTCCTACTGTTAGTCATTTGAAAGAGGTCCGCAGAGGGGATGGGGGTGAGGGAAGGGTCCGCTTGCCATGCACCCCGAGGAGCGCCAGACACCACGCTGCCTTCCGAATCTCACGGGTCCAGCCATACCTTGGTTTGGAGGTACTGGGGACAGTAGTACGTGTACTGGGGGTACATTTGTGGCTGATCCAGGCGTTTGCCCATGTAGCTGGGATCTTTATCTCCGAGGCAGGAAACTGAATAACAGGGTATATGATGCCCAGGGCGAGCTTCTTCCTCTCAATCCACTGTTCCCGGCAGTCTGGGTGACTGATGAGGCTTCCGACTCCACTCACTAGTTCCAACACCGTAAGGAATTTAAAACAACCAAAAAAAAAACCAACCCAAAGCAAAACAAAGGACCAAAAGAAAAGAGAAAAAGAAGAAAAACACAGATGGGGGTTGAGGTCCGCAGAGAAACCCCCGGACAGCTTCCCCGATTCTTGCCTGCTCGCTTTCTTCCCGGCTGCCCGGTCCAGTCCGGATGAGGCAGTTGCTCTCTAACCAGCCTGTCTCTAGTGGTGTCAATCGCAGGCGCTTGTAAAGGCGAAGGAGGAGGGAAAAAAAAAAATCCTTTAGCACAACTCGGAATCCTTGCAGTACTGCTTTCGGTCTTTCGCGTGTCTCTTTTCCACCTTGGAAAATTGTAATAAAAGGAAAAAGAAACAAGGGGCAAAAAGAAAAAGAAAGGAAAGGAAAAAAAAAAACTGGAGGGGGAAAAAAAGAAAAAGAAAAAAAAATAAAGAAAAGAAAAAGAAACCCGTGCAGGCTTAGTTGCTGCTGCCTGGTTCCCAGAGTGACATGGTGTGTTCGGGCTGGCCTTGCCCCTCTCACTCACTTCCCCTCCTTCCAGCCAGTGGGTGGAACCGATAGAGTCTCTCCAGGGAGCCGCGTACACGCAGTCCAGAAGGCTGCAGTATTTCCTCCAAGGGGAAAAAAAAAAAAAAAAAAAAAAAAAAAGGAAGAAGAAGGAAGAAGACGAAAAAGAAGCAGAAAGGAAGGAAGGAAGGAAGAGGCTGCTGCCACTCCTCTGCTGGCTATCTGAAATAGCAGAGTGAGCAGCGTCTGCAGCTGAGCCCCAGGTGGAACCGAACCCCAGCCTGCCCTTGCAGCGCCTGGGTGGGGCATGGCCCAGCCCTCCCTGCCCTGCACCGACTGGGGCTCCTGAGCTCGCTCTCGAGCTGCCTTCTCCTTTTCAGTCGTCAAGTTCCCAGAGGTGAGGCATGGCATTGCTGAACAAAATGGACCATGGGAGGGGGCAGGGAGGAAGGAGAAAAAAAATGTATGTATACATATACGTGTGTACATATACATCCTCGGATGCACACGGATGCCAACCTTCCTAGTTAAGCGGGAGAAAAGTGTGTTCAAGGCTTTTTTCAAAACCTCTTAACGCACTAAAAGCCAGAAGAACCCAGGACCTAAAGATGAAACCAACGTTTTGCCTTCCAGAGGACACAGAGGATGCTCAAGAAAGGAGAAAAAGTTGGGGTTCTTAGTTGGGTACTTCTGTGGGGAAAGTCATACCCCCATCTCTACAAGGGGGGGGACTTAACTACCAGAAGTAATTGTTTTGTGCCCTTATCCATCTGTTAAAAAAATAAAATCAAAGCGATCCTTAGGTCTCTCTCTCTCTCTCTCTCTCTCTCTCTCTCTCTCTCTCTCTCTCTCTCTCTCTCTCTCTCTCTCTCTCTCTCTCTCCAACCCCCACCCCACCCCACTGGTAATAATATTCTGACTCTTCTATCAGCTGCTACATTATAATACAGACTGTTTCGGAGAAGATATATTTCCTTAAAGGGTCTCTCTGCAAGGCGGCGGAGAGGCTAAAATTAGCTGTGCCAGCTGTGTTTTGCTGGTAGTGCTCACGCATGCCCGGAGCGTGGGCAGCCAGCCTCTGCGCGCCTCTCCATTCCCCGAAGTCGGCTGAGCACTCCAGCCATCCTTTCAGAAGACAGACTCCTCGGACAAAGAAAGGCAGTTTTCTCACAGAGACCCGGAGTCAAAATGCAATACACATGATGCTACCTCTGTGTAAGTCCGGCCACTCCTGGGTCAAGAGCCATGGTCTGGCAAGCTACTGAAATCTGTATCAGGACAGAGAAATTGGTTTCACGCCTTCATGCCTCTCTCTCTCTCTCTCTCTCTCTCTCTCCCTCTCTCTCCATTTTTTTTCTTTTTTAAAAGACAGGGTCTCAGGCACCCCAAGCTGCACTTGAACTCGCTTCCCTAATGAAACAGCATGACTTTCAACTTCTGATTCTCCGTTTGCTCAGCACTGAGATTTCAGACATGGGTCGCTGTACCCGGTTTGTGCGAACATTGGCAGTTGAACCCAGGACCCCGGGCAAGCTAGGCAAACACTCTACCAACTGAGCTATCTGCTGATGAAAAACATCAGAGGGAGGCAGCTCAGTTTGGGGTGCAAGCATGGCAGCCCCCAAGAGCAATGTGATGGGGAAAATCAAGCCAGCTCCACCCACATTTTAAAGGGGAGAATCTGGGCCTCAGTTATCCCATCCATAAAATGGCGAAAGACGTTAACTGAAGTGGGCATCGAATCTACTCCAATCGCAAAGCCCCTCGGCCACACCTCCCCACTCAATGAAGCCCGGAACCTGGAGAAGGTGTCAAGACCCTGGGGATGCCATCAGTCCTTTATTTCTGCCGAGGGTCAGAGTGTACATTCTCCTCTTCGCCCCGATGGACCTGCTCTGAGTCCCACTACACTGCCATCATGTTGGTGGCGTGATCTCCGAGTGTATCCCAGTCAGCCCTTCCCCGAAGCAGCTTTCCCTAAAGCCCGGCTTCCCAGGGCGCAGTGTGTTTGCTCACCGGGCTGCATTTCTCCGATGACCATCTAAACTCACAGCAGCAGGCCACATCCTTCACAGCCCTAAGAACTCACATGGAGTCAGACACCACACATGTGTCCTGTGCGTGATAAACAATTAATTGTGCCTCAACTCAAGGCATGCCTTTGAAGTATTTGATTCTTTTAAACACATTTGAAAATTATGCTTACTGGGTCTGTGCATGCACACATGTGTGTAGAGTTGGTTTCTCCCACTCTAATGTGTGGTCTTTCCCTGGGATTGAAGTCAGATGTTCACACTACATATCTCTCATATATATACATATATATATATATATATATATATATATATATATTTCTACACCTCTCTCTACCTCTACCTCTCTCTCTACCTTTACATCTCTCTACCTCTACCTCTACCTCTACCTATCTCTATCTCTATCTCTATCTCTATCTCTATCTCTATCATCTCTATCTCTATCTCTATCTCTATCTCTATCTCTATCTCTATCTCTATCTCTATCTCTATCTCATCGGTCTCGTCTGTAGATCAAGGGTGTGTTAGCCTCAGCCCACAGGGCAAAGCAAAGGGCACAGACCTCAAGATGAGGCTGGAGAGGGAATCTCCAGCTAAGCCATCGGAGGCTTGGTGTGACAGTTAGGTGTGACAGGACCTAGAACCACAAAGGAGATTATGAACGTCTGGGCATGTCTGTGAGACATTCTCACAACTAGGACCCAACCTAAATATGGATGTCACCAAGACACTAGCTTAGCTCCTGAAATGAATATAAAGGAGAATTGAGCTGAGCACCAGCCATCATCTCTCTGCTTCCTGGATATGGAAACCGTGTGACTCTCGGCCTCCTTCTCCTTTTCCAAGCATGATACCCTGCCATGATGGACTGGACTTCAAACTGCGATCCAAGTAAATCCTCCATTTTTTAAGCTGTTTTGTCAGATGTTTTGTCGCAGCAAGGAGAATAGTCACTGAAGCACTTGCTGAGGGCTTGGCATGGCCAGCTAAGCTGTTGGGAGCGGATGATGCTGTGGGGGTCCAACCAGCTCTCCTGACCCTAGAGTCAGACATCTTCTGCCTGAGGACACAGTCATCCCACATGGCCCTCTGAGCTCCTTCAGTTCCCAAGAGCAGCCTCCAAGACCTCCTTCCCCAGTTCTGGCCAAGGGCATTGGTGGTCTCACATGAACTACTGGCTCTGGAGAGTCCCTGAAGGAAACACTGTATTGTTTACAATCAAAAGGCTAAATAAATAACTCCTCAGTCAAAGCAATGGCCCACTTATATGTAAGGCCCTCAGTATGAGTCTGTGCTATCAGCAATTTCTGCACAAATTGCTACATTCCAAAACACTATTCCATTCCATTGGATTATTGTAATGTTCTGGGCATTGATGGTCAGAATCCTCATTACACATTTAAGGCTTTCCCTAAGTAATGCAAAGCGGGTCCATAAAGATTGTAAAGTCCACGTTGTCCTACACACACACACACACACACACACACACACTTCTTAGACACACTAGTAGCCATAGCCATTTGAGAGGCAAGATATTCCTGTCAGAGATAATTTTTACAGCATTTTTGTTCTGCTGAAGTACGGTACTTTCCATTTAAGTGACTAGGAGAGGTAGGAGGCACCGGGTTTGAGTCGCTCTCTTAATCAGAAGCCTGCTGTGCCCTACCTGCTAAGGAACCAACAAATTCTGGGGCAAAAGACAGCAGCAGCGGGCATGGTTGCTCCCCGTTCCGTGAGCTGTTCAGCCTGGCAAGAGAGGGCCCCCAAAAGACAAGCTCTGCCTCAGATGGACTGGCTGCCTCAGACATGCCACACATAGGAGGAGTGGTATGGGGCTGAATGTCAGAGAAGTAAGGAGACACCCATGGTCTGTCTTCAACCTATCCTCCTGAAGAAAACCTGGGTTCTCTTACCGGGCGACTCGTTATATTTTAATTATACAGTCTGTGGCACCTAAGTTTCATTGCCAACCTGATCAGAGAAAACAAAATGGGTTTGTCTGGGACAGAGACCAACCCTAAACATGGCTGTGCCATTCCATGAGACCGGGTCTAGGGAGGAATGAAAAGAAGTATAGCTAAGTACCAGCGATCATCTGGGCCCTCTGCTTCCTGAGGATGAATACAATGTTAGCAAGAGCCTCACACTCCCGCTGCTGTGCCCTCCCTCCTCGGTGGGTGGTACTCTCAAATCCTGATTGGAAACAAAACCCACCCTTCCTTTGAAAATATCTTTTCTTAGATATTTTGTCAAAGCAACAAGAAAGGTAACAAATACATAGAGTTGGCCAAAGGGGAAACACAGAAACAGCAAACAGGGAAAAAGCATAAGGTCAAGGTACAGCGAAGTGTTAATCTGTCATGGAGAAGGACATTCATGGTGTTGAGTTTTTCCTTTATTTATAGAGCTTTGTCTATTTTATCTTACCACCCCTCCTTGTATGTTATGTGTGTGTGTGTGTGTGTATATATATATATATATATATATATATATATATATATATATATATATATATGAGCGCAGTTCTCAAAGAGGCCAGCAGAGGGTGTCAGATACCCTGGAACTTGAGCTACATACAGGTGGTTGTGGGGACATGAGGGTGGCGGGGACTGAGAGTAACTCATAGGAATAACTAACTGTTGAGCCATCCCCCTGCCAATGGATGTCATTAACTGCAAGGAAGTTCTTACTAAATAATCCAGGACTGTCCTAAATGCCATTCACCCCGTCATAACTCTGTAATTGCCAAACTTCAGACATTCATGACTGATTATTTTTTCGTATCGGACAACCAAGCTGAAAAGCGTTACCCACTACTTTTCATATCTGCTCGAACTTACCCTGCAATGCATACTTTATCACAGTTTTAAGTTGAGAGCATCTCTGTAAGCTCGTGCGTACGTCCCTTCTGCTATCCTTGGGGAACACCTTCTCTTCTAGTCTCTACATATTTTGTCATCACACTTAATGCTTGGGGTAGGCACACCCAGTTCCTCTTGCTGCTACAGTTACCAAGGCTTGTGCTTCCTGCATTAATGAACGCAACCCTGTCCAGTGACCAGCAATAGATGGTTATGCAGGGAGCCCAGTGACTTGTACCCAAGCTTCCTATTGCCATTGTTGGCTGTTTGTTCCCTGGTGGAAGCATTTACACTGGTGCTAAGAAGGACACATCCCAGGAGGCTGAGGACAGGGACTTTTGAAAATCAAATTGCTAGGCAGGCAAGATGGTTCAGCGGGTAAAGGTGCTTGCTGCCAAACCTGGTGACCTGGGTTCAATCCCCAGAGCCACATGGTAGAAAGAACCACATCCTACAAGCTATAACGTCCACACATTCCTCATGGTATACCCGCATAAAGAAATCCATAGAATAAAATCTGTCATGGTACCAAGGACTATCCTAGACTCCTGTGGTTACTACCGTAGCTTTGCATGGTTATGTGACTTGAGCACATCTGTTCCTATTGTTCTTATGTGGGCATCTATCCCATTAATCTCTAAGCTCCACAGATAGCAAATTCAGTTACCTCATTCACCTTATATTTCCAAGCAGAATAGTTCATGAGATTTAATGAGATGTTTATTATGTAAAGGAACAAGCAATGAGATGATGATGAGGAGAAATATAAGGAAAGGAGTAAGAGGGAGAGGGAGAGGGAGAGGAGGAAGGCAAAGATGACTAAATGCTTTGCCAGGTGGGAAACAGTTTTCTCAAAGAAATGGAGGCATTTTTTATTGAGTTTTCAACTTCCGGTTGCCAATAGCTAAGAAGGTTTGGTCGATACAGCTAGATTTAATTTGGTTGGGTTGATTTTTAACCCGAGGGGGGAAAAGGCCAGAATGACAGAATGTGGACTAAAAGACTACCAGTGAAATTACCAGATAGAACACAGGCTCTCTAGTAAATCAGTAAATAGATCATATATGTTTTTAAGCATTAGTATGTCCTCAACATTACATGTGGTATGTCCTGTGAACTATCTGGACCATATTTATAAAAGATGACTCATTGCTTAGTTGAGAACTGGGTATCTGTGTTTTTGTTTTCTCACTCTGGCAACTGTCCTAGCCGACCCACCACCATGGGGAACAGGCCTTACTGGGGAGAAAGGAGATTTGATAGGATGCCTATTTCAGGGCAAGTAGCAATGGTTAATATTTTCACTTACATTCATACTTCAAACTGGCTAAACGAAACATGTCCCCAAGTTAATTCTCCCTGAAGATTCCTAAACTACAATATGCCCCTGACAGTAAGTCTGAATGGTATTTCCAGAGGTGTGTTATTGTCTAGCTTTAAGATAGTTATTTCCTCTTAGCATGAGGGAAATTCTATTCTATTTCTCTTACAATCTTAAACGCAATCAAGTGCTATCTGAAGTGGCTGTGTACAGATTCCCCCCCCCCACACACACACACACAAATCCTTGACATTAGGAAGGTCCCTTTAAGGAACTATAGAGATAGCTCTTGGCTAAAGTGCCTGATGTACAAGATGGAGGACATAAGATCATTTCCTAGAGTGCATGCAATTAAAAGCAAGCACAGAGGAACAGACTTGTAATTCTGGTTCTGGGGAGGCAGAGACAGGCGGAACCTGGGGCCTCTCTGGTAAGCCAGCTTAGCTTACTTATCAAGTTCCAGAAAAGTGAGACCCTATCTCAAAAAAAGTAATCCAGCATCTGAGTGGTGAATACACAGTTGTATTTTGCCTTCTACACACACACACACACACACACACACACACACACACCAGGCACCTGCACATACAGAGGGACGGAACATGCACACAATAAGAAGGTCCAGTTAAGAGGGACCAAGAAAATGAGCAGAGCAAAGTCGCCTGTAAGGTGTGCGGAGAGCAAATGGTCAAAACTTGCCTGCCCACTGCCAGCCGACTTGAGGCTCAGCCTCACAGATACAGCCAGCATCTTCATGATTCTATAGCTCTTGTACCTAACTCATGAAGTGTGGTGTCCTGACTTCGCAACATTGCATTTTTTTCCTAATCATTTTGATTGCCACTTAATAACAGTCACATCTGGAGCCAACCTTAAAAAACACAACACATTCCTTCACCATAAATAGTCACAAAACCCCACCATTTTCTAATTTGTCTTCATTTCCACCAGCACACGTCTAGGAGTGAAAATAGGCGAATCGGTTTGCGTTCTGGTTGCAATAGAAAGAATAAAGAAAGCCATGAAGTCCTGCCAAAGAAAACACGGCGCTTCCGACAGCGGAAAGGAATCTTTTTGTCTTTGTCTTGCTTCCCTGGCTGTTTCGTGTCCTCTTGTCTGCTCTTTACCCTGTCACCTCCACTGTCTTCCTGACCCCAGGGAAGACATCTTAGTGATTCACTAAGTGTGTGTGTGCATGCCTCTGTGGACTTGTAGAGTTCATCAGCTGTCCTAAGGGATTCCATCATATTTCTTTGAGACAAGATCTCTCACTGAGCCTGGGATTGGAGTGATAGGCGGCAAGCCCCAGCAATCGCTCTGTCCCTTACTTCCCCGTGCTGGAGTCATGGGTGCAGCAATGCCTGGCTTTCTCTGGGTGTCCTGGGGATCTGAATTCAGGTCCTCGGGCTTGTACCGTGAGCAGCTCTTACTTACCCAGGAAGCCATCTTCCTGGCTATACATAGCACATTCCTGAGTGTGTCCGTAGGAGGACAGAAGGTCAGTCTGATGCTATGGGCAGTGCCATGCAAGCAGCTCACTCCTAGCAGCCTCTACTGCCTTCATTCTCAGAAGGCTGAGCCTTTCTCTTATTATGCAGTCATGAGACATAATCATTCCTCTTTCCTTGAGGAACTTTGTGACCAAAGTAATGGGGGAGACAGAGACAGAGACACAGAAAGAAATACACTATTTACTGAGACCTACAAATGCCAAGAACACAGACAATTAATGATCACTCAGAGATTCATTGTTGACCTATAGAATCTCCATTTTTAACAATTTAACCCTGAAAAGCTAAGCCCCTGAGGACGGTTATTTAGAAAGGGGGGGGAGTGTAAGTCAGCACCTATTTCATTTTCTACCAGGACTTTCAGACTTTTCAGAAAACCAGCTTCCCCATAAAAACATGTACAAGGCTGCCTGTTATATAGGGCTAGTAAAACCAGGAGGTAATTAGTCCAAGATACACCTCTAAAAAAAACAGGGGCGTGTTTCTCCTGGTTTGTAGAGCTCTGGATTAATTTAAACTAATTGTTTCTCTATTTCCCTCTGTGAGAGATAAACTTTAGTACTCATCAAGTGTGGACAAAGAAAGAAAAGCAAAGAGGCGAAGAAATCTGACCAGGCAGATTAGTAAATGCATGGTAAGGCTCCAGCTGGAGTCCTTGGAAGGTGTTCTGCATGTAGTCCCTGAAGGCCCTCAGAGGATCCTGCTCACCATGCAAGGGCCCTTGGCGAAGTCTGGCACTGTGTACAGGAAAATCGGAGAGAAGCCTAAGCCTACCCATGTGCTGTCAGAGATAGGGAAGGGGTGACACGGGGTGGGGAAACGTGAGAGATAAAGCAGGGGGGTGGCTTGCTTCCCTTTAGAAGCCATAGCTGCATCCAGTATGCTTGTTAACTTTGCTTTATCCCTTCAAGCCTTGGCAACCCAGGTTTCCTGAACTCAGCTTTTGGAGGCAGAGAAAATTCCAAGGAACCACCAGAACACATTTCTTTTTCTTCTAATGCCAAGTAAGATATCTGAATAGCTTGTGTCTTTCTGTGTTGGGTGGGGAGGGTCTCAGGATTAGCCACATGGCCTCCAACAACCTCTCACAGGAACAGTGCCAGAGCATCCTTGCTGACTTTCTGGGAAGGAACCCTGACACACAAGGGGACCCCAGGATGTCCCTTCTCCTAAAGGCAGCACGTAGCCAAAGAGACATCTAGCCCAGAGAAGCCTCTCTCTTATTCTTTGCATGGGCTAGGGACACTGATATCTACACCCCATAAAAGAAAAAGTTATCAAAAGGAACTGTTTGCCTGATGGCCTCCCAGGTCCCTGACTGGTGGAGATGGGTGACTGACTGTATGCATGTGTGTCAATGTATGTGTTCACAATAGCACAGAGACTGACACCTTCTACCCCTCTTCAGCGGTCACCCTTCTGGAGGCTCCAAGGGTAAAGTGTTTGCCATGAAAGCATTAAGGACCTGAGTTCAAAACCTGAGCACAGACATAAAAGAAGAGTGTGGCAGCATGCACCTATAACCTCTAGTACTAGGGGTGGGAATGAGGGGGTAGAAAGATCACTACCCAGACAGTCAAGCCGATTGGTAACATCCCAGTTCAACGAGAGACCCTGCATCAAAATATAATATGGAGAGCAACTGAGGAGACAGCGGCCTCTACTGTGACCTCGGGTCTCCACATTCTCTCTCTCTCCTCCCTCTCCCATCCCCTCTCTCTCCCACCCCCTCACACACAACTCTCCCTTTCTCCCACATGCGCGCACACACACACACACACACACACACACACACACACACACACACACAGTCTCACTCTCACCATACACTCTTATACACACTCTTCTCTCTCACATACACTCCTCTCTCTCTCTCTCTCTCTCTCTCTCTCTCTCTCTCTCTCTCTCTCTCTCTCTCTCTCTCTCTCTCTCTCTCTCTCACACACACACACACACACACACACAGAGTAGCCATCCATGTGAAAGCACACATTTTACCAGAACAGGGAAATAGATGGGTGCCCATAGTAACATGAACCTGGGCTGTGCAATGAACCTACACTCTCAACTGGTACCACTTCACTTCTCTTTGCAACAAACTCAAAGCGTTTGCCTATTTCCATGGTAAAGGAGTCATGCTGGCCTCAAGGCCACTCAGTTCCTCCATCCGCTGCTAATAAAAGAACCCAGCTATTACAACCAGGTAAGCATCCTGGGTTCCGTGTGTTTGCTTTGGGGAAATACTAGTTGTCGGTTTCAGTACAAGCCATTATTCATCACCCCATAGCCTTGCTGAGAGGAGCTGATGTGGAAACACTTAACCTCTCCATCCAGAAACATTTCCTTCCTCAAAGAACGTGGAGCCTCCCCAGGCCTTAACATTATTTACTTTCCGATGAATGGATGTGAGCTTGATACCATGCGCACTTTTCCTTTGGCGTTTTAAATGTCTGCCTTTTGGGATGATTCCTGGGGCTGAGGTGCTGACCACTGGCCTCAAGAGATCTGGTGGTCCCTTCCCTAGCATGCAAGACGTGCCCACTGACATACTCCTGCCTTCATTTCCCCCTGGGTAATGGCATTCTGTTGACTTGCAACTTTCCCACCCGCTCCGCCTTCTGGGACGGAAGGCCTTCTTGGTGCTGGGTTGCCCCGCCTGCCCTCTAAGATGGGAACAGCTGACATATTACATTGTAGGTGGGATGAACTGCAGAGCCAGGTGCAAAGGTTTTCTTCTAGTGGGTACCAATTCTAACCTAGGAACAAGCTGTAGGCATGTTCCTTATTATTTTTTCAATGAACATGAATAGCTACCTACCAAAAAAGCAGAGATGAATAACAGTAAATCATAAACACAAACCGGGGGGAAGTGTGGAAACCCCCTTTCATTAAAGCCAGGCTGTGTGCGGTCTCCAGGCACTCTGAAACCTGGAAGTGTTTCCAGAGTTCAGTTTTGTCAATAGGGATAAATAATTCACATGTACTAAGTCGTCTTTGCCCTTCAAACACACACACACACAGACACACACACACACACACAGACACACACACATAAATGCACACTATACATACCCACATGTACACATCCATGTGCACACTTGCACACACAGACATACGTGCACACGTATTTGCAAGTACACATGAAGCACAATCTATGTGCGCATATTTACACATATACACAAACAAATATGTAGGTATGCACACACATGAATACACTTAACACATGAACATATATACACATATGCACAATGCACTTGTAGACACGTGCATACATGTATAATATACATTATACATGCACATATACATATATGCATATGTTCATGCACTTAAACAACATATGGACATAAAGATAGAACTATACATATGAAAACACACCCACATATACTGGTCGTGTACCTCCCCATCTCCTCCCATATTGTATACCAGACATGTCTTCCAGGGAGAGAACCAGGGCATAGAGTTGGTCAGATCACACACTGTGTTTATACAAAAATCAAGAACAGGATTAAAGTATGCCTTGATGTGTATTTTGCAATGATAAATATGTTAGCTCTAAATGTTACCTGTAACTGATGAATCTAGAATTAGTCCCAGGTTCATCATAGAGGAAAAAGAGTCCCAGGTTCATCACAGAGGAAAAAGAATCCACATTGTGCCTCATTTTAGCCTCTGTGGGTTAGCATAAATTAACTCAGAGGCCCAAGTCCCTTCCCGACTCAGGCAGTGACATCTGCATACCCCAGTCTCATACCACCCTGGCCCCGGAGCCAGAAAAGCATTTGTGGTGTTTACACAAATAAGAGAGAGAAGTGGAGGGGACAAGAGAGAGTGGAGGGGGGAGTCTCCCGACTTCCCCTTCACAAGCTTGCTTACCCATACTTCCTTCCTTCCCTCCCTCTCCCACCCACTCCTCATTCCATTCTTCCTTTTATCCATTCTTATCTCCCTCCTTCTCTCACTCCCATCCTTTTTTCCTTCCCTCCCTCCCTCCCTCCCTTCCTTCCTTTTTCCTTCCTTCCTTCCTTCTTTCCTTCCTCCTTTCTTCCATCCATCCTTTTCCTTACCTTCCCTCTCTCATTTCCTTTTTTCCTTCTTCCCATGTGTGTGTATTTCATATGCTTGTCTATTTGTTTTTTGGGTGGTGGAGACTATGGGGCAACCATGGTTCTCATCCCTCAGCAGCTAGAACCTTGCTTTTGAGACTCTCACTTTTACCTGGAACTCACTGAATAATCTGTTGGCTGGCCAGTGAGCAACAGCTATATCCCATCACACTTCCCCCTACTGGGATTATAAGCCTGTAGTGAGATATCCACCCCGCCCACACCTGTTGCACTGACCACGCCCATTGGGATGTGGAAACAGGTGTGGGCGTGACCTGGGGGGGGCTAGGTCTGGGGTCTTGGACCCCAGGACTCTCTCTTGCTTCCTGGTCAGAAACAGAGAGCATCTGGAGACATCCTGGGGACCGGAACCTGATGGCGGTCATCTGTTTCTGGAATAAATGGTTTCTCCAGAATAAATATTCATCGGCCTGTTCGTTTTTCTGGATTCTTCTTTATCCACGATACCTATCTGCCTGCCTGCCTGCCTGCCTGGGTTTTTGTGTGAGTGCTTAGAGTGGGTTTGGGTCCTTGTGTTTGCACAGTGGGTGCCTTAATCTCGGGTGCCTTTCACTCTTTAGAACAGTAGCAACATGAGAGCTACATGGGGATGGCAGAGGAAGCCACAGAAGAGGAAGGTGAGCCTTGGGGCCCAGTGGGTTATTTTAGAAAAGGCCTATGCAGTCTTTAACAATTATTTTTTTATTTTTGTATACTTATCAACTGTTACCTGCCTTTTATAAAAACTCCAAAATGCAAAACTGTCTAAAAGCAAACAAAACTCACTCATGTAATTCTATCACCCTGAAGTTCTCTGTTTCTGACTCTTCCATGTGATCCCTGTCTCCCTCCTTCCTACCTACATTCATGAAATTTTTATATGTTGTATTTTTTCCTTACATATTGTAAAGACTTTTAAAACACCATTTAACAAGCATACCTAATATTTAATTATAAAGTAATTCTAATATCCTCTTCAATTTCTTTCTTTACAGACTTGTCATATAGGTCTTTCACGTTTTGGTTAGAGTTACCCCAAGATAGTTTATATTTGTGGCTATTGTCAAGGGTGATATTTCTCTGATTTCTTTCTCAGCCCTTTTATGATTTGTATATAGGCGGGCTACTGATTATTTTTGAATTAATCTTGTATTCTCTCACACTACTAAAGGTGTTTATCAGCTGTTCCTGGGTAGAATTTCATCTGTGAATAGGGACAGTTGGACTTCTTCCTTTCCATTTTGTATCCCCTTCATCTCTGTTTGTTGTTATTGTTTTAACTATAACTTCAAGTACTATATTGAGTAGATATGAACAGAGTGGACAGCCTTATTTTGTTCCTGATTTTGGTGTACTTGCTTTGAGTTTCTCTCCATGTAATTCGATTTCGGCTGTCCCCTTGCTGTACCTTGCTTGTATTATTCCCTGTATCCCGGATCTCTCCAAGATCTTTATCATGAAGGAGTGTTGAATTTTGTTGAAGGCTTTTTCAGCATCTAATGAGATGAACATGTGTTTATTTTTTCTTTCAGATAGTTTATATGGTGGATTAAACTGACAGATTTTTCATATCCCAGTGTCTCTGGGATGAAGCCTATCTGGTCATAGTGGATGATTTTTTTTAATGTGTTCTTGGATTTGGTTTGCCAGTATTTTGTTGAGTATTTTTGACTCAATGTTCATGAGGGAGATTGCTCTGTAGGTCTCTTTATCTGTTGTATCTTTGTGTGGTTTGGAGGGATCCCTTGCAGTAGGACCAGGATCTAGCCCTGGTGCATGGACTAGCTCATTGGAGCCCGTTCCCTATTGTGGGATGCCATGCTCAGCTTTAATGCAGAGGAGAGGGGCTTGGTTCTGTCTCACTTAATATGCCAGGCTTTGTTGATTCTCCATGAAAAGCCTTAAATTTGGGAGGAATGGTGGGGTAGACTGGGAAGGAAATGGGGGGGTGGGTGGGAGGAGGGTGGAATGAAGAACTGTGTTTGGAATGTAAAATGAAATTTTTTAAATGTAAAAAGAATATAATTCTAGGTTGCTCAATTTCAATGTTTTTTTTATCATTTTATTGTAAGTTAGTCTACAATTTGATTTATAGGTAAATGATAGCTATAGATATAGACAGAGAATATAGGAGATGTAGATATTGATGGTTTAGAGATACATATAGATAGTTGAGCAGCAGATAAGAAAACAAGATGGATGGATGGAGAGAGAGAGAGAGAGAGAGATATGAGAGACATTAGCTATCTTCATAAATGCCTTTATGGTTCTCCTCCTGTGGACTGGATTATGAAATTCCTTTCTAAACAAAAAGCCAACGACCCTGAGTGGGTAGTGTCAGAACCAACCATGTAATCATCACAAGCTGCCCCAGATGTTCTCATGGTGATAGAATGTCTACGGAAGCCTCGGCCACACTTGCCTAATTTATCAATATCCAGGGGGCACTTATCTCCCTTGCCAGCCTGGCTTTTAAAGAAGATGTTTTAACTTTTTATTTATGTGTGTGTCAATATCTATCATATATGTGTGAGTGTCCAGGAGCTGGGGTTCCAGGTATTTATGAGCCTCCTAATGTGGATTCTAGGATCCTAACATGGGTCTGCGAACTTAGAATGTGCTTATGAGAACTGAGCCATCTCTCCAGCTCCTATGTGTATCTTTTGAAATGTAAAATCCCTTTTCCAGAATTTCCTCTCCTTATAGTTCAATGGAAAAAAAAAAAAAGGTCACATAGAGTTTCCCAAGTTACTCAATAATGAAACAAACAGGGTTTTGTTTCAACTGGCATAGCACATTCTAAGCCTGGAAGAAAGATCACATCTCAGAGAAAATAGTGGCATAAAGTTGAAGAATGATGTGCACTATTGGACAAAACTGGAATCTTCTAGCATTACCCTTATCTTAAAAAAAAAAAAAAGATTAAAAAAATTATGTGTAAATGTGTATGAGGGTGATGCACATGACTGCAGGTACCAGTGGAGGCCAGAAGATGGCGCTGAGTCCTCTGGAGCTGGAGCTACAAGTGTTCTGAGATCTGAACCCAGGTCTTGTGTAAGAAGAGAATTTACTCTTTACTCTCCAGCCCTATTCTTCCCTTTCTAATTTATCAACCAAATACTTTTATTTAGTCAACATTTATTTCTGGTCACCCATGAAACTAAAAATTTCAGTGACAATATCACAGAGGTTAATGGCCATTGTGTCTTCTCGCTCTGTAAGGACATTTCTATTTCATAGGGATTTGTGAAGGCATAAGTGTATAAGGGACCGGCATGAATAAAGTACCTGGGGTGATATTTCAAGCCACAAGCAGTGGGGCCCTGAGGTCTGCCACATACTCCATCAAATCACTGTCACCTGATCATTTTCTTACAGTCGCACACACGCACGCATGCACGCACAGACTGTTCCGCCAACAGACCAGCTGTCCTTCCTTCCTTCTCTCGTTAGCTACTCCCGTGACCGACCTCATATCTCATAGGTCTCTGATGCAACCTTACTAAAGGGACTTTGCCTCAGTTTACCCTTTACCTTGTAACTCTACTTTACGGGTATTTCACCCACGTGACAAGCTGTGCCTTGCTTACTGTCCTGCCATTAAGTGGGTAAATGCCAGGAGATGAATGTTTACATCTTGCTGGTTGCTGGCTCCTCCAAGCACGCTAAGGGCTGGGTACTTAAGCATTCCACGGTAGCTACAGAATAAGCTGATAAGGTGGATATGAAATGACTCCCAACAGACACATTCATTATGTTTGACACAAGGTCCCCAGCTTTTGGTGACATTCTGGAAGGTCATGGGTCATTTAGAAAATGGGGCCTCAGGGCTGAAGTGATGGCTCAATGGTTAAGAGCACTTAATTGTTCTTAAATACCAGGGCTCAGTTCTCAGCACCTATATGGTAACCATTCGTGAAGCCCCAATGAATCTGTGGTCCTCTTCTGACATCTGTGAGCACCAGTCACACACAATGTACAATATGCATGTGCACACGCAGGCAAAGCACCCACACATATTAATAATAATAAATAATAATGAATAAAAATAATAAAAATTAAGTAAAGGTAATAGAAAAAAGTGGAGCCTAGCTGGAGGAAGTGTAGCAATAGCTGGGCCTTGAAGTGGTCCAGCCTGGTCCTGTTCCCTTTTCCTTCTCTGCTTCCTGTGTGTGGATGGACCGTGACCAGCCAGCATGTTTTGCTGTGTCTTCTCTGCCATGGTGAACTCCATCCCTCTGAACTGGTAAGCCAAGATAAATCCTTCCTTCCTTCCTTGTTTATGCCGGGTTATTTTATCATAGCAACAGGAAAGAAACTAAAACAAGTAGATACTTTGGCAATGGGAAAGTGAAGACAGCCATTGTCCCCTTTCCTAACATGGATAACAGCAAAGCCAATCAGGGCCTGCTGCTGTGCACAAGTCAGCGTGGGTACTCATCACTCACTCCCATAGAGGCCAAGTAAGCTAGTTTCTTTGTATCGTGCCTTTCCCTCTAGGCAAAGCCTCCGATGTCCAGGATGAACTGTGTGTGGGCGGCAGAACACTGCCTGACATTCTGCTAAGAAATCCAAGGCAAGTCAGTGAGTAAGACACACCACACAACCGGTAATACTTTCCTTAATAAAATATGTTTCAGTTGTGATTAAAAATAATTTTGCATATCAGAAACGATTAACACAAGTGTGCCACAAAACCATAAGGAAATAATAATCACTTAACAGTAACTTAAGTATATTAGTATGCCTTAGAATTTCAATTTGATGCCATAATTGAACAAGATATACTATACATACTGACGTACATTCATCTTGCACACACCACACAAGCAAATACACAAACACACACACACACACACACACACCAGAGATGTCCAGACAGAATGGTGAATAGATATATGGATGTAAACTCTAACAGAACGTTATGAAGCAATTCCTTTGCAAGACAGAGAAGCAGTGACACACAGGTGTAGGAGCACTAATCTGAAATATCAAAGCGAGGCAAAGGCCAGGTGGTAGGGGAACACACCTTTAATCCCAGTATTCAGAAGGCAGAGGCAGGCAGCCTGGTCTACAGAGTAAGTTCCAGGACAGTTAGGGTTACACAGAGACATCCTGCCTCAAAAAACTCGGGAGAGAGAGAAAGAGAGGGAGGGAGGGAGGAAGGGAGGAAGGGAGAGAGGGAGGGGAGGGGAGAAGAGGGAGGGAGGGAGGGAGAGAGGGAGGGGAGAAGAGGGAGGGAGGGAGGGGGGAGGGAGACAGACAGAGACACGCAGGGGAATCTTTGAACTGTGCGAGGGAGGATAGGACAGTTTGTGCATTTCCGAGCCATTAGTATTGCTTGGGAGACCAGGCAACACCACAAACCTTGAAGAATGATTTGTCCTAGCACATGTTAGATGGCAAAAGACTAGTCAATATATGAGAGTAAGGAGAATAGGACAAGGGACCAGGACCTGGGAAGAGCTAAGCTCTGGCACGTGACTCCTGGTGTCTCCACCAAACTCAGTGTGGCAGCTCATTGCCACTACCAATTTGATTGGATTAAGGAATGCCTGGTACATTGATGAGGACACACTTGGGTGTTTCTGTGTGGGCATTTTCAGAGAAGATTAACGAGGAAGCAAAGGTCTCCCCTGAATGCTGGTGGTCCAGTGGGCTCATAGTCAAGCAAGAAAAAAGAACAAAGCCGGCTGAGCCTGGCATCTGACCTTCTCAGCTTCCTGATCTGTCTAGATGTGAGGGGGCAGCCCCATCTTCCTGCTGCACAGCTGAGAGCCATGACAACTGCCATGTCTTTCCCCACAGTGATTGGTGGACAGTGCTGTCCAATCTGGATCCCAGACAAACCTTCCTTCTCTTGAGTTGCTTCTTTCTGGCCAGGTGCTCTCACAGCCCAGGGCAAAGGAACTGATTCACTCAAAGGATAAACTCTTTGGTGAGCCTCTGGAGTCTAAGCAGTTTGGATAGCAAACTACAGCCTGTAAACCATTCTAATAAATATCCCCCACTCTCCATGTCTCATCCCTCCCCCACTTTCTTTCTCTCCCCACCCATCTCTCTTTCATATACTGTAAGTTATCTTCCCAGCGAACCCTAATACAGATGCCTATCCCCATGGAGTGGGGTTGTATCTGCTATCATCAGAACTCAGCGTCTTTTGCCTTCTACTCAGACTGGAAAACAAAGATTCTCCAGTAATCTTTCAGTCCTTCATTGACTGCCAAGGTATCCAGCTCCCCGGACTGAACAGCTACGGAGTCCTCAGCCTCTCTAACATGCAGTCAATTTTCAACTACCCAGCCTGTACCCCATAAACCGACGCGATCCCCCTTTGTAATATACATTTCATAAAATTGTTCCTATTCCTCTAGAGAACCCTAATACAGCAACTAAACATAAAAACAAACCCATGAAAAAGAGTAGACAGATACAGCTCCATGGAAGGGGTACTCAAAAGCTTAGTTATTTTCCTCCTTACTAACACAAAAAGGCGTTTAATCTTTCTATCCAAAATCCAGCATGACTCACTACTGCTTGTACTCTGGTCTGACCCACAGTCCCATACCCCCAGACTCTGCATTCCCCTCCTAACCGGTCTTCAGACATTGACGCCTGCCTAGACATCCCCTGAAACCTGTTCTCTATGCACATCTGAGAAGCATATCTAGGACTTAGTCCTTTCCGGCTTGTCTGCGGTCCTCCGGTGGGTGAACCCAAAGCTGGTCTGATGAGTTTCTCTACTGCTCTCCACGTCTCATCTCCCAACACGGCCCAGCACTGCGTCTTGCTCATGACCCTAGCCAGCTGCCTCGGCTGGCACTTACAGGAGCCCAACACGCTGTCCCCTTCGCAGAGTCAATTCCCACGGTCTATGCATTACTCTGTGAAATACCACCAGAGTCAAGTTTTTCATGTGAAATGTCTGGAGCCATCTAGCCATCCCTTGATGCCCCCATTCCTCCTTTTTTCCCCCAACAGCCTCCAGTTCACCTTTCCATGGCCACGGGGTACAGCTGCAAGGGGAGAGAGTGTCACACAGAGGAACAAACCTGACACCATCTGTGACACAAAGCACTTGCTGCATATTACTCTGTACTTAACCGTCCCATGCTCTCCTCTACCTTTTATCATTATTGTTGCTGTCATCATTTATGTCTTCTTATGAGACCACCAGCTTCAGGAGGGCCGGAAAGTCCATTGCATTTGCTGCTATTGGTTAATTCCTACACAATGCTTAGTGGATGGTTGCAGCCTAAGAGTGTGGACCAGAGTCCACATCCCCTGTGCAGTAGGGGAGCAGAGCCAGGATCTCCAGGCAAGCTGGATAGATAGACGAGCTACAGAGACAAGTTCTTGGTTTGGTGGGAAATCCTGCCTCTGTAAAGCGCCAGACATCAAGGTTTGGCCTTGACATCCATGCCCATACACATGTGCCCACACACATGCAAACAGGAATACATGCACACACAGCACACACACATGGCACAAACAAAAACACCGCCTAACACACAGTCTGTACTAACAAGAGAATATAGTTAATTCAAAGATGTAGTAGAAATGATTTTAATTATAAATTATCTATAGGTTCTAATTACTGTTAAAACCATAAAGACATGTAAACAAGGAAAAGGACAGCAGTGTTCTTTTGATTGCTCTTAATTGTTAGCCTGGAAAGTAAACTACATTTCTTTTGTGTTTCAACTTACAGAAACACTAAAGATGAAAACACTCTGTTTAAACCGTGGCTGAGTCAAAAGGCAATAAATCATTTCTAAGCTCTGCTGTTGTTTCCTTGGGTCATTCCCGCTCCCACGGATTTCGGTGTCGTTTCTGATCAATCAGGGTGGTGGGAGGGGAGGTGACCCACTTTCATAGCATCTGAAGCTATTCCATTTTTCTGTGATACAATTCCATCGTGGGCCAGGTAGAATGGCCCAGCAGAGAGATGCTCGCACATTCTCGTAACAGGCTTTCTTTGGAGATGTTGTTTCTCTGACAGGAGAGAAAAAAAAAAATTGAAGCATATGTCTAAGGGTAAGGTTGCCTGATGGAAACTTTTCCCTGGTTACCAACCTCCTATCCCAGCACGAGGCAGGCATTCTACAAATTTGCCCTCACAGGCCTGAAAATCACTACATAGAGCTGCGAAGGAGCTGGAGCCAATCTGCTTTTAAGCGCCGGAGGCTTAGCCTGGTGAAATCTGCAATACTGCAAAGTTGTTAATTTGTATAATCATCAATGGCACAAAAAGCCAAACCAACAGAGAGAAAAAGGATGAATGAGATTTGCTTTCTCCGTGATTCTTACTTCTATTTACCAATACGGCAATGTTGTCTTTTATAAGCAACTTAAAACCAAGAAAAAGAAACACACCAGCCACCAAGAAGAAAGTGAATCCTGTCAAAAGAGACTTGGGACCTACCTTTAATTTTTAATAATGGTCCAGAAAATAATTTCTCTCTTGCTGGTATTATGCCTCGGACTAGTCAAGCAAAGCTATCGGCAGGGATAAGCATTTTTATGCCGGCCTCTTAGGATAGCTTTGTATAATTTACATCATTTTTAACTTTGGTAATGGAAACTAGCTGGCTAGGCCAATAAGTGCTTTTTAACAAAGAATAAATAAAGAAATCTCTCATATTTCAATTAAGTAACAACGGAACTAAGGCATAGCAAATATGGCTGTTTCATTTCATTTGGCTGTCGCTCAGAGAGGGTTCATTAAGAATGTTGCACTTGTTAATATTTATAATGTTTGCACTAATATAATTCATATTATGGTGCCTACAGTAATATTAGAGAATTAGGGAAACACTCATCTCTAAGAGAGTGAGTCATTGGACCAATACAAAATTTTGTTTTTATTAAACCAATGGTGTCACCTTTGGCTTCAAAAACAATCATTACTTTAAATCTCTCTCTGTGTTTCTCTCTCTGTCTCTCTCTCTGTCTCTCTCTTTGTGTGTGTGTGTGTGTGTGTGTGTGTGTGTGTCTAAGTGGGTATCTGTGTGCCACAATGCATGTGTGGAAGTCAGAGGACAACCTAGGACAGAAGTCCCAGCCATCTACCTTGTTTGAAATGGGTTCTCAAGGTGCTCCTTGCTGCATATGCTATGTTGGCTGGGCTGTGTGATTCTGGGGATGTTCCTGTGTCATGGAGGAACCCTGGGAAGACAGAAACATGCTACCAAATTCAGTTCTGTGCAGATGCTGGGTGTCCAAACTCAGGTCCTCATGCTTGCACAGCAAGCACTTTACCCAATAACCTGTCTCCCTCACCCTATATGTGAACAGATGTCAGGAAAGCAATGGGTAAGAGTTGAAGAGGGGAGGCCTTCAAGGTTATGTGTGGTTAGCCCCACTTATTTAGATGTTTAAAAGAGATTACCCAGCCTTTGCTCTGTTTTTATATTTTATATGGATGAATGAAAGGACATATAAGTAAGGATCTAGTGTGTGTGTGTGTGTCATTGTAGCAAAAAAATTATACCAATAAATGCAATTAATAATCTTTTCTCAGATGTAACATATACTAATTAATTATGAAAACCTCATATAACCATCCTAAATTAAATGCAAGTTCCATAACATGTGTATATATTGCATGAGGAGTATTTACTGTGATTGACTTTGAAAACACATCTGAAGCTGGGCATGGCAGTACACACTTATAATCCCCATGCTATGAAGGCTGAGACAAAAGGTCGTCAAGTCTGTGTCTTGTCTGGAACACATAGTGAGATCATATCATTTTAAAAGTTGTTGAGGCTAGAGAGTTAAGAGTGACTGATGCTCTTTCAAAGGACCTGGGCTCAGTACCCAGCACCCACCCAGTTTTTCAAAATGAGCTCTCACTTCATTTCCTGGGGATGTGAGTCCCTATCTCGGCCTTGGGGGCACATATGGTGCGTGATGCACATACATGCAGACAAATTATTTTAAATTTGTCACATTATTTTAAATTCATCAAAGTACGAGTCATTTTAATAACTCATTTTAAGAATAAATTTCAAAAGGATGAAATAATTTATAGTTATATACCATTTAACACCATTAAAAGATCTTCTAATCTGTCTGTTAAAATTTGTTAACTTCCAAATTTCAAGCACACCCTTTCCTACAGTCTCACCTGTCTTAAAGCTGATTTGTCAGATCATGTAAGACCAGAAAGCACTGTTTTGGGAAAGTTTTATTTCCCTTCCTTCCTAGGACAACACAGAACAGCCCCATGTCCTTCCACTCGTGAGCTCGCATAGAAGAGGAAATGGCATTGTTTCCCTGGGTCACTGATAGGGCTTGTTTGGTGAGATTATACTCTCGATGAACGCTGGATAAATACACTACTGGGCAAACCACAGAAGGGCCCAACCTTGCACACACAGGCAGACAGTTAGGTCTCAATAACATAACATCATTGCTTCTCTTTATGCATATACAGTACCTAGGTGCCTGTGGCAGGTAATATTCTCCCCCAGACAAGTGGGTTCCCATTGAACCTGTGTACCCACTTTCTGTGATGGCCCCAAAACAGTAGGTATACACCCAACACCTTGCCAAGCATGGTATGCATGCCTGTAACTCAGAAATAGAGACAATGGGGTCAGGATTCAAAGCCAATCTTAATTTCACAGTGACTTCAATGTAGACCTGGGTACACAAGACCCTGTTTCAACACACACACACATAACATGCAAACACATAGTCATATAACTATACACAATTCATCCCACACAAATGCACATACCCTCACACATACCTACATCTATACACATACCCCTACACACACACACACACACACACACACACACACACACACACTCAAAGACACTTTGCCTAGTAGCAGGCAAACCCATGCCCCGGAGCGCTGTCCAGAAGTAATCTGAAGCTAGATTTCTGAGATTCCCCTGCCCAATGCTTTCCCACTCCAGGTGGCTTTCCTGGCTGAATTACAATGTTCTCATGAGAGCACTCCCTCCTCAACAAATCGCTTACCTAGCAACAGCTCTCTCAGATTCTGCTCACAGGCCAGGCAATCTTATCTGACATAGGTTTCTTAAAGCTTCATCAAGACAGGTTTTTTCATGTTTCTATTGGTTTCTAGAAGATGTTTGGTAGCATTATGACCTGTAAATTGACCCACTGGACTTCCAGGATACATAGTTAAGCAGCTACAGGGATGCACTAGTGGGCTCAGAGAAAAGGCAGACATAGAAATGGGCGATTATGAATGGTTAAGCTATACCTACATTAGAATGTTAGGGATACTGCCTGGGAACCCACTGGATATTTCATTGACCATGGGAGATTGGCATTCATTCATGAATACATGAAGACCGTTTATTGAGGAGCTAAGATTTGCACTCAGTCATGAAGTCTGGAGCATCTATAGATGTTGGCATTTGTGGGGTGTCCTGGATCAACCCCCTGACATACTAAGAAATGCTATACCCATATATCACTACACTCTGTGATCAATCACATCATAGAGACTGAGAAAAACACAACCAGGAAGGTGATATAATTTGACTTTTTTGAGTTGTTTTTAATTTTTATTTTCTTCCTTAGATTTTTATACAGCACAGCTATGGCAAACCTCGAAAGACAAAATAATAACAATAATAAAGATAGAATGATTTAACTTAAAGGATTCTAGAAACAATTTGCAGAGAAGACATAAGAATGGAGCAGACTGTGCAAGGAGTAGAGACCAGATCAAGGAGATGCAGAGATGAAATGGAAATTCCTAAAGTTCCAGACGCTGCGAGCCAGGTCTCTAAGTTTCTTCAATGGACAATCTTCCCAGTGCGGAGAGGCATGTTTGGATTGTTCCACTTCTTAGTAAGTGAGCAGGAAGCAGCCAGACTAAGACACTCAAAGAAGCCAGAGAGTGAAGGGGCAGGAATACATTCTACAAAGTGGTAGGCTCATCCATCAGTCAGACCCCATCACTGCTGACAGGATCTCTCTGTAAAGACGCTCCAGTGGCTGTTTCTGAACCGCCCAACTTTGAAATTCCCTGGACATCTAGTTGACATCTTAACTCTTTTACTTCTAGTAAAGGGACTTGGGTCTCTTAATTTCTCACAGATCACCTCATTGCTTACACAAGCAGATAGAAATTACAATATTATAATATCCCAAGGAAGAAAAGTTGAGAATGGAAGGATCAAGGGAAGAAGAAGCTGTTGTTGGTGGGAACACCAAAGACTTGATTGGTAAAAATTAAGCCAATGCCATTGCTTGAGGGTTATGTAGGAGGAAGCAGAAAACACTACTTAACTTGCCTTCGAGTCTCCATGCTATAGTGTGGTGATTTCAATGAAATGTCTCCTATACTCATGGGTATTGGACCACTCGGTTTCCCAGTTGGTAGCCCTCTTTGGGGTGGGTTTAGCAGATATAAGTTTGGGAGAATTGCATCATTGGGGGTAGGATTTGAGGTTTCAAAAGCCATGCACCAATTCCAATTTTTCTCTCTCCACTTCCTGTTTGTGATCTGAGATGTGAGTCCTCAGCTCTCAGGTTCCAGCTCCATCCACTATGGCTGCTTGATGCCATGCTTATCTGACTTGACGCCTTTTAACTTTCTGAAACCATAAGCTCCAAGTCAACCCTCCCTTTTGTAAGATGCCTTGGTTACA
The DNA here is from genome assembly GCA_030556225.1 of Cricetiscus sungorus. Classification (NCBI taxonomy): domain Eukaryota; kingdom Metazoa; phylum Chordata; class Mammalia; order Rodentia; family Cricetidae; genus Cricetiscus; species Cricetiscus sungorus. Next base: position 34,255,992 of record JANBXA010000642.1, read on the forward strand.
GTATTTTATCATAGCAATAGAAATATAACTAATACACCTGATGTTAACATACTCAAGCAATACCTATATATACAAAAGTATACTGGTTTCTGAGGCTCATTTGAGGGTTAGCGGACAAAAGTAGAAGAGATGTGAGACACACAGAGAAGCTTCCTGAGCTGTAAAAGTTAGATGTGAGTGCTTAGGCTGGGTTTACAAACTAAAACCACAAGCCAAAAGGGTGCTATCTTGCTATCTTCTCTTGGAGATTTTCATCAACAAAGGAAGCATGGCTGGATGGCACTTTTGTTTCTCCAATGTGTTCTAGGATAGAGCTTCTGCATCATTCTGTTGACTGAGGCAGGGTGAAATCTAGCCAACGACTATGCAGTCTGTCCTGTATCCAAAGATGTGTATCACCTTGGCTGGAATGAGCAGGCTCAGCTGTGAGATAAAGAGGCATTTCCTGACCAATAGATACCTTTCTTGCAAGGATAGAGGGAACAGGAGTTGGATCTAATCTCTGGTGGACTATACAGTTGGCAGACATCCAAAGTCTGAATGTCAAAAGCAGACTTTGTTCACAACTGGTCCAGATTTCTTTTCTTGAGTGTGTCTTTCCATGTGCCAGTTGCTGCAAGAGTCACCTGCCAAAGGTTCAGAGCAACCCCACCTCTGGATGATATGTTTCCGCCAACACTTCCCTACTGCCTAGACAGAAATACCTAGACCTAAAGCATGCCCTGGTCCCCTGTGGGTCAAGACTGGGCTGCTTGTTGTTATTTGCTGCTTGACTCTTGTACCTTTCCTCACTTCTCTGAAGCACTTTCCTTCAGTATTGACTGTAAAACACTGACACATCACAGGCATCTCATCCCTGTCTCAAGATGAGCTCCTAGGAAACATGACCCAAGGCTACCTTCAACAACCACCAACAGCCTAGTTTTCAAGAAGAAAACAAATCATCCACCAACAATACTCATAATCCTAAAACATCAGCAGCCAAAGAGATGTTTCTATTTTATAAAGACTCAAGACAGCAGAATGAACCAACAGAGTCACGTAGCAATTTTCCTCAACAATTTAACTATCCCATCAGCGAGACAGATAAATGATCATACATTCTTTGAAACTGGGTGATAGTAATGCAACACTTGGACTGTATCATTAGATTTGGAATTTATTAAAAATGCAACTCTGAGAGAAAATATTGTTTCCCTATTGATACAGTGAATTTAAGAATATCTGGCACTAGGGAAATGTCCAGAGATCTACAAGGATGACCCAAACTAACAATCTAAGCAATACTGGAGAGGCTGCCTTAAATGCCCTTCCCTGAAAATGGGATTGATGTCGACCTTATATACCATCCTAGAGCCTTCATCTAGTAGCTGATGGAAACAGAAGCAGATGCTCATAGCTAAACACTGAGCTGAACTCCTGGAATCCAGTTGCAGAGAGGGAGGAGTGATGAGCAAAGGGGTCAAAACCAGGCTGGAGAAAACCACAGAAACTACAGACCTGAACAAGGGGGAGCTCATGGACCCCAGTCTGACAGCTGGGAAACCAGCAGAGGACCGACCCAGACCCCCTGAACATGGGTGCCGGTTGGGAGGACTAGACAGTCTATGGGTAAAGGATCAGTATTTATCCCTAGTACACCAATGGACTTTGGGAGCTCATTCCACATAGAGGGATATGCTCTCAGCCTAGACACATGGGGGAGGGCCTAGGCCCTGCTCTGAATGTTATGACAGACTTTGAAGATTCTCCATGGAAGGCCTCATCCTCCCTGGGGAGCAGATAGGGGATGTAATGTGGGTTGGGAGGGGGTAATAGGGGAAGATGGAAGGGAGAAGGAACTGGGATTGACATGTAAAACAAGCTTGTTGCAAATTTAAATTAAAAAATATGATAAAAAGACAAGAAAAAGAATATCTTATGAGTTGGTTTAGTCAGTCAAGTGACTATCAGAATGTGATCTCCAGGAACTATAGAGGAAGTGTGTGTGGGGCAGGGACCACACTAACATCAGTTCTGGGAGCACACTGGCCAGCCAGCATAGCCTACTTGGTAAGCTCTAGGCCAGTGAGAAAACGTGTCTCAACAAAAAATTGCTGGTGGCACCTGAGGTTATTGCCTGGCCTCACACACCCATGTGCACACGTACATACCCTATTGCCCGATCCACTATTATATGGGTCATGAATATTAAACAAGAGTCTGCTGTAATTAGCATAGTACTTGGCTCTCTTCAAATATTAATTTCCTTCCACTTTCTTACCTTGTCACTATCAATTAAAATTTCTTTTTAAAGTACTGGCTGCATTGTCCTTTAATCAACATTGAGATTTAATCTAAGGATATTCTTTTATCATTGCTCAAGGGGATGTGATTACAACGAGTGACTACTGCACATGTCTTTGAAAACAAAATATGAAAAGTGGAGTGGATCGGCTCAGTTACCGCGGAGGATACGCATGACCCTGCCTGCCAGCACCTTTGTATCCACCTGTTGCAATGACACTGAGTTCCCTCTTTGGAAATGGTCCCTATGCATTTTTCAGTTTTCTTCCTCACTTGTAGCTAGTTGTTTTCCGCCAGCCCACTGGGTCCCGCTGCTACACAAGGCTGCAATAACACACTGAGACTCTGTATTTGATATAAGGCTGTTGGCCAGTTAATAGTTTCTTACTGGCTAGCTCTGTCTTAATGATTAGCCCATTTCTACTATTCTAAGTATTTCCACGTGGCTCATCTTACCGGCCAGAGCGGCTGGAGTTCTACCTCTCCAGGCTCTCCATGTTGACTCCTCCTTCCTACTTCCTCTTTCCTCCTGGTCTCCTAGCCCCGCCTATCTTGCTTTCCCATTGGCCCACAGTGCTTTATTCATTAACCAGTATGAGAAACATATTTACAGAATAACATCTCCCATCACTCGCTTGTATTTGGGTACCTGCTTCTGACTCAAGGAGACCAAACAGATTCATTTTCTGAAAACAGACGTCATGACTAACCTCAGAATGGAAAGCAGTTAATGCTTAGTTCTCACCACAGTCATGTCTCCAAAAAGAGTCCTCTACAGGCCCTATGCCTTAATCTCTCAAACTAGCTTTTCTATGGGACGATTTTTGATTTTCTGTTCCACATCTTCTAATAAACTGACTTTGGGGCAGGGACAGCTGCCATTGCCCACCAGTGCAGGATGCTACACAGTGATGCAAATAAATAAATATAGCAATGTCTGTGGCTGGAGAGAGCTCAGGCATTAAGAGTGTAGTACTTGAGGTGGTTTGGAAGTAAATGACCCCCAACAGGAGTCACACTATTAGGACTGTGGCCTTGTTGGAGGAAGTGTGTCACTGTAGGGATGGGCTATGATGTCACCTATGCTCAAGCCATATCCAGTGATACAGTTCACTTCCTGTTGCCTGTGAGACAGCTCCTTCTCCAGCACCATGTCTGCCTGCATATGGCCATGTCCCACCATGATGATAATGAACTAAACCTCTGGAACTGTAAGCCACCCAACTAAATGTTTCCAGCTATAAGCATTACTGTGGTCATGGTGGTCTCTTCATAGCAATAGAAACCCTACCTAAGACAGTGCTATTGCAGAGGATATGAGTGTGGTTCCCAGCACTCATGCCAGGCAGCTTATAATTGCCTGTATCTCAAGCTCAGGGTATCCAGCTCCCTGTTCTGTACTGCACAGGTCACTGCACTCAGTCATGCCCACACACATTGGCAGGCAAATACAAAATAAAATAAATCTTCAAAAACAAGCAATGTGGCAAAACATTAAAAGACAGCATTTGTTCTAATTCTAAAGCAGAATAGCCTGGTTTAGGCAAGTGAATAGGATTCTCAATCTTATTCGAAGGCCTTCAATGTCATGATTGTGACAATCTTATCAACTTGAAAGGACTTGAATTCACTTAGGAGAGACATCATGTGTAAGGGCATTCCTGTGAAGGTTTAACTGGGGAGAGGAAATTGACTCTGAAAACAGATGTTCCGGGAACTGGGGTCATGGACTGGGTGAAAAGGAGAAGGTGAGCATTCATCTCTCTCTGCTTCCTGAGTGTGGATGATGGTGACCAGCCACCTCACACACCTGCCACCACGAGGGACCATGGGCAAAATAAACCTGTTTGTCCTGAAGGTGCTTCCATCAGGCATTTGGTCACAGTGATGAGAAAAACAATTGATGCAATGATGCATCATGCATTTGATGGACAGAATCATTTGCTGGTTCTGACACTATGGGATAATGTAACTTAATTACCATAGAATAAAGCAACAAAGATGATTTCCTCCAACACTAGCAGTACACCCTGCAGAGACTAAGTCTCCCTGAACCTACGAATCTCCCAGTGCTGGTGGTAAGAGGCACTGAGCACTGGCAGTGCTATCACACTATCGCCATGATGTGACACCATGAGCCGGGCAACTTATAAAAAAGAGTATTAATTGGGGGCTCACTCACAGCTTCAGAGTTGGGTCCCTGACCATCATGGCGGGGAGCTGAGACCTTGCATCTGATTTATAAGCTGGAAGCAGAAGGAGAGTGAGGCTTTGAAACCCGAAATCCCACACTCCAAGGACACACCGCATCCTTCCAAAGATATTCATTCCCATTAATTAGGGACCAAACATTCGATTATATTATTTATATGTTATTTACAACATATACAATGTATTTATGTGTTTTATAAATATATATTTTATATATTATATAATTATTATATTAATTATATATTTATATACTTTATAAGTTATGTAAACCTATGGAGATCATTCTCCTTTTTTTGTTTTGTTTTGTTTTGGTTTGGTTTTTACAAACAGGGTTTCTCTGTATTGTTTTTGAGTCTGTCCTGGAACTAGCTCTGTAGACCAGGCTGGCTTCAAACTCACAGAGATCTATCTGCCTGCCTCTGCCTCCGGAGTGCTGGGACTAAAGGCGTGCGTCACCCACGCCCGGCTGGGAATTCTCTTTCAAAGCACTTACAAGGACTGTTCCTTCTCCACATATGCCTGCTACACAGCCCACTCACACCAAATGCATGCTGTACTACCCTGGTCTATACGCCATTGTTCTTAGATTACACCAACAAAGAAGGAACCAGGGCCTCCGCGGAGCTTTCAGCGGGATGGGTGCTGACCCAGGGAAATGCGCCCCCACTTTCTTGGTCCCTGACCTCCTGTGATAGATAGTCCCTGTTGAGGGATATTTCATCACACTGTGAACCCTGAGTCTTCATTTGCATTAATTAAATAAAATTAACCTTGGGTCGGGAGGCTGAGTTAGCAACTGGTTGACAGAAAGTGATTGCAGAGCATCAGAAGGCTCCCGAAAGAGATAGAGACACACACCGGAAGTTGGGGGTGTTGAGTGGCACTTTTCTGTTTTTTGTGGACTTGCTGGTTTTAGGGACACACCAGCAAGGAGAGAAGATTAGCTCAGTGCTGCTCAACCTCTGGGAGCTAACAGGAGTCAGCCTTTGAGTTTTATTTGTAAATAGAACAATAGACTTCTATTTAAAGCTCCTATAGTGGCAGCACCAAAACCAGGTCTATAGGAACAGAATTATCAACAGGCTGCGGCCTGAGGGGCAGGCCAGAAACTGCAGAGTCCCAGATAAAGGCGTAGCTACTGTGCTGAAGATAAAACTACAATTCTTATGGGCCATAAGGAACTCTGAATTCTCTCCACCAACTATTCCTATCCCTCTGGATGTGTCAGAAAACCTGCTTAAGCTCAAGTGCAGGCGATTGACTCAGTGAGCATGCATTTATCGTTTGCCAGGTGCATAGGAGCTTCCTTTAACACAATGTGAAAAACCCAGGAAGACAAATCCCCACTCCTAAATTTGGAAGTGGAAATACGGTAGGATGGTTAGGAAACAGGTAAGAAAATAAATTAGACAGTGTCACACTGTGAAAAACAATACTGTAGAGACAACGGGTCATGTGAGTGACTGCATTGGGAATGGCTTGGTGACAAGAGCAAGTGGCAAAGCTGCAGAACACTCGGCTGAACGCTGGACGTCTATGTCACCTGCTACTCCAAGGCTGAAGACGATGAGTCGCATAAGAACAGGGTGGGAAGGATGTAAGGGCCAGAGGATGGGGAGGGTCTCTGTGAGAAGATGACTTCTGGGCATGACACAGCCACTGTCCTTGGGAACTTAGTGTGGCCGTGGTTACCTACCTAAGACCTGTAGGAGACTGTGCTCTCAGCATTCCACAGTGCTTGGGGGAGATCATGAGTCCCTCCTCATCACGAAAGGAATGTTGACAGCCGCTGGCGGCTGGGGTTGAGGTGTCATTTCCTGTGGTGGTGTAGCCATTAGCAAGTTGTCCTTGCTCTAGCATAACCCCCGCCCCCCACACACACACATCCATGCTTATTTAAGAAAAGGGGCTTGTAGGAAGAAAAATGGTTTCAGTGGAGAGAGGAAATGATGAGAGTGTGAGTGGTGATGATAACATACATACATACATACATACATACATACATACATACATACATACACACACATAAGCAAAAACAATCAGTGGCCAAGTTCACTTTCATTGTTGTGGAGTTGACTGCCTTGCCCTCTTCGAGTGTGAATAACTGTACAAATCGTTTCTAATTTGAGGGAAAGTAGAAGCCACCAAAATTCACTTCCCTTGCATTGGTGAGTTTCCTTCCTTGTCTCTCTCAGTTGTCTGCATTCACCTGAAACACACCAACTGAGGGTATTGTAGTTAAAAATTAAAAAAAAAGAAAAGAGAAAAGAAAAGAAAAGAAAAAGCAGGGAAAGCTCTCTAAATGGCACACGTGTTATCTGGGATGTGACATGCTTTGTAAACACGAGAGATAAAATGGCTTGGCTACCTGGGCGCTTTGTTCCTTGAGTAGAAATCACTCTCTCTTTTCTCCCTTTGGCATATTGATTTCTCATTAATCCAGCAAAACAAAGGATTAATTAATCTCCGTGGTTCAATGAAAAATAAATTAGCACAGTTTACAACGGACCCGATCCAATATTGCAAATGGAGGAAATGATACACACACACACACACACACACACACACACACACACACACACACACACTTTCTCTCTTCTTTATCTGCTCACTTCTCCAAACCAAATCTCCAGAGGGTGGCTGTGGAAGGTTGAATTCAGTGCACATGATCCTTCCTCTTCCTGCTCCTTTTTTTTTTTAATTCAGTGTTTGTCTCATATTCCCTCTTAACTATCCCCAAATATGGAAATAACTTTCCTTTGTGCAATAATATGTTTGTGGCATGCCACTGTGCCCACCTGAAGGCCAGGCATCAGGTTTGAGGCCTTACCGTTTTCGCCTCTTGAGGTGTGGCCGGTTATCTGCCAATGAACATGCCATGCTTGCTGACCCAAGGGCTCCCAAAGAGTGCGCTGTGTCCATCTTGTATCTTTTGCTAGGAACACTGGGATCACATTTGCATGCTACTACATCCAGTATTTATATGGGTTCTGGGTTTTGAACCCAGGTCCTCATGTTTGTGTGGCAAGTACTTTACCTACTGAGCCATCTTTCTAACCCTGAAGTAGCATCAATTATTTTACAGTGCTTTAGACATATCACTTACCTGAAACAACCTTTCTTCATGTTAAAAAAAAAATTCTGTCAGTTTTTCACAGATGAGCATAGCGTGTGTCATATACACTCTGGCACTCGCACGGCTGTCTGATTGTTCCTGTGATACATGAACAGGGCCCACACATCGCCTTGCTCATCCAGGGTACCTTCCTACTCTGTAAAACTTGTACAAGGTGCCTCGTCTCTCTGTGAACATTCGAGGGGAAGGAAAAGAGTGTGTTTGCTAAGTTGTTATCTTTCCTTCTAAATTGAAGGGTCTTTTCAGAGCTATAAAGGAAATTCGATGTCAGATTCTCAGAATAGACACTTGTGAGAGAATGCCTACCCTTGAAATGTCAATAGCTGAAATATCATTCCCCTTGATGTCCCCTCCTCAACTTTGCCACAGTTATATCAGCTTAGAATCATATATCTACACTTCTTTTCCTGATTTGGACCATAATTCCTACAGACACATAGCAATTGAAAGGAGAAAAAGGAAGGACCCCTGATGAGATACGCCTTTCTGTAAGCTCGGCTTTATTGCAAGATGCCCAAGACAGCAATGTAACCTCTATACTTCTCTTAGTAAGGGACAATCCACAATCTCCAACAACGAAGTTTAAGAAAATCAATGAATAGTCAAGACTTTTCAGTAAAGATTAAAACCTATGCTATACGCCAGCTGCTTAATATGTTTCTTCCCATTATAATATGATCAAATAGAATAATAAGGGGTGTGGAGGTGTCTCAGGAGTACAGTGTGCAAACATTAGGACCAGGGTGTGGATCTCTAACACTGAGTCAAACTGATCCAGCAATCCAGGTTTGTGACCCTGGCGCTGACTTACAACCTGGAGCCTTGCTAACCATCCAATCTAACCAGAACCGCAAGCTCTGGGTTCAGGAAGAGACCCAGTTCCCAATTACTCTGAAGGGGCCAGTGAATCCCTCAGTGGGCCAAGTCACTTGCTGCAAAGTCTAATGACCTGAGTTCAGTCTCTGGAACCAACATAGGGTGGGGGAAACATAAGTGATGCCAGCAAATTATCCTCTGACTTCCTTTACCAGCACACACACACACACACACACACACACACACACACACACACACACACCACACACACACACACCACTGTCTCTCTCTGTCATACACACACCCACTCATACACACACATACTCTCACATATTTATGCATACTTACACATTCACACACACACACACACACACACACACACACACACACACACACTGAGCCACACAGCCACACACACACATTCACATAACACACATATTTACTCTCACACACTCACAAACATACTCAAGCACATTCACATTCTCACACATGCTCATGTACACTCACACAAATACTCACACATACATCCATGCATACTCACGCATGCACATATTCTGTACCACACACACACACACACACACACACACACACACACAAATAAACACAAAAATATTGTGGGTAGCAATTGTCAAAGACATCCAACATCAACTTCTGACCTCTACACATTTATATCCAAAGATACTATGTTTATTACTTTTCAACCATTGGCTTATGTTTTCTTATTAATACCTAAGAGGGTGGCTACAGATTTTGATCTTAGCTCACCAATATAAAGGTGGAGCTTATATGTGCCCCAGCCCCTCCTTCCCAGACAGATTTATTCTTAGGTTGTTCTGACTTGGGTCCACCTGAATATAAAGCTACCACAGGCAGCCTCCTGTGGAGCATCAATCTCTTTCAAAAGGACATTCCTGAGGGACAGTAGGTCACATGGCTGTGATTTTGTGTAATATCATCACTGGTGACCATGAGATGACTCCATGGGTGTCCCCATGCCTCACTGACACTAAAGCCCACAGTAATCATGATATTTCCCATGATCCCTGCTCTCTGAGCCTAGGATGCTTGCAAGTGTCCAGTGTTGTCACTAGGAATGGTCAGCTGATGATCCTCACACAATTTTAGCTCGGTGATTGATAAGGACCCCTGTCAGTCAACAGCATGAGCTTTCCTGCTTACTGCCTATCCCCGAAGGCAGGCTCCTCCTGTGCCTGATAAATACTCCTGTCTCCAGGATCTCCATGGAAGAGAAACTGTCAAAGAGGCAGACTCTAAAATTTGGAGCTGAATATGGCGGGTGGCAGGAGACAGCAAAAGCAAATGATTCATACTTTAAGAGAGCCAAAGCAGCAAAAGCAAATGATTCATACTTTAAGAGAGCCAAAGCAGCAGCTTGATTCAGTTAGAAGAGGCAGGGCCTCCTGGGAAGGGGTCCTGGGTGATCAGCACCAGATGTTTGCAACAGTTCTGCAGGAAAGAAACTGCCAACATAAACCAGGCATGGTGGCTCAAACCTTTAATCCCATCCCTTGGGAAGCAGAGGCAGGGCGATTTCTGAGTTTGAAGTCAGCTTCTTCTGCAGAGTGAGTTCCAGGACAGCCATGGGAACACAGAGAAACCCTGTCTGCAAAAAAAAAAAAAAAAAAAATCTGCCAACAAGACCAGTTCATAGGACTGTTGATGAAGATTTAATTGAAGGTATTTAGCATCAAAATATAACAAGCCACAAATACAGTCCAGAGAGATTGGTAACCTTGTTTTCCTGATCCTTTTGTAGTACAACTTTATAAAGTATTACACTTTCTCTTATGACTCAGCTTACCCAAATAGCCAAAGCTTAACCAAGTTTGTAGGGACAAAAGCTAGACATAATCTCCAAATTACTTTCTGCTAGCCTGAATGGACCTTTACAACCTGAGGAATTTATAAACCTTATTCATCAAACAGTAATGACCTTGAAATTTTTGTGGTGTGACTTAAGGTTTCTACTGCTGTCATGAAACACCATGACAGAAAGTAACTTAAAGGAAAGTGTTTATTTTCACTTATGCTATGATATGCTTCAGTTCATCATTGAAAGAAATCAGGGCGAGAACTCAAACAGGACAGGAACCTGGAGGCAGGGACTGATGCAGAGGCCATGGAGGGGGATGCTTACTGGGTTGCTTGAGATTTCTCTGTCTGCTTTCTTACAGAACCCAGGACCACCAGCCTGGGGTGGTACCACCAGCAATGGGTTGGGCCTTCCCACATGAATCATTAATTAAGAAAATGCTCTACAGGGTTGCCTAGAGCCCAATCTTATGTAGGTATTTTCTTTATTGAGATTCCTCCCCGCAGATAGAAAAGAGACTAAGCCACCCAGGTCTGTGTGTGTGTATGTGTTTGTGTGTGTGTGTGTGCGCACACACGCATGTGCACGTGTGAGTGTATGTGAGTGTGTATGTATGTAAGAGAGAGAGAAAGAGAGTGAGAGAGAGAGTGCATGTGTTAGGGGTGTGTGTGTGTGTGTGTGTGTGTATGTGTGTGTGTGTGTGTGTGTGTGTGCTGATGGAAGTTGTAAGTCTGGAATGAGGACAGACATTGACTCCAAGTCCTAAACTACCCCCTCCCCACAGCTAAAATGCACTTTCTGGATGTGTGCATGTTTGTATGTGTGCAGGTGCTCAGCTGTGTGCATGTGCATGCATGTGTTTGGAGGCCAGAGGTCAGCTTGGAGCATCATTCCACAGGTACCATCCACCCTGTTTGTGAGACAGTATCTCCATGGGACCCAGTGCTTACACGTTAGGCTAGGTTGGTTGGCTGTTAAGTCCCAGAGATCTGCCTGAATTTATCTTGACAAAATTGGGATTACGAGAGAGAGAGAGAGAGAGAGAGAGAGAGAGAGAGAGAGAGAGAGAGAGAGAGAGAGAGAGAGAGAGACTCCATGGCTGACTTTCTACATGGGTGCTGGGGATTGAACTCAGGTTGTCATGCTTGGGGAAGAGGCACTTACCAACTGAGCCCCATTTTCAGTACTTTGAAATTTTATTTAACTGTATGCATACTGTCTGCACGTCTGTCTGTGTACCGCAAGTGAGCCTGGTGCTCTCAGGGTCAGGGAGGGCTTCAGATGCCCTGGTATTAGTGTTATGACTAATTGAGAACCACTGTGTGGATTGTGGGAACTGAATGCAGTTCCTCTGGAAAAGCAGCCAGCTCTCTTAACCTCAGAGGCATCTCTCCAGTTTCATCGTCATCATCATCATCATCATCATCATCATCATCATCATCATTTTAAGTTTTCTACTTACAAAAAAAAATCTGGGCTTAGACTCAGCTGCTTAAAATCATCATTCCCTCAACAAGTAAAAAGCAGTCCTCAATAGCAAACCACCACCCATTTCCTTAAAGCTCTCTGCTCTATTCCAACCACAAACAAACCAGAGCTGGGTGTGGTGACATGCCTGTGAGCACAGGATGTGGAAGCTGGAGGCCAGAGGCCAAGTGTTCAAAGCCATCCTCTGCTATGCAGGGAATTCCAGGCAAGCCTGGACTAAATGAGAGCCCTCCTCACAAAATTCAAATGGTACCAAAGGAACCCCAGGCTCCGCCTCTGCTTTCTCTGAGCTCCACAAGGATAGCTATGCTCCATAAATCTTACAGCTGTCTTTGACTTCAGTCAGCTGGCTCACTGCACGGTGTCACACTCTTTGGGACACAAAGGCCATACAAATGCAGCCACTCTACCATTTAGGGACCCACTCGGAGGCCTGCAGGACACCAAAACCCATTAGGACAGAGACTCCACGCCTGGAATAACCATTCTGTTTCTGGGTGTCATTGGGCATGCAGGGCAGGCTGCTCTCCGCTTTCTGATCTAATCAACTTCAGAAAGACTGAGAAGCCCACAGCTGTGTCAGAACAATTGGAAAAACAGGCTCAGAACAAAGGAGAAGACCTATCTCTCTAGGGCTTCTCCCTCTGGAATATACGTGCAGCTTCAATGGAATGCATAAATACTTAATTCACTATTTTGTACTACATTTCTCCCATGATGGATGTGTCTGACCCATTACCTTTAAAATACACATTAATGTTCCCTTTGAAGGTGTCTCCTCTGATACATGCCTCCATTGCTGAGTGGCCCTACAGAGACTGCAACCCAAGCCGAAGGAGAATTTGTGTCTGTCCTGCATTGCCTAACCTCCAGGGAAAACAAGCTCATTCGTGGACAGGAATTTTCCCTTGTCATGCCTGCTACCAATGACGCTTCCTGCCATGTGTTTTCTTTCATGTCTGATATTTGATAGGGTCAGAGTCTCTGAAAAGCTGGAGGAAGAAAGTAAAGACAAGATGGAGTGGGGGAGGGGGGATAGATGGAAGGAGTGGGTGGGGGAGAGGGAGAGAGATGAGAGTGGGGAGCTGGAGGAGAAGCGATGGGGAGGGGAAAAACATAAGACGGTATAGGCAGAAGAGTAAAATAAAACATTATGCTGAAGTCTTCTGGAAGGAGCTAAAGATCCCCAAACTGACCTCTACCCCGTCCCACAGGCAGACCAGTGATTTCAGGGTCTTGGTCTGACAGAATTGCACATTTTTTTTTAGTCCATCGTGGTGGGGGTTGTCCTGAAGACCGCAGCTTGATGATGTGCCACATCCAAAGTCAGTAAGAGAGGATGCTGATCAATGTTTGCCACTGTTCAAATTGCTTGCTGCCTTTTGAGCAGCCCAGGTTCCCAGCCAAGGAATGGTGCTGCCTTGCTTTAAGGTCAGTTTTGGGAGTTTTAGTTTTTAGAGCCAAGGTGTCCTCCGTGTAGCCCTGGCTGTCCTGGAACTTGCTCTGTAGACCTGGCTGACTTTGAACTCAGAAACCTACCTGCCTCTGCCTCCTGAGTGCTGGGATTAAAGGAATGGGCTACTGTGCCTGGCTAGAATGGGTCTTTCTATGACAATAAATCTATTGGAGGTAATCCCTCATGGGCTATCCCAGAGGCTAACATAAATACAAAGTCTTTCCTAGGTATACATGGAGACTTGTCTCCCAGGGAATGCCAGATTCCATCAGGTTGTCAGTCAATACTATCTTTTACCCAAATTATTATGTTTACATTGTTTTATAGTACATAAAATGCCATCATTACTTTTATTCCATGGCTTTCTTTGGCTTACTTGAGATGATGTCATAAATAAATATTAAAATAACATTCTTCATTTAACAACAGTTTATTTTGAAAACATTTGTCTGGGCATGCTCGTAAGGATGCAACTAAAATAGGCCTGTTTTTCTTTATATAAATCCACTAAACAAAATTTTCCTTTACTGATATAATATGGATATACTTTTTGCTGAAAAATTGAAAAAGAGGAGGGTGCACATGACCTGTGGTTCATGACATCTTTTCTGTGAACAAGGACATTCTCTTACAGGAAAATCCCCTCCCCCCCAAATACTGACGATAATGCTATTGCATTATCTAACATATAGTCCCCACTTAAATATTCCAGGATAGTCCCTCAGTGACATTTCTCATGGCCCTTGAAGCATCAAAACAACAGTGACAAAATCCAGCATTCAGGCTGGTGGCTTTCAGGTTTTGAGTGTTCACAATCTAAAGTAACATTTTTTGAAGTGTCACGATATCGATATTTTTAAACATTTTTCAACCTTTGCAACAATACTTTACACACTTTAACAGATGATTTGAGCGTCCGCAGCATGGATTTGCCTGCTTTCTTTGAGATCCAGTCAAGGTAAACTTAGCAACTGACCACAGGTGAGTTCCCTAAGGTATTTTGTCAGTACTATGAGACATCAATTAGATCTCACAATGTGTGATATGGTGGCTCTAGCCTTTCATAAGCACAGCTCTTCACTACACTAGCCACCTGCTACTTTCTCTAACCAACTCATCAGAGAAATACCCGCTTTCTGTTTACAAGAGTGGCCACTATGCAGAGCACTGCATAAGCTGAGCAGCTCTCTAGAAATACAAGGAAAGTGAGATTAAGAAAATGAATGTTAGCCGGGCAGTGGTGGCACATGCCTTTAATCCTATCATTGGGGAGGCAGAACTCTGTGAGTTTGAGCCCAACCTGGTCTGCAAAGTGAGTTCCAGGACAACCAGGGCTATTGCACAGAGAAATCCTGTCCCAGGGTGGGGGTGGGGGGGAGAGGAAAAAGAAAAGAAAGAAGAAGAAAGAGAAAGAAAAAAGAACATTGTTTTCTACTGTGGCAGGTAGACATAAGCCACACACACACACACACACACACACACACACACACACACACACACGTCACCCTAAGGCAGTTTATAGTCAACTTAGCTCTGCTTGATCTAGGCATGAGACTGTAAAATAGTTTAATATAAGTGTTTGTTTTTGTTCCTTAAAATATATTGGTACTTAAAAATTTTCGTTTTTTTTTTTTTTCATAGGATACCCCCCCTTTATTTTCTTCAACCACTTTCACATTCTTAACTATGCCTTACAAATTCTCAAGTGGTGAAAGCTTACGGCTTGGAACAACACACTTATTTTCTTTGCCTAACTGCCTTGTTTTTTTTTTTTTTAATTTATTTACTTTTATGACTTTCCTAACATGTTGGGAATATTATAACCTCATGATTAATGCAGCCACAACAAGAAGCTTCAGGGGCAGCAAACAAAATCAACCCTGACACTTCAATTTCCTCCATTTTCAATTTTAGGAAATTGTCTGCATTTTAAGGCTTCAATTTTGCTTATTTTGATTATCTTCCTTGAAGCACTGTGATCAGGCAATAGATAAAACATTTATAAAATATTAAGTATTTAATTTCAGAACACAGGAATATCCCCTCAAGGATCTCCAGTTATTCCCGTTATCGTAATAAACAAAAGGCCAGAGGTTCTGAGACTCATAAGGAATCAAAGTTAGACATGCTGAATATTTAAATAAAACTTCCCAGCAAAGAACAAGAGAATGTCAGAGGGGCAGAGGAAAAGAGGAAGGACAAATCCTGAAGTGCCCTCATTCTGTATTTGAAATTGCAAAAATCCTGCCAACATCAACACCACTATAAAAGTATGTAAATTAGGGTGCTGCAGAGGCACCTAGGTTGATAAAGGGATTGCCACTAAGCAGGAGTACCTGTATTCTGACCGCCAGAATCCACACAAAAGCCAGGTGCAGCAGTGTGCATCTGCAATCCAGCACTGAGTAGATACAGATAGAGCCCAGGGACTATTGGCCAACTGGTCTACCAAAGATGTAAGCTCCATGCTCAGCAAGAAAGCCTGTTTCAGTAAATAAGGTGGAGAGAGACTAAGGTAGACACCCAATGTGAACCTGTGGTATCCTCATGCAATCACATCAATGTGTAAGTTTGTTCTCATGCACACACACACACACACACACACACACACACACACACACACGGATACAGAACAGACAGCCTTCAAGAAAGTACAATGCCTTGGGTCTAGTTAATTCTGAGAGTGTGCAGCTCTTTGAATCTGGAAATTCTTCAGATGCACTGTTGGTAAGGGGACCAAACCCCATTCGGGTTGAAACCATCTCTACTTCGTAAGGGAAGGTTTGCAGTGAACACAGAGACAGAACATCATATACGAGATCCTGAAATGATCCATTTGGCTTCCTCATTATAAAAACCAAACCTGGGTTGCTTTTCTGTGTTTTATTTCTTGACCAGTGTTGTTCATATATCTTCATCTATAAAATAATGAAATCCTATCACTTCCTATGAAGCAATAAGTTTAACCTGGACAGACTATAATTGCTCAGACACTCAAATTCCTATCAGCTAGCTGAGACAGTTCACCCCAAGCATCTCATTAAGCTGAGAAGATGATAAAAGAATATTTTGTGCATTGGAAGCTCTCACTCCCACTTTCATTGCTATAGTAGAATCCTAATGTCATGATGTCTGAGACTCTGTGGTGTGTGTGTGTGTGTGTGTGTGTGTGTGTGTGTGTGTGTGTGTGTGTGAGTGTGTGTGTGTGTATCTGCTGGTCTGTCTGTCTCTCTGTGTGTGATAGTAAATACAAAATCAAAGGTGGATGGCTAGTGCTAGGTGTGGTGCTACACACCTTTAATCCAAGCACTGATGAGGGTGGGACAGAGGCGGGCAGATCTTTGACTTTGAGGCTAGACTAGTCTACATAGTGAATTTCAGGTCAGCCAGAACTGCATAGTAAGATATTTCTCAAAAAATAAATGAAATGAAATAAACAAAAAAAGGTAGCTGAGTCTATCCTCTTTATGGTTCCAATGATCTTACCATGTTAAGCATGACAAAATGTTTAAGCCCTTGACAGACCCAACAGTTTGATAGAGCCTTCTGCATATCACAGGCATCCTACCTGTATGATGCCAAAGGGCCAGAACTGTGAGTTCATCACAGAAAGCATCATACCCAGGCATGGTGGTGCACTCTATAACCTCAATGTCTGGAAGGCTGAGGAAGGAGTATTGCTGTGACTTTGAGGTCAGCCAGGGCTTCAAAGCCAGACTCCTCTCCCTACAACAAAACAAAATGAAGAGGAGAGGAAGAAGCCTGCCCACAGAGAATGTAGGAATGCCAACACCTATTAGAAATCCCCTCACACACAATGCAAATATACCTCTAAGCAATTCTCCATCCTAGTTTCTTTCTCAGCATTTTTATAGACAGGATTTCCCCCCCCCCAGTTGAACAAGAAAGAACAAAAGTAGATTCCCCAAAGGAGGAATCATTTGCACTAAGTTTCTTTATGTAGGTCACCTCTGATTTGCTTCTGGTTGCATCTCAGCTGCTAAATTCCCCGTGTCAAGCTTTGGTTCTGATGGCTCTAAACTGCTGATAATAGACTGAGAGGTACTGTGTATTGGACACACAGTCCTTTATTGGTTAAGATATTGGTCAGTGGCATGCAACAATACACTGAGGTGTCCCTTTGTGCATGTTTGTAAATGTTAATAGGAAAAAAAGTGCTTCTCATGCTGGGGAGGTCAGGTAGGTAGTGGAGAAAACACTTGTTGTATATGTATGAGGATGAGAATTCAGATTCCCAGAGATCATGTAAAGCTAGACATAGTAGCATGTTTTTGCAATCCTAGCATACCTAGGGAGAAACGGAAAACAGGAGACAGGAGAGCCACCAAAAGTTTGAAGATTGTATAGCCTGGGTTCCTCAGCAGTGAATAACAAGAGATTCTGTCTCAAGCAAAGTAAAAGGGGAGGCATGACAGTCAAGGCTTTCCTTCGAGTGTCACATGCATTGGTGTTCTAGAAGATACCCACTCTCACACACACAAGCACATACACAAACACATCAACACTACATGTGCTCATCAGGTATACACATATTTTTAAATGTTTTTTTTTTGTGAAGCAAGTGATTAAAGAGTGTTACTGCTTTTAACCAAGTACATTATACATTTATGATTCCTGTAATCACCTCTTGTATGACACGACAAACCAAAGTCTTCATTTCCTGTCCCCAAACTTCAATCATCGAAACATCTCTTGGGACTTTAGATGAATCAATTCCCTCTGCCGTCAAGTGCTTTTTAAAATTAAATTTTGGGGCTACAGAGATGGCACAGTGGTAGAGAACTTACTGCTCTTCGTCTCAGTTCTGAGCATCTGCATTGAGAGGCTCAAAACCATAGCAAGGGTAATAAAAACCCAGAAACAGATTTTGGTGAGGAGCAGTGCAGTCTGGAGGTGTGATCTGAGGTTCAGGGGTCTCCCCTGTGGTGACTGGTAGAGGTGAGAGCTCTCTGGTGACTTGGCCACTTTGCTCCTCTTCAGCTTTAACCCCAATATCTATCTCTGGGTTTTTATTATTCATGCTACACAAAACCATCTGTAACTCCCATCTCCACTGAACTCAATACCCTCTTCTGATCTCTGCAGGCCCTGGCACACCACACAGATGACAGACAGACAGGCAGGCAGGCAGGCAGGCAGGCAGGCACACAGACAGACGACACACACACAGTCACAAACAAAATAAATATAATACAAAATAAAAATATTCTTAACAAAACTAAATATCATTAATTCACTTATGCCTAAGACCTTTTACTGGCTGCTGATTTCCTATTAAGTAAGATTCAAACACCCTGTCAAGATACTCAAAATTCCTGGTAATATGTCATCAGTGTGGTTTTCATTCATATATTCAGCAATATAATAAAAGAGTTCACTTCCCTAGAATATTAAGTGCCACATGAAAACCTAAGCTCTGCTGAGTATAGATTCTGTTTGTTATTTACTTGTGTTTACTAAGCACCTGAAATACCACTGGCATGAATATGAGGTGGGTGATGAGATCTTTTACAAGGTATGAATTTGACAATACTTTTTGGACCCTTACCCTGTACAAAAAAGAGGGCTTTTCACTGGAAACACATAAACACAAGCTATGTGTTCTCTCTCTCTCTCTCTCTCTCTCTCTCTCTCTCTCTCTCTCTCTCTCACACACACACACACACACACACACACATACATTCCCCAACTACACTGACAGCGACAACGAATTCAACATTTACCTACAGACACGATCTTGATTTTCTAGATTTTTACACTGAGGGACACTAAGTCACTGTGGTCATGGTTTATCTACCTCTCTATTCTTTATTTCTAATGAAGCATTCATTAATGCTTACTAAATAAACTAATTGAACTAAAAATGTGATTAGGATAGAATGTATGAAGGCTATGGCTGATAAGTACTGGCCATCTTAAAGATGTCCAGATCCTACCTCCAAGAACCTATAAAAATGTCAGATTATATAGCAAAGAGACTCGAGGCTTTGTTGATATGATTAAGGCTAAAGACCTGAGCTGTGTCTGCACTAGAGTATCCACCCAGGTTCCAGCACATCACAGGAGCCCTTAGAGGGGCAAGGGAATCAAGACTAAGGCAGAGAGATCGTTTGGAGTGGGGCTTAACTTCTCTTGTTGGCTTTGAGAAGGAGGAAAGGTACACAAACCAAGGAGTTTGGAAGCCTCTGGAAACTGAGCCGGCTCTCTGATGACAACTAACCAGAAGGTGGGGACTTCAATCCTTCACTGAATTGTGGCAACAATCCAAAGTGCAGAAAACAAAACCCCAGCATTGCGACATTGTCCAATAGCTACCCTGAATTTCAGAAATTCATTTTATTAAAATTATACTAAAATTACATCTTCCCCTTTATTTTCCTCCCTCCAAACTCTCACATGTACCCCTCTTTGCTCTGTCAAATTCATGGCTTCTTTTACTATTAATTGCCCTTACATGCATGCATATATGTCTGTGTATACACACACACACACACACACACACACACACACACACACACACACACACACACACATATATATATATATATATATATATATATATATATATATATATATATTTGTATATGTACATATACCTAAATGCAAATTCCTCAGTCTGTGTGTTATCCCTATGGATGTTTTCAGGGCTAAACATTTGGTCTTGGAGAACCAGTAGGTGTTCTCTGTCCTGGGGAAGACTTTCTCTTGCTCTCAGAATCCCTTGGTTACCTGAAGTCCTATGTGTAGGTTTGAGTCACGATGGACCTCCCCTGAATCCCACCCCCAATCATCCATGTTAGCACTTGAATTGTTGTCCTTGTTTAGAGCTTAGGCAGTCATGTTGGTGAGATTTGGGTGTAGCATTGAACACTCCTAGGAGACAATTATACTGATTAAGACACGAGATCCCACCTCTGAATCCTAGAATGCTACATACACTTTTGTTTTGTGTGTGTGTGTGTGTGTGTGTGTGTGTGTATGTGTGTGTGTGTGTGTGTGTGTGTGTGTGTAAGTGTCTGAGCAAGTGTTTGCCGTGGGGTGTATACTTGTATATAAGGTAATGTGCATCTTCCATAGAAGTATATGTGTTTTTTGTATACATGTGTATGCTTACATATGAGCATGTGTATATGCTTATATGTAATTTATATATGTGCTCGTGTGTTATACATGAGCATGATTATACATGGGCATGTGTGTATGTGTGTTTGCATGCAGGTGTGTATCCATACATATGTGTGTTACATATACATTGTGTACATATGCTAATATGTAACACATATGTGTATCATATGCATAAGAATATTTATATGCATGCACATGTGTGATGAGTGTATATAATACATATTCATGTATTAAATATACATGTACATGTGCAAGCTTGCATAATTATGCTTCCATATCGGCATGTGTTCATAAGTGTATGCTTATATGCTACACATTTGAATATTAAATATTCTTGAGTGTGACCATTTATGTGCATACTTTTACATAGTACATATATGTGTGCATGAGTTTATGTACTTGTATGCTTATACATGGAGATATATGTCCCTATGTTTGTGTGCTTGTTTTTAATGCATTTGTGTGCTTATATATGTATATATGTGACAAATTAGTAAGAAAACCACATTTTCCATAAACCAAATCCAGAAGAAGGACTCCTAAGATAACAAGAAAAGTTTTCTTCCTTCCAAACCTTCCTACCTTTTACCCAAGGAGAGAGCCTGCCTGTGGAAGACACCCTGGGGACAGCAGCCTATTTCTATGTTAATTATGATAATGCCTTGGCTAAGCACTCTTTTGTTGAAATTTAATCCCATTTTCTCTCATCTTGTACTTTGTATAAATTGATAGTGTGCTCCTTTCTTGCTTGAAATCACCCTTTATATTCTTCAAGAGAATTAGGAAATCACCTCTTGGCCCTATCTTTCAGCCTAGCAACCCTCCCAATTCCTGTCAGCAACCACAAGTACTATGTCACTCTGCTTTCCTCATTTGACTTGCTGTCTTTACACTGCATTCCAAGTGATTTTTCCAAACCATAACCTGGGGCCTATGACCCAACACTTGTACTCAGGAGGACAGACTACACACAGCAAGGAGTCATGGGCAAGAGTCCTCATGATGGTTCCTACCCAAGTATCTACCTGGGTATATATTACATGGGGGTGGGAGGGAGGGATGAGGAGGGAGTGGTGTTTGCTTTAGGCTAGGAAATGAATGAGGGAAGCAGAGGAGGAAAAAAATAGTTCAACATGAGTAGAGTAGCTGTATCCTGTTGGGTTGCATCTTTTTACTGTGGGCTTATATACATGAAAATTCTTCATGCTGGAATATATGTATATGCGCACATATGTGTGTAGAAAGTGTGTTGATGATACTGACATCTAAGTGTAGATGCATGAGTGTAGATGCATGGAGTGCTGGTCTGTAAACCAAAGCCTTGAAGAAGGGCTGGGGCCATAGCTCAGTGAGTAAAGTTCTTGCCTTGAAAGCACCTGAGTATGATCCTCAGGTCCCATGTGAAAACAGCCCAGGCATGGGAGTGTGTATTTCTTTTATGAGCCCTTGAAAGGGACACACAGGTGGATCGCTGAGGCTTGCTGGCCTGCCAGATGGACATAATCAGTGAGCTCCAGGCCAAGGGGAGACCCTGTCAAGATAGAGAACTACTGAAGAAAAACACCCTGCCTTGTCCTCATATAGGCAAACACACACACACACACACACACACACACACACACACACACACACTCACACACACACACACTCACACACACTCACACACACACTCACACACACTCACACATACACACTCACACACACTCACACACAAACACTCACACACACTCACACACACTCACACACGCGCACACATTCACACTCACACTCACACACTCACACACGCGCACACACTCACACACACACACTCACACACAGACACACACACACACTCACACACACAGTCACACACACACGATGGGGGATGTTATCCTGTAAATATGTTTCTCATACTTGTTAATTAATAAAGCACGGTTGGGCCAATGAGATAGCAAGATAGGCGGGGCTAGGAGACAAGGAGGAAAGAGGAAGTAGTTGGGAGGAGTCAAGCCAATCACCTCATTCATTTGATGAATGATCCAATGGAAAATCCTGGATTCTATGAAGAACGAGCTTTATCCATGCCACTGCATGAAGCTAGTTAGCTTGTAATTCTGACAAGATTATGGGGGTTTGATGGAGCCTCATAGGAGCCAGTCAATTTCAATTTGGCTTATGGTCCATGGCCAAACCCTTAGTTGGAGCCAACCCTCCATTAATTCTAGTTTCTGGCCACAAGTGAGAACAGATGTGAAGGCATGAAAAGACCACTCCAAATGTATCAATCAAGACCAGAAAGACTATTCAAGCTACAGCATGCTACCACAGGCCGGTTAAGTCCCCAAGCACAAAAGAGAGTGCCTCTTTGCTTAGGGAGAGTTCCGAAGACTCTAGAAATGGCTGATGGGGAAGAAAGCAGCTTGGTAGCACATCAGCAAGCATCCTATAATTTCATTTTGATTTCCATTCTCCCTCTCTGCCTCCTCTCTCCAAATGTAAGCATCTGGCTAGTGACCAATAAGAGAGCTGCTTGTAATTGCTGATAATTCAAAACTCATTTGCATAGCTTCCCATCTGTTGGGGACAGTATCACTGTGGCTTGGTAGCCTGCATCTGTGACTCACAGGAATGGCTAAGAGTCAGGGTCTCTTAATAGGAAGAGATGTCTATGTCTATCACCCAGTATGCATCTACAGTCTTCTGTCCTCTGCCCTTGCTTCCTGACACACAGATTGTAAATATTCTCCCCAAGAAAAACTTCTTTAACTAAGGAGCATTGTATTATACTGTTTATTCCCACTGTGTGTGTGTGCGCACGCGTGTGTGTGCGCTCACGCATGCACACATGTGTGTGTTCATCTGTGCGAGAGAGTGATGGCCCAAGTGAAGGAGAATGTAGAAGTCAGGGTTTCATATTGGGATGCCTCCCTCAATCGCTTCTTGGCCTCTAGCTCTCTCTGAACCGGGGACTAGTTTTTTGGCTAGATTGCCCATTCCACAAGTGACAGTGTGTCCCACAGAGTTAGGTTTAAAAACATGCACATGCCTGGTTTTGTATGTGGGAGCTGGGACCTGAACTCGGGCTTTCGTGCTTGCATGGCCATCATGGTATGTGCTAATACACCCTGTTAGGTTGTTTATAATATACTATATCGTTCCTTTCTAAGTCTCTCCCATGCCGAACTCCATCATGATCTTGAAGTACTTCCTCCCAACAGAGCTACTTCCTGAGGGCCCCTTATGTGTCACTTATTTTTCAGAACCAACTGCTGACAATCCCTTCCTGTATCTAACTCAGGCTAAGACCAGGAGGGGAAAGAGAGGAGCCAGACATGTTTCGTTTTCCAAGCTAATTGTTTACAGGATACTTTCCCTTAAAGTGCCTATTCACCCAGTGTCTTATGATACCACAGTGTCTAAGTATAGGGCTAATATCTGCTTGTAGATATATACCAATAAACATCCACAAGGCTTAGGTGGATAGGCAGAGATTATTAGATTAACTCCATTTAACAACCCTGTGAGCTTCTATTATTAGCATAATTTTAAAGACCAAACAAGAAAGCAAAAATAAGCAGCACAGCCAGCCAGAAGTAAAGGCAGGAGCCGAACATGGGAAGAATGTTTCTCATTCAGCTTTGTTCTCTCTGTTCATGTGTGTGAAGCTCAAGTACACACGACTGCATGTGTTGCACACTTGTGTGCATGCCTCTGTGTGCATGTGTATGTGTGTGTGTATGTGGGTGGTGATCACATGCAGATATGCCTGTGTGTGTGTATGTGTGAGTATGTGAGTGGTGTTCATGTGCAATACTCCTCTCTAATATTTTTGTGTGTATGACACCTGCGTGCGTATGTATGTATGTGTATGTGAGTTGTTCAGGTGCTCGTATGCCTCTGCTTATGTGTGCGCATGCCTCTGTGTGTGTGTGTGTGTGTGTGTGTGTGTGTGTGTGTGTGTGTGTGCACGCGCACACATGCACAGGTGTATATATGTATGATGCATGTCTATGGAACCCGGAGGAAACAAATTTATTCAGACACCCTCCAACTTGCTTGTTGAGACAGAGTCTCCCACTAGCCTGCCTCCGTTCAGCAGCCATTGAGTCCCAGGTATCATGCCTAGAGACAGTTCTAAAACAAAGAACATATCTGGCTTTTAGAAGTTCTCAGGAGTCAACTGGGAGGTCTGTACCATGTGATTTAGACTAGGCTTTCCTACATGACAAGACAAAGAGTGAAGTCAAGAGAGAGCTGCACCAAAAGTTAGAGGCTATAAAACCATAGCCCTGAACACCTTGTCAGCTCTGTCCCACGGGAAGTGACACAGGGAGGCATGGCCTGATGTACTCATGTTGGGAGACATTTTAAAGCAAAAGGTATTTGACCTAATAGGGCAAAGAGCCCCATCCTTGCATTTGTGTATGATGCTGAGCCCTGACTTTTCCACCATCACTGTTCCTGGAGTCTAATTGGCCACCATGGTTATTTGGCTTCCCTGCAGAGTTCTATGATTGTTGTCATAAGGGATACGGGGGGGGGGGGAAGTGCCATCACAGGCAGCATTGCAGAGTCAGCCAAACCTACTTAGGATGCATTTGATAGAATTTGAATAATTGTGTGCACAGCCACCAAATGACTATTGTTGATGTTAGAACGCTTACACTAGGCCCCAAGATGGAAATATACCAAATAGGATTTTCCATACATTTTAAATAGCATCTTCAAGGTAACCTTCACAGACCTTTCTGGAAGGATACAAATTGTGTGTCCTAGATGAACTACATTTTTCTATCAAGTGGTATGGTAACCCTGGCAGTCAAACACTGTAGCTATGTATGGAGCATGCAATGCAACCAACTCTCTTAAACAGGAAATGAGGTGCAAGCTTCAACTGCCATATTAACACTTGAGTAATATTTAAAGAAAGATTAGGAGCAGAGTTACAAGATTTGGGGGACATTAACACAAATAGACTTCAATCTCTCCTTCTATGGAGTGAGAGGTGGAGTTTAGGTTTTCCAGTTTCAGCCATAAAATTCTCTATAGATATTATTTGTAGGTGTATGTTCTCTGCAATGCTAGACATCTAGCTGTAGGTGTGCTATGTACGTGTTCTCACACTGAGCTGTAGCCCTGTTTTAAATACATTTTAATAACAGGAGGGTGGCAATGGCATTGAAATTCTGCCTCTCATATCTCTGAGTTAATAGTTCAGGCTTGTGGGGGTTTGAAAGAGAATGTCCCCCAAAGGGAGTGATGCTGTTAGGGGTTGTGGCCTTGTTGGAGGAAGTGTGTCACTGTACAGGCCAGCTTTAAAGTTTCTTTTCTCAAGCTTCAGTCGGTGTGACAATCAGTCGGCTTCCTGTTGCCTGTAAGATATAGCCCTCCAGCTCCAGCATCTCTGCCTGCACGTGATGCCACCATGCTCCCTGTCACCATAATGGACTGAACCTCTGACTGCAAGCAAGCCACCGAGTTAAATGTTTTCTTTATAAAAGTTGCCTTGGACCTGGTGAGCCTTCACAGCAACAGAGAATCCTAAGAAAGATTCTCTTAGGATGTGTTAAGGATGAACACTCTTGGGCCATGATTTTGATTGTCTGCAGAAGAGCTAACGCAGGCCCTTGTGTCATGAGCATGTGCACCTGAGGGTCGCAACTCCATTATGATTGCCTTGGCTTCAGCACTGGAGGCGCTGCTCTGCAATTCGTACATGAAACGGGTCAGTTTTTTAACAATACAGTATTCAAAACTTCACACTACACTCATTTCCATGCATGTGTGCTTGTGTGAATGTGTGTGACTGTTCGTGTGTGTGTGTGTGTGTGTGTGTGTGTGTGTGTATGCATGTTCGTCTCTTTCTGTGTGTGCGTGCATGTTTTTCTCTGCCTCTGTCTCTGTCTCTGTCTCTCTCTGTGTGTTTGTGTGTGTGTGCATGTTTCTCTATGTCTCTGTCTCTGTCTCTCTGTCTCTGTCTCCCTCTCTGTCTCTCTCTCTCTCTCTCTCTCTCTCTCGTGTGTGTGTGTGTGTGTGTGTGTGTGTGTGTGTGTATCTAACTCAGATGACAACTTTCTGGAGTAAGATCTCTCCTTCCGCCATCTTGGTCTTAGGACTTGAAGTCAGGTCATCAACCTCCCTGGCAAGCATGTCTCCCCACTGGGCCATCTCACCTCTATAAATCATTTTAAATCAAATCACTACCTGGGAGCAAATCTTGGCTTGTTTAGTATTTGAGATGAATTTCTTAATGGTGAGTGGAGATACAAAGCATAAGGTTTGAAGCCAATACTAAATGAAATAGCAATGGATGCGTGGATAATAGATTGCAAAAACAACTTTTAAAAAGTAAGAACATTGATCACTTTGAAATATAGGCATTCTCCTGAAAAATGTACAAGACAATAACTAAGTCATTTTACTCTAATATAATAGGAGACAGGAATATATATGTCATGTGCATCTTGAAATAGACTCAATCCTCTCATTTTATAAAGAAGTAACTGCAATCATTTTAAATAAAATACTAAGAACTTACTGGATTTATTTTTTTACCATGCTTTCTTGGATCTTAATTTATATACAGTTAGAAAGCCATATGAGATTAATTCTTATTATTTCCTTTATCAGAGTTAACTGCTCACTGGCCATTGTTCCACAGACTGATAAACACTGTCTTTCCTATTGAAATGCCAGGACAATTGGGGCTGGAGAAATATCTCAGTGTTTAAGACATTTCCTAACACTTATACTGGGCAACTCACAACTGCATGTAACTCCAGATCCAGAGGACCTAATGCCTTCTTCTGGCCTCCATGCAAACTGCACTCAAGTGCCATGCCCACTATTTTACACACACTCACACATAAATAAGGATGCAAAGTAAATCTTTAAAAGAATAAAATAAAATGCCAGGCTAAAGTTAGAGAATAGAAACACAAGTATTGACCTTAAAAATCTGCCTGCTGTGTTCTAGAAAAACACAGTTCATGTTATTTTGCCTTATTTGATCATAGAAAAAAAATGTTTTTGTGATTTAGCAGAGTAAGCAAAGTAAACCAATGAAGATATAATTAAGTGATTAATTTAAAAATGACAGTAAAAACATTATAAAGACATCAGAGTACCCCAAACTGACATACAATTCAATAAAGGCTCATTAAAACCAAGATAGGACTTAAAAATCTTTAAATTAAGGAACTCATGTTAAGTAATTGTGGAAATGTAAAGAGACAGGAAATCAAGGCAACTGTGAAGAGCAGAGTTGGACCACTCTTGTATCCTGATGGTTACGTTAAACACACAGGTAGACTGGGGGAATGGTGTGTGGTTCTTCAGCTGTGCAAGGCTCTGGGATTCTAATTCTCTCTCTCTCTCTCTCTCTCTCTCTCTCTCTCTCTCTCTCTCTCTCACACACACACACACACACACACACACACACACACACACACACACACACAGAGAGAGAGAGAGAGAGAGAGAGAGAGAGAGAGAGAGAGAGGAGGTAGGGATAAACAGGAAAGAGATGGAGAGGGGAAGGAGGGAGAGAGGGAGGGAGGTATCATGACAATGATATTGGGAAAAGGAAACCCCATGTATAAATGTAGCATCTTGGAGAGCCTATAAGAGTGTAGGAAGCAACCCACCACACGCGGTGAATTTGACGGCAGAAGACTAGAGAACAACTCTCCTAGAGAATAAATCTCCTCTAGTAAACCGTGCTCAGACTGTTAAACATACATGTAAATGGTGAATTTTGACCTTAATCTTGCTCCTTATACAAAACAAACACCAAGAAAAACTGGGAGGGAATATTCGTCAAAGGCCACACACCTCTGCACATGAGCATCACAAACTGGACTTAATGGGAAGGAAAACAACACAGGCACCAAGTCAAGCAGTAAGAGAAAGGGTTGGATTTGGGGGAAGTTGTGGGAGAGGGTGGATGCAATAAAAATATGTTGAATAAAATTTCTCAAATATCTCATATAGAGGCAAGGCAAAAGAAGGATCTCTTTCATAGATACAGCAAAAAAAAAAAAAATAAATAAATAAATAAAAAAAAAACCCCAAAAATTTTTCAGCCTTCGAAAGAAAGCAAAATCAAATTATATATATAAAAAAAAAAACAAGAAAAAAAAATTGTCCAAGCACACAAGTGCTAAATTAAACTACTTGTACTTAGAATGAATGAATGAGGAATTATGCAGATTTAAAGACAAAAGAGTCTGCACAGATACCAAGGAAGACAGAAGAGTTTCAAATATGCAAATGAAGAGTGGCCCACAATGACCAGCCTCTGTAGAAACACAAGTTTTAAGACAGGCAAACCAGACATGTGTGGTGGCGCATACCTTTAATCCCAGCACTTAGGAGGCAGAGGCAGAGGCAGATGGATCTCTGTAAGGTTGAAGCCTGCCTGGTCTGCCAAGGGAGTTCCAGGACAGACAGGGCTATAGTGACAAACCCTGTCTTGAAATACCAAAATAAAAATAAATAAGTAAGTAAGTAAGTAAGTAAATAAATAAATAAATAAGAAGGAAAGGAAGAAAGAAAGAAAAGAAAGAAAGAAAGAAAGAAAGAAAGAAAGAAAGAAAGAAAGAAAGAAAAATCAAAACAGAAGGTCAAGGTTTTGATTTGCTAATGGCAATCGATCATTGCTGGCGAGATGGCAAAACAGTGCAACTCTCTGGAAGACTCTGAAGTATTTCTTTTCTTTTTAAAAATTTAAATTAGAAACAATCCTGTTTTACATAATAATCCCAGTTCCCTCTCCTTCCTCATCCTACCATGCTCCCCACCAAAACCCCCATCCCAAACCCTTTCTTCTCCCAAGGGAGGGTAAGGCTTTCCATAGGGGATCATCAGAATCTGTCGCATCATTTGGAGCAGGGCCTAGGCCTTCCTCCCCTGTGAGTTTAGGCTAAGTAGAGTATCCTCTATGGGAAGTGGACTCCCAAAGTCCATTCATATACTAAGGATAAATACTGATCCACTACCAGAGGCCCGATAGACTGCCCAGTCCTCCTAGCTGACACCCACCTTTAGGGCACCTGGTCCTGTCCTATGCTGTTTTCCCTTCTATCAATCTGGGGTCCATGAGCTCCCCCTTGTTCAGGTCAGCTGTTGCTGTGGGTTTCTACAGTCTGATCTTGACCCCTTTGCTCATCACTCCTCCCTCTCTGTAACTGGATTGGATTTCGGCTCAGTGTTTAGCTGTGGGTGTCTGCTTCTGTATCCATTAGCAACTGGATGAAGGCTCTAGGTCATCAATCTCATTATTGGGGAAAGGCATTTAAGACAGACTTTCCACTGTTGCTTAGATTCCTAGTTGGAGTCATCCTTATGGATCTCTGAACATTTCCCTAGTGCCAGATTTCTCTTTAAACCTATAATGGCTCCCTCTATTAAGGTATCTCTTTTCTTGCTCTCCTCGATTCTGCCCACAACTCAATCTTCCTGCTCGCACATGTCTTCCTCTTCCCTCCTATTCTCCCCTTCTCTTTCGCCTAACTTCCCCAGCACCCTCATGCTCCCAATTTGCTCAGGAGATCTTGTCTCTTTCTCCTTCTCTGAGACCATGTATGTCACTCTTAGGGTCCTCCTTGTTTCCTAGTTTCTCTGATGGTGTGGATTGTAGGCTGGTAGCCCTTTGTTTAGAGGGCTGATTTCCAAAATATACAAAGAACTCAAGAAGCTAGTCACTAAAACACCAAATAATCCATTTAAAAAGTGGGGTACAGAACTAAATAGAGAATTCTCAATAGAGGAATCTAAAATGGCTGAAAGACACTTAAGAAAGTGCTCAACATCCTGAGCCATCAGAGAAAGAAATGCAAATAAAAACAACTCCGATATACTGTCTTGTTCCTGTCAGAATGGCTAAAATCAAAAACACCAAGGTGTTAATGCTGGAGAGGATGTGGAGAAAGGGGAACACTCCTCCACTGCTGGTGGGAGTGCAAACTTGTAGAGCCACTTGGAAATCAGTATGGCGATTCTGGTTCCTCAGGAAATGGGAATCAGTCTATCTCAAGATCCAGCAATTCCACTCTTAGGCATATACTCAAAAGATGCACATTCAAATAACAAGGACATCTGTTCAACTATGTTCATATCTGCATTATTTGTAATAGCCAGAACCTGGAAGCAACCTAGATGTCCCTCAACTGAAGAATGGATAAAGAAGATGTGGTACATTTATACAATGGAATATTACTCAGTGGGGAAAAAAATGGAATCTTGAAATTCACAGGCAAATGGATGGAACTAGAAGAAACCATTCTGAATGAGGTAACCAAGTCACAAAAAGACAACCATGCTATGAACTCACTCATATATGGATACTAAAGTGGTTTCTTAAACATGCTACTAGGTATTGACATAATGGAAATTAAAAAGTCAAATAAAAAGATCTGAACAAATATATTTCTATTAGGTTATTCAAAACTAAAAGGTAAAGGAAACAACTAAAATAGTTTTAAAATCTAAACTGTGGTATGTCCATTCAACAGAATATTACTCACCAATGAAAAGGAATGTTCTACCGATATATAAGATTATATGGATAATCTTCAAATATGAGAAATGAAATATCTAGATTTGAAATGCTACATATTATGTGATTTAATTTACATGGTACTATGTATGAGGTGGAACTATAAGGAGAGAAAATCAGTAATTTCCAGGGACCTGGGTTGACTACGGACAGTTGAGAGTTGGGTAATAGTTGCTTGACTATGTCCATCTGGCACAGCTCACAGAACTGTAAACTAGAAGTCATGACTGACTTTTCTAACTGTAAAAATTATGCTTTAACTTAAAATGGAGTAAAATAATCAGTTCCTTTTCTAGCATGGGTTTTTCATGAGGTTTTCAAAATAAGGGATATAATAAATCTAAGCAGAGGAAAAAAATACCCCCAAATAGAAAAGATGTTGTTTTAAAAAAGCAGAATATTCTGTGAGTGAAATAATGAAAGTGAATGCTACAGAATTGAAACAATAAAGGAGGGTAAGTATGAAAAGTGCACTGCAGCCAGCATTTGGTATCTTATCAAGAGTCAGCTAATAAAAACAAGTGTCTCTACACACCAGTTGATTTTCTAAATCTTGGAAATGTATTTAGGTAATTCACTAAAAACAGCTCGCACCATTAATTTCTAAAATCAGCATAAGTAGAAAATGCACCAATCTGTGCAGATCTTACTCTGTAAGCATGTGTTTCATGTAAAAAACCCCCGGAATTTCACATTAGCTTTGGAGGCTGGAGAAAGGACAGTACAGGCGAGACAGGAGACATAAGACAATGGAAGAAATATCTGTGTCAGACAGAGCTAGTTGATCTCCCTCTTATCTGGATCTGTCCCTGTCAGTGCATCCCAATGCTCTTACACACAGGTAGCAGCTCTAAGTGGAGAGGGGTAAGTCTAGACACACACACACACACACACACACACACACACACACACACACACACACACACACACACAATCTCTTCCAAAAGGGGACTGTTATAGTGCAACCCATACCCATTTTTTTTTATTGGAGTTGTTCAAGTCATTGTATATGGACTATTCAGAGTTTTTCAAAGTAATAAAGGCCCAAACTATGTAGTAAATTTGCTATTCATAAATAAGTAAAAGATGAGATCCAGAAATGCATTGACTTCTCATAAGTAGACGTTAAGATATAATGTTTAACATTATTAAGAAGTTACTGTAAGGCCAATGAGACTGTTTATTAGGTAAGGCGTTGTCACCAAAACCAGTGACCTAGTCTGATCTCTAGGACCCACATAGAGGAAGCAGGGAAATGACTCCTGCAAGTTGTCCTCTGACCTTCACGTATATTCAGCGACATGCACACATGTGCACACATGTGCATACACATACACAATAAGTAAGTTAAGTAAGTAAGTAAATATGTTATATTCTTGGTGATGGTCTTTTAGAGTCTTGTGTACTGAGCGTTCTTGATAATGGAACACACAATGTGTCCTTTTCACACTGACCGAAAGGGCTATGGGCTTGTTCTTGGCCCATCCTCTACCAGTGGGAAATCTGTTCATGTATCTCAGCATGGTTTTACAAATGCCTTACCCCGAAGACTCCTCAAAGACAGCTTCACACCACATTCAGAACCAGTCAGACCAGCATGATCTCCTGCTATGCAGCTGGCAGCAGGTCAGAAAGTAGGCACTTGACATCCCTGACAGAAGTTCAGATCTTTCCCTTCACGTGTCACAGAGTGACCCACTAAATCTCCCCAGGTCTTGGCTCTCTGATGGCAATTCAAATAGAATATGCAATCCATAGATAGCTTCAATCAAACTTTCTCTTGAAAGAAAAATGGGGTTTATTTCCAGGTCCACAATTTAAATATTCATTCATTAATAACTCATTCAACCAATATTTATTAAGGACCTGCTAATATATCCTGGCCAGTTTCCTAGGGATTGGGTCTTAACAATCACAGGGCCAGATTCACTAACAGGGAGGGAGAGAAATACATAAAGAAAACAATAAAACGACCAGCAGAGAAGATAAATATTTCTGAAGGAAAACCTAAAGCATTTAGCAGTAATCTGATTTCAGACCCATACCTTGTATGCACGAGTTTCTTGCTCACCCTGCCAATAAAAGATAGAACTGACTGAAGAAATTCTGCTTGCACCTCTTCCTGGGAACATAGTAGAATTCAAATGAGATGCAAATATGCTGGCTTGTCACAAATTCGTAACAAATCACTTTGCACCGTTTCAGCCTTCCAGGACTGCTTACTGTTCAGAGTTCTTATATCCGTATAGATACAATTTGGGGGTTGGTTTCCCATTGTTCCTTCTGCTGTTTGAGGCAGGGTCTCAGGTATTCTAGGCTGGTCATGAACTCACGAGGATGGCCTTGAACTCCTGATCTTTCTGCTTCTGCTTCCCAAGTGCTGGGACTGCAGGTATATGCCATCATATATATCTAGGTCATGCAGGGTTGGCGATGGAAGCATGTTTTCCTGGGTGCTAGGCAGACACTTTGCCAACACCGCCACATCCACAGCCTCTGTGTCCAGCTTCTGTGCTTGGATTCAGGCTCATGTGTTTGCTCTCTCATTTTCTCTATTCCCCAGGAGACAAGTGACTATCGCAAAATAGCCTGTTGTTAGAGTGTCATGGTCAGACCATGTTGGGATGACAGATTTACAAGAGGATTGAATTGTCAGAGCTGATCAATACAAACCCTGCTTCTGACAACACCAAATGACTTAAATGGCTTTGCCCTCCGCCATATTTCCTGTGTCAGACCCCAGAACGCAATGGCATAAAAGCTGTGTGGAGGGAAGGAGGCCGTGCTGCTTTAAGGGAGACATGCAGTGTACAGCCTTTTCTGAAGGCTGTCACAGAAACGTTCCATTTGGACAGGTCGGCTTTCGTTTGTCTCATACCTTTATCACTCTCAAAGCTAGCTGTGTGTTTGCAATAGGAATGAAGAAGGCCAGAATGGCTATGCCCATCAGCTTATCAGATTAAAAGGGGGAGAGATTGATTTTTACCTTTGAAATAAACAGCTGGCACGAAGGCTGTCCCTTCTACTTTCTGTTTTAAGATTCTTGGGCCGTGCAATGCGGACTCAAAGGGGAGGGGTGGGTGCATGTAGAACATGATCATATTTATGGCTGTGGCTCCACCTAACAGGGATGGACATTAAAAACACCAAGCTGATGTCTAATGACTTGTCTTTAGTAGATGGAAAATCATGCTAACTCTTAGTCCTCACTGCAATCAGCCTCTCATATCTGCACACACACATACACATACATAACACACACACACACACACACACACACACACACACACACACACGGTGGGGAGGGGAGTGTGTGTGTGTATATATGTGTGTGTGTGTGTATGTGTGTGTGTGTGTGTGTGTGTGTGAGAGAGAGAGAGAGAGAGAGAGAGAGAGAGAGAGAGAGAGAGAGAGAGAGAGAGAGAGAGAGAGAGAGAGAGAGAGAGAGAGAGAGAGAGAGAAACTCAAAGTTAAGTTTCTGCATCAAGGAGAAAAATTTTAACATATTTTTATTTTAGAAGCATGTGTGCGTGCATGCCCACAGGCACGCACATGTGCAGTGCCCATGGAGTCCAGCGGGCGGTATCAATCCCCAAGAACTGGAGTTACTGGTAGATGTGAGCCACCTGGTGCAGGAACTAGGAAAAAAACCTCTGGAAGAGCAGTACACACTTTTAACCTCTGTGTCATCTCTCCTGACACAGAAAGAGAAAAATTAAAGAGCTTCTTTCCTGTTGATATTCTGAGAATGCTATTCTTCTATTTATACATTGTTCAGGACTAAGAAACGTCCATTACCACTACCTTTTACTTAAAAAACTAATAGATGCAGAAGTAATTCTAAGACATTAGTATGTTTTTATGTGTATTGGCGTTTTGCTTGCATGCTATATACGTACCACGTGTGTGCAGTGCCTGTGGTTGACACAAGAGGGCTTCAGATACCCTGAAACTGGGGAGGCAGCTGTGTGGGTGCTGGGAACTGAACCTGGGTCCTCTGTGAGAGCCCCAGTGCTCTTAACCACTGAGTCATCTCTCCAGGCCCGAGATCACAAATCTTCTTTTTATTTCCTTTTTTAATTTAAATTTGGAGCAAGGTTGTTTTACATGTCAATCCAAGTTCCCTCACCCTCCCACCCCCCCTATCACCCCCACCAAACCCCAGCTCACCCCTTTCTGCTCCCTAGGGAAGGTGAGGCCTTCCATGGGGAGTCTTCAAAGTCTGTCACATCATTTGGAGCAGGGCCTAGGCTCTCCCCCACGTGTGTAGGCTAAGAGAGTTCCTTCTATGTGGAATGGGCTCCCAAAGTCCGTTCATACACTAGGGATAAATACTGATGCATTATCAGAGGTCCCATCTTAATGCAGTTTTATTATATGAAATCATAAACATTACTAAATTTCTTATTTTTTTCAAAACAAAAAAGACTATAGCTATTATAGTAACTATTTTTTTCTAAACTAATCTGCTATCACTTAACTTTTTCTCCTATGGGTGAATATAATGGATATGTTCCTTGTTTTATAGGACTAAACTCTACTTAGAGAGAGAGAGAGAGAGAGAGAGAGAGAGAGAGAGAGGAGAGCCCTATTTCTTTAAAACATATTTATCTCGTTTTTCCTCAAAACACAGTCAAAAGTGTTTAATTTTGACTAGAGAACACATCCAGCAGGAAACACAAACATCCTCTTTGCCCTTCGCCACCGGTTGTTCTGAGCGCACTCGCATCCTGTCCTGGCTCCTTTTGTGTTGCCATGATAAAATGTCCCCACAGAAGCCACTCCTTGGGAAAAGGGTTTCCTGGCTTACAGGTGCGGGTTACAGTCAGCCCATAAGTTAGGCTAAGTCAGGGTGGAACGGAAACAGCTAGCCTTGTGGCATCCACAGCCAAGCGCAGAAACAATGCATGTATGCACTCACACTTGCTTACGCAGGCTCTCAGTGAGCTCTGTGCTCTTTCATACCTTTCAGGACCCCTGCCTAAGGGATGGAGCTGCCCATAATGGCAATCAGCAATCCCTCCTAGACATACTCCAGGCCACTCTGATCCACGCAATTCTTCGTTATGAATCTCTTCCGGAGATCCTAGGTTGTGTCAAGTTGGAGGTAAAAACAGTGCTATGCCCAGCTGAGATGGCGGGACAGCTCTGATCCCGATTCCCTGAGAACTGGAAACTCAGGTCCGCTACCTGGGCTGGAGTATGCTGCCAGCGCAGCCAGATAGTGTATTCCAACTAACTTGGCATTTAACTTCTGGTTAATTCCTTAAAATACAATACTCCTAACCACATTTCCACCAATCCCTCTGAAAGAGGGAAAGAAGAAATAAAGGAAAGGAAGGAAAGTGAATAGAGAGATGGGTACAGGAAGGGATGGGCAGAAAGCCAGCGGCTCCAGTTTAGTCTCTTAGAGGAGGGGCCCATGATCTAAGGAATGAGAACACCTAACCACTTCTAACAGAAGGACTACAGTCAAACCTGTAAGTGAACGCCACAGCTGTGCCCAAGTTATCAGCACTTCTGAGCATGCTCAATGGCTGCAGCCAAGATGGTAGCCTGTGCCAGGTCTGGTCTGGATCATCACCTTGGCAGGGGATACCAACAGCATCCCCTATTTGACAGGCAGATGGCGTGAGACACAGAGCAGGACATGAGTCACTCCGTAGGCAGTTAATGGAGCTGGGGTCTAAGCGATTTGGCACTACTACACACGTCCTTACTTACCAGCTTGGATTTCAGCATCAGGGACAGAGAGGACTACAAGCCTTCCTATGAGAAAAAAACGAGGCAATGGTGTGGTCAGCTGTTGTGCTGGCTAGTCTTATGTTGATTTGACACATGATAGACTTATGCAAAAGGAGGGAACCTCAATTGAGAAAGCCCCTCCATAAGACCAGGCTGTATGGCATTTTGTTGAATAGTGATTGATGGGGGAGGGCCCAGCCCATTGTGGGTGGTGCCATCACTGGGCTGGTGGCCCTGGGTTCTGTGAGAAAGCAGCTCCCCTCCATTGCCTCTGCATCAGCTCCTGCCCCCAGGTTCCTGTCCTGTTTGAGTTCCTGCCCTGACTTCCTTCAGTGATGAACAGAGATGCGGAAGTGTGAGCCAAACTAAGATGACTACAAAGTAGATGTATGAGAATTTCCTGGGAAAGTGTGGCTCTTCCTCCCTCTGCAGTGACTGTGGAAGGCTTTGACTTCCCCCAGACTCCTGCCAGGTTCCTCTGCCAGAGAATAACATCCAGGGGCTGAGAAGTGAATACCAGAGCCCCCCTGCCCCCCCCCGGGAAACACACAGAAGCAGCTCTTGGTCCCTCTAGGCGCAGGCCTCTGTCTGTCCAGGGAGAGAGCAGGGAGAGACCTGGGGGCTCTGAAGAGAGAAAAGTCTACATCTGAACCCAGCATGCTGCTGTGGAAATTTCCATCCACGACCTTCTTCCCTTTCATCTGACATTCATTGTTAAAACTCCGGTTCATTCACTTGTGAGCGGTAATTATAAAGCTTGTCTCGAGAGATTTACTGTCATATTAAGTCAAGACACTACAGGTGCTTCTCATTGCAGTGACCAGGCCGAAGAGTGGGGGGACAAAGCTGGTGAGAGCATTCCCCAGTTACCGTCAGGGATTTCATGACTCTAAGCAGTGAAGCTTCAAGCTGAGGCTGAGGTGCAGAGTCTGCAGGCTGCTCTCTTACTCTTACACAGCTTGACTTTCCTCAGAAACACCTTGCTCCCGGGCAGGCTCAGCACTCCCGGAAGAAAAGCATCTCCCTATGTCTAAGACCACAGCCATGAAGAGGAGGCCATGACAGCAGTTCCAGCCAAGATCTAGACCTGGAGCTTGTATGGGGTGTCCATATGGGAGATGTCCTTCTGTATATATGTTTCTCTTATTGGTTGATGAATAAAACACTGATCGGCTAATTGGCCAGGTAGGAAGTATAGGCGGGGCTAGGAGATGAGGAGAATCCTGGGAAACAGAGAGAGGGAGCCATCATGTAGAGCTCTGGGAAGAAAGGATGCATCAGGCGTTCTCTGGTAAGCCAAGACCATGTAGAAATACATAGGTTAATAGAAATGGGTTGATAATTGAGACAAAGCTTGCTGATAAGAAGCCCAACCCATTGGCCAACAGTTTAAAAACTAATATAGCATCTGTGTGTTGGTTTGTGGCTGAAGGGCGGTGGGCACAGCTGAGACAAAGAACCTCTAGTTAAAGTAGGGTACTCTGGGTGACATTCTCACCTTGAGGGGAAGAAAACAGAACAAAGCAAACAACAACAACAAAATACAAGTAACTTACACCAGAAACACACACACTAACATTACTTACACTAAAAGGGAGGAGTTCCAAATCCGGAAGAGAGAGATGTTTGTGAGCACAGCTAATCTGAGCTAAGAAAGTTCGCTTTCCATTAGCACTCAAGTGAGAAAGGGGCTTGTTGCTGCAGCAGTCAAGGTCTGGCTGCTGAGATGATCTGATGTCAATTGGTTAGGCCTTAAAAGACTGCCAAGGCATTCTGAAGATTTATCTCCCAAAGGACCATGAAACATGACTAGTAATGTCTATTAAGTGCTTTTGATTTATTATGTGTGTGGATACACAAACACCAAAGTGTGCTTTTTGTGGTCCTTGGTTCTCTCCTTCCCTGTTCCAGGAAGGTAACTCATTGGCAGACTTGGCAGCAAGTGTCTTTGCCTGTTGAACGATCCTGCTAGCACCCAAATGCAATTTTTTATTGTGAGAAAGCACATGTTGACCAGGCTCAATTAGAGAAAACTAAACATTTTAGAGCAAATCTATTTATTGATTCCTTGAAAATCATCCCCCCTTGTCAACACACAAACAAATGCACACATGTCCACTTTGCCTATAAAGTAGGATTTCTCTTAGAACAAGGGCCCTCTCTCCTCACCGTATGTTAATAAGCTAAGAGCTTAAAAATGTACAAATAACTAAAAGATGGTGCACGGCTATAATCCCAGCACCTGGGAGGCTGAGG
Source organism: Cricetiscus sungorus (assembly GCA_030556225.1). Taxonomy (NCBI): domain Eukaryota; kingdom Metazoa; phylum Chordata; class Mammalia; order Rodentia; family Cricetidae; genus Cricetiscus; species Cricetiscus sungorus. The sequence goes on from JANBXA010000642.1 coordinate 34,294,903, forward strand.
AGAAGGAATCAGGAGTTCAAGGTAACCTTGAGTACATAATCAGTTTGAAAGCAGCCTGGGTCACATGACACCATGAACAATGAGAAAGAGAAGGAGGGAAGGAAGAAGGAGAGGGGGAGGGAGAGGAGTTCACCAGGCTGCATGCCTAAGTTTCTTTAGAGCCTTAAACAGATCACGCAAATGAAAAACAGAAACAGAAGGAAGGAAGGGAGGGAGGGAGAGAGGGAGGGAGGGAGAGAGGGAGGGAGGGAGGGAGGAAGAGAGGGAGGGAGGAAGAGAGAGGGATGGAGTGAGGGAGGGGAGGATGGAGTGTGGGAGGAAAGGGGGGAGGGAGGGAGAGAGGAAAGAAGGGAGGGAGGGAGGGAGGGAGGGAGGGAGGAAGAAAGGGATAGAGTGAGGGAGGGAGAGAGGAAGGGATGGAGTGAGAGAGGGAGGGAGGGGGAAAGGGGAGGAAGGGAGTGAGGAAGGGGGGAAGGGAGGGGGAGGGAGAGGAAGGGAGAAACTGTATTGTCCATTTCCTCCCCTGAACAGTGCAGAGGATCAGTGGATAGATAGCCTATAGGATAGGTGATACATCGATTTTATTTTCCCTATCTATAAATGGGAAACCACAGCCATCAGGGAAAGCCCGGGTTGCCACTTGTTTCTGTCCTGAAGAATGGAAAATGCTCATTCATTCATTCATTCATTCATTCATTCATTCACGTATTCTCCATGCTGCCCTCGCTCCAGTGCAAGAGGTTGTGTGTGCAGCCTGGCCTATAAACCTACAGTACCTGCTGCCTGAACCCTCTATAAGGATCAAAGAAGGCTACTTTTTGCTCCTGGTGACCTCAGGCACACCGTACCAGTGGGTCCAAGTAAACAACAGAAGTGAGAGTAAAAACTGCATCTGCAGTTGCCTCACAGGCTATCCAAGGTGCCCAGTCTCGTGAATGATTCTGCCCTTGTTTGGGCAAACACTTGGATGTGCATTGTCACTGTAAAACAGGACAGGGGATTCTCTGGCTCTTCAGGTCATTTGCAACCAAACAGCAAAATCCCCAGTTCTGCAGTATCACAGCGCTATTGAGAACAGCCTGGAAAGCTCAGCAACAGGAGGCCCTCATGAATATTCATGAGCTACTCCACTTGGCCTTCCTGTTTCTTGCTTCCACATTGATGTAGATGTCCCCATGCAGAGGGTGTGTGTGTGTGCGCGCTCACATGCATGTACACGTGTGTACGTGTGCACCTGTGCACACCCAGTGTTTCCTCAGTCGGTGACTTCGTTAGTTCTTACAGTCTTACAGTTGTCCCCTTCCTGTTTATAGTCCCTGACCACAGCTGACCACGGTCACTAAAAACTATGAGCAAATGTAGATTCCAAAAGCACAGCGTCCAATAGCAGACCTCTCTTAAGATTCTTCCTTGTTACTTTTCTTTATCTATGTAGTTTCCTGCCCTTTTCTTGAACTAATTGTGCATGCACATGTAAGCATGTGTGTGTGTGTGCTGTGTATGTATGTGGTGTGTGCACATGTGAGCATGTGTGTGAGTGTGTGTGGTGTGTATGCATGTGGTGTATGCACATGTGAGCATGTGTGTGTGTATGGTGTGTATGTATGTGGTATGTGCACATGTGAGCATGTGTGTGAGTGTGTGTGGTGTGTATGCATGTGATGTGTGCACATGTGAGCGTGTGTGTGGTGTGTATGCATGTGATGTGTGCACATGTGAGCGTGTGTGTGGTGTGTATGCATGTGGTGTGTGCACATATGAGCATGTGTGTGAGTGTGTGTGCTGTGTATGCATGTGGTGGGTGCATATGTGGGAGCCAGAGGTTGACACTGTCTTCTCCCATTGATCTTCACTTTGTCTTTTGAGACAGGGTCTCTCACTGAACTTGGCATTCACTGATTGGCTAGGCTGGTGGTCAGGAGGCTCCATGGATGGGCCTGTCTCTGTCCCCTAGGCCAGGGATACATATGTACACCTATCCCTAGCATTTTTTAGAAATGTGTGCTGAGAATCCAAATTTGAACCTTCGTACATCGTGTGAGGCACTAAGATATTTCCCCACTCCTACCCACCCTGCTGGAAACATTGCTTCATCTGTAGCCAAAGCTGGCCCAGAACACACTACTTTGCCCTGGAAGTGACATTGTAGTCAAGGCTTGCCTGCAACTTGCTATGCAACCCAGGCCAGCCTTGAACTCACCATCCTCCTCCCAAGTGAATTAATACCATGCTAGGCTCCTCACTCTTCAGTTAGGCACATTTCCTCTTTTCTTTGAGATCAGTCCTATCAACAACAACACACAGCGTGCTGTGTTAATTCCCCTACAGTTTGCACTGGCTTCTTTCATTTTCTTTACAATGAACCCATTGACAATCCTCCCCCTGGCGCTGTCCTCAATGACAGGCTTCCATTCTCTCTTGAATCCATTCTTGCCAGCCTCTGTGGCCTCCTGCCCTGCTCCCTGCTCAAACTCATCTTGTCAAGCTGCTATTACCTCCCATCTCGTGAATCTCTACACTTAATCCTTAATTGTTATTTTACTCAGGCTGCCAGTCAAGGTTTAGAACAGCTACGGATGTTTCTTCTTCAGAATCCTTCCTTTACCTGCTTAACATGCAACATGCTCTTCCTCAGCTAAGTGGACTGACCCAGTCCCGTTTCTCTGATGCTAAGAGAGTAAAGGGACCCCCGTGTTTCTTTAAGGTACTATTGGGTTTTCAAATACCATCTTTCTAGATTCTGTGAATTTACATAGAATCTCATGATGTTGTTCTCTCTCTTACATGGGTTAGCGGGGTCAACTCCTGCACCAGCCCTTCATTTTCAACCATTGTGAACACAGAAATGCCTTTTCTAAACATTTTGGGCTGGCAGACCCTTCTCTATACCATAGTCTGGTCCTCGCATGCCAAGCCTCTTTGCATTCTATCTATCATTCTGACCATCTAGCATATTGATAGACTCATACCGGTGGGGCCTGGTGAGGTGGCCATAGCATGAGGCTGGGACCCATTACACACACTGAGTGCCACCAGATTGACAGAATCATGGCCCTGGCATCCAGGAAATTCCCAGTAGCAATGGCTGAAGTAAGTAGAAATACTTCTTCCAGAATAAAAGGCACATTGTGGAGATCTACATCTCCAGGAACCCGGGAAAGAATGATGACATGAGTCGTTGGTGTCATCTTTGAGATGCTGCTAGCAATTATTTCAGGAGAAACTTCAAAGATTCTGATACGAAGTGAGAACCAGAAGCAAGCAAAGATGCTGGCATGGATCCACAGGGCAGTGAGGCAGTGTGCCCCCTAGGCTACACAGCTGAGTATCGGTGAACACAGATGTCTCACAGATTTGCTAGAGCATTCCATAAGACAACCTTAGCGCACATCTGTAAGGCTAGACAGCAAAGGCTTCTCAGATACATATTGTCTTACTATTAACTTACTGGTTTAACGCCAGACTCTTGTGGATACCAGAAACTTGTATATGGGGGATTAAGTCACAGTGTATTTCAAGCTGTTCATAATGTGATCTGGCCTGTCACACTACAGATTGGACGTAAGTGAGGGACCTTGGGCTAGGTCTGAAGGAAGATGTATCTGCCCGTTCCCCACTTGATGCAGTTATGCTTAGGACTTTGTGGGAAGTGCTTATGAGCACAGACTGATGGATGGTTAAAATGTGGGCTAGGGTTTGGCTAACAGTGGGAGACTGGAGCTGTAGGGAACCACTGCTTCTGGTTACCCTAAGGTCTTTGGGAGTCCATGGCTGATGAAGACTAGTTAGAGAAGAGTGGATAATGCTGAGGAGGGAGGTCACACATTTCAGTAAGAGTTGCTTGCTGCTTCCATGTATCTGGCTGCTTCTCATACAGTATCGGAAACTCAGTTGGCCAGGATCACAAGATGAAGCTTTGATTGACTATCCACTCTTCCTAAAGAACTCTGGCAGTGTGAGTAACTTCTAGCCAATGAAAGTGAGGTGTGAACTGTCAACATCTGGATGGTTCTTCCCCTTTCGTAGGTGAGAGGATACGTGCACGATTTGCACACATCACTCTACATTTCCACTGCCTCCTTCCTGTGCAGGGAAGCACATGATGCTTCATGTTGTCTGTCAACTGGATGTGATCTAGAGTCCCCTGAAGATGGATGTATGAGCATGTCTGTGGAGAAGCCAAGATGACTCACTATAAACATGAGGCGTTGTTCCCTAGGGTGGGGTCCATGGCTGAATAAGACGGAGAAGGCAAGCCTAGCTCTAGCATCATCTCTTTCTATTTCCTGACTGTGGATGCCACATGGCCAGCCACCCAATGCTCTGCCACCTTCCCTTCCTGCCACGATGGACTGGGTACATGACCTGTGGGCCAAAATAAACCCCTTTTTCCTCAAGTCACTTTTGTCATATATTTCGTCATAGCAATGACAATAGTAGCTAAGAGCAACATGGCTTATGCCAGTCTCTGGGTTCGTTAAACGTCTGTGAGCTGTGAAGCCTTGGCCGAATGATTTCAGTAAAATGAGTCCTTAGTCACTCCTCACACAAGTTCATTACTAGACATGAAGAGTGACCAACCTTTTCATGTTTTCCAGCAGACCTGACCAGGGCACTCAGGGAGTATTACAGAGTGTCCCCGCATTTAGTACTCATCGAGGAGCGCTCCAAAGCCGTCCTGGCACCCACATTTGTCTGTATCATCTCAAAGGCTTTCCTATGTCCCGGAAGTGTCACTCATTCTCAGCCAGAGTGACAGTCCCTGCTGCGGGGATGATGGTTGTACTGAGGGAAATTTCTGGCAAATATAGCTGGGCTTCAGTGGGTTCTGCTTGCTGTTTGGTGAAGTTGGTTAGGCTCTCCACGGGGAGCCAGAAAGACATTTCTTCCATGCTATGGAGGGTGGTGGTGGCAGGGGTGGGAAGGGGTGACAGGCACTAAGTCAGGGAAAGAGATGGGCTGGGCATTCACTATTACTTTCCTTTCGGGATCTTGGAATGACAAGCCACCATTTCTAAGCCTAGCGAAAGCCAACATCCTTGAGTACATGGTGGGGAGGATGAGTTTCCTTTTCTTCTTTTATTTTAAAATGTGTGTCTATGTGTAAAGTATAACAAATTCTTGAGGAGAAAAGGGAAGAGAGATTGTAAGAGCTAAAGGATCAGGGTGTTTGCTGTGAGAGTGTGATTCTAGAAATATAAGAAGCTGCAGTCACAGAGTCTTACAAACATGACTGTTTCCTCTCATGAACTGAAATCATGAGCTGAAAAGTGACAACAGACACACCAATGAGGATAGAGGACATGTCCGCGAGGCCTCAGCTTTAGTCAAAGAATTCCCAGCAACTAAGGAAAGCTGACATATTTCCTTAGGAAGAACACACCAAATGGCTATCTAAGACCAAATGGTCAGCCTTGAAAACATTATACAGACTGAGCAGTTTATATTTAGGACAGAGAGAGAGAGAGAGAGAGAGAGAGAGAGAGAGAGAGAGAGAGAGAGAGAGAGAGAGAGAGAGAGAGAGAGAGACAGAGAGAGAGAGAAAGAGAATGTAAGTTATGAAACATGAGATCATGAATTGAAAGCAAGAAAGAAGCAGTATATGGAAGGGTTTGGAATGAGAAAAAAAGGAGAAATATAATAGTATTATAATCTCAAGAAAAATACATACATATTCCTGAATGTGTGCTTGTGCATATGTGGGTGTAAATATATGTATGTGTGTGTATATGTATGTGTGTATGCGTATATGTATCTGAGTATGCGTGAGGCTGTGTGAATGCGCATTTGTGTGAATGCACATGTGTGTAATTTATGTATATGAATGTACATGTATGTGTGTATATACATATGTGTACATGTATGTGTATGCATGTGTGTATACGTATGGGTATACATGTATGTGTATAGCTGACTATGCATGTATGTGTGTGAATATTTGTGTCTGTGTGTGCATGTGTGCATGTGGAGGCCAGAATCTGCCTTTCTCTACCTCACCAGTGCTGGGGCAGCAGATGTGTCACAGTGTTCAGTTTCCCACACTGGTGCTAGGGCTCTGAACTCAGGCTCTCTGCCTGTAAAGCGAGCACATTACTGAAACCCAGATCCTTGCCACACGTTTTATTTTAAAAATCTGCAGAAATATTGCTTTCCAAAATTGCAGGAGCACGTGTTAGCCATTTGGGAATGAGGAGGGAGGTAGGGGCGATTTCATGTAAAGGGCATGCACATGCCGAGAACAACACGCCTTCAGGGATGTAGGCCCCGTGTGCTTATCTCAGAAACGGATGCATGGAGAGGTGTGAGAATTTGGCAAATGTCTTGTATTTGCAAATTCAGCACAGCGACACACAGGGCAGATTCATCCAGCCGTTCACATGTGGGTTGCAGGAATGTTCACAAGCAAGAGAGCATGGGAAGCATGAAAGAAAGTTCCAGCCAGTGACTTCTACAGCAGACAAAGCCAAGACTCTTTTTGCTCCTGGTCCTGCCCTGCCAACCTCAGACACAACCACTGCGAGCTGTTAATTAAATCTTCGTCGTGTGCATTGTATGGGATTTCCCACCACTAGGCTCATTTCTTTCTTCATTTTTCTTTTGAGTTTTGATATACTTTTACATAGAGTACATTTGGAGCTTTTGATCTGAGAGTCAGGTGGAGTTCATCTGTGGCCCAGTGACACAAGACAGACTCAACAGAAGTAGGGAAGGGCATTGTATGTAGCTTGCAGAGAAAGAAAGCTCTAGTGGATTATGTGTGGTGGGGGGGGGAGGGAAGGTCTCCTTGCTTCCTGTAAATGGATGGTGTTTTTTTTACAAAGCTGTTTTGCTCCTTAATAAAATGAACAGTCCCTGCAAATCCCAAATTTTAAGGTGGTGGAGATAGAGACTTATGTGCCTGTACAGTATTTTCTTGAAAGATTTAGGCAGATCCAGAGGACAAGGGAGGTTGACCACGCTGCCTGAAGAATGCAGACACCCAGTCACTTAGCATATATTGATTTAGTTTTAATCTGCAGAACAGCTTTTCATTTATGAGACCCGATTCATTGCTGCCACTGAATTACAGCACTTCTGAACTTGGCTTTAAAATTCTTATTGACTCCACAGACCCTGTTCTAATATGCCAGCTGCATCTTTCTGGAATCTCTTAAGATGTGCAGGACCTGCCAGGGGCAGGGAGCAGATATAAAATCATATGGAAAGGGTGCTGGATAATGGTTCAGTGGGCAAGGTGCTTGCCACGCATGCACAAGGGATCTGGGTTTAGGTCCCAGGTATAAATGTGCAACAGGCTTAGCAGTGGGAAAACAGAGGCATAGGATGCGCAGCGAAGCTGGCTACCCAGAGTCCCTGAGTCAGTCAGTTCTGGGTGCTCTTGAGACTCTGCCTCAGTGTATAAAGCGGGAAGGCAAGCAGGAAGACACATAACACTAACCTGGGTTGTCTACATACATGCACTCTTACATGTGCATGGACTGGCCCCATAGGTGTGCCCACACATCACACACACACATACACACCAACACACACACACACATGCACATGCGCATGGAGCTGAAGAGGCTGCACGGGCCGTGAGCCATGAGGGCCTGGAAGGGCAGACTAGAAGCAAGGTGTGGGAACCAGTGGGATCAGCCGGCTCAGAAGATGGAAGCCAGGCTCCAAGAGCATCAGGGCACCAGGGAGACACGCACTTGGCTAGGATCCGCACACAAAAGGCAGACACTCTGTTTGCTTAGCTTACTCTGGGAGACATATCATTACCAAATTAGAACTACTAATCATTAGATTTGTGAGACACCACGGTTTTGTTTTTGTCTTTTTTTTTTAAAGTAGCACCGTTCTTATAGTAATACTCAAGCCCAAAGGGATTAAATTATAATGTATAACATATAATGATCTAAATCTGATGAGTTACTTTTGGAGCTTAATTATATTTATTCAACAGTCATTTGAAGCATTAGGACAGGGCTTTTCTAATACCCTGATTAACGATGGGCTCTGCTCTGCTCTCCCCACTTAGTTGAATTCTTGTCCCAGTGTGTTGGTTAAAAAAAGCACAGAGCAAACTGTTTGGGCTGAAGCTATGATTTCAGGATATCGGGTCGGCGGGAGACTTTCAACTTTTACCTTCTTCTCTCCAGAAGACTGATACAGATAGAAGTCTGCTCAATTAGATGAAGTAACGTTTAACAGTTTTTGTTTGTGTGCTGGGGAGATGGCTCAGTCAGTGAAGTGCTTGTCTGGCAAGCTTAAGGACCTGGGTTCAATTTTCAGAACCTACGTTAAAAACGCTGGGCATGGTGATAGGTTTGGAATCCCAGCTCTCGGGAGGAGGAGAGAGGAGGGTCCCTCGGTCCACTAGCCAACCTGCCTACATGGACAGGACAATGAGAATGAAAGGTGTCTGAGAAAAAAGACACAGGGTTGTTCTCTAGCATCCACATATATGTGTGCATGTGTGTATGTACACCAACACACAAAGGCACACGCCCACACATGACCGTGCTATGTCCCTTCCACACACACAAACCCTTAGCTGTTATTGATATTATTGTCACAAGGCTCTTCCCAGATACAGTGTCTCCAAGGAATGTTCCAGTTTGGTAATGCCCCATATAAGAATGAGATCTACTCAAATGGCAGGCATGTGAAAGCAGAATAGCTCCAATAATTATTAAAAAAAAAATTAAACAAATAAAACCCAGCATTCACTTAATTCCTTTCTTCCCAGTCCAGGGTCATGTAAGCTCAGTAGTTGAGGCCCCTGATTCTCTGTCTCTCTCCCGTTAGAGCACATGACATGTATACTTCACAGAACCCTTTTCATAGTGATGAGCTAATGACTTCAAATGGCTTGTGAAATACCACATACTGACACAGACAAAACGGTACTGACCTAGAAACACATTTAGCAAATATGAATGGCTTACATAAAATAAGAGATATTATTTAAATCTCACTAAACTGCTGAAGATCCTCAGATTATAGCCTACTTATTCTGATTAATTTTATTATCTCTATGGGAATGTGATGAGCAGATAAAATAATACACCCTCAAGTCTCCCACTGACATTAAACAAATATGTGAAACAAACAGTACAACAAATGTTGGACCCTGATTTGAATGTAATATATTATCATGCAGTTTTTGTACTTCTTAAATTTGCCTGGCTTTCTTACAAAAGAGAGTTCTCTTTTGGGGAACTGTTCTTATCACAAGAGACTAAATTGCCATATGGGCTAACCACAGTTACTACCAAAATTTTGGTATTTATTTTAGAAATACACACAAATAAAAACATTTTAAAGGTGGACCAACAGTTCTCCTTAAGTGTGAGTTTCCAAGAAAATCTGACAGCCGCTATTCTCCAGCCATCAAAGGAAAAGAACTCTGGGGGAGCCAACAAGGAAATCCAGTTCTCAGTCTCAGACAAGGAGAGGCCATCTGAGCTAAATCATATAACAAATTTACCCCGAGTTTACATTAATATACACACAGGAAGGAGGCTGTTTACTCCGGAGGGGGAAAAAATCCCTTTCTATTTAAATCATGTGAAACTCATGGGCATATAATCTCAGAACATTTCTTATGATTACAAAAAAAAAAAGCTGGAAATTGTTTTCTTAAAGACACATCACTCCCCCCAATATCCACTAACTTCCTCAAATAGAGCTCTGGTCGGGAGATGAGGGGGCCCTTTGGACCCTCTGTATCTCTATCTGGAATGATCAGAGTTTCAAGTCTTAAAGAAGAGAGGCAGTGCCTCACTCCTGACCTTTCAGGCTAGTGCTGTCCTTCTACTCAACTTTTATGGCACCGTTTTGTTTTGCATATTAATTGATGAAGACAAATTCTGAATGCGTGTTAACTAGGGAAATACTACTTCAAGATTTTCAAATCGGGTTGATAGTATATATGTACACATACTGTCTTTCTTGAGAATGAAGCAGATCTCATGGAACCCATCCATACCTGGGAGTGGGGAAGTGCCCTGTCCCTCAGGCAGGTTGCCCACAGGCAGCCACTTAAGAAGTCAGCAACTGTGTCCCATAAAGGAAACAAGATGTTTCTTTACCCTACTCTACATGTTAAAGAAAAAGGAAGTAAGGCGAGACTCCCCAGAACTCAATTCATGACATTTCTGGTTTGTAGACCAGAGCACTGACTTCAAACTAACATCACTTAACGTTGAAGTTTCCATATTCACAGGCATGTTCATAGTCAACATTTCAATCTGTAGTGAGATCTGGAATGGAGCGCACTGCCTTGGTGATGGCAGAAGGATTTTTAAAAGATTGTGAGTGTGAGCAACAAGGAAGCAAATTGAAATATTTGTCTAAACAATTTAATGAATAATGCCACTTCTCACCAAGTTATGGCCAGCAATGGGAGGAGCCTGCCCTGTGAAAATAGGCTGAAAGGAAAATGGAAAGATGGAAGCACAGTAGAAAATCATAAACTTTTACAGTTTTTATTATACAGGGGCTAAATGCATTACAAGAATTACAATGGGCTGTGCGGTAAGAATCTACATAAATGAATCCTATACCCACAGTCTGCATTATACTGAGCAAAATCCATTACATGCTGAGCTAAGTCCATAGATATACTCATTCTTGGCATTGAAAACTTCAATCCATCTGACTGACTTTATATTTCTCTTTATGAATCCTTTAATACTTATTCCCATTGTGTAAATGAAAAGCCAACTTTTTATGGAGTCACAGGTAAACGTCATAAAGTTTGACTTCAGAAATAACATCACTTCCCTGTAAATGGTCAGGTCTGAGTGGATATCCAACATTCTGCCATATCTTGTTTATGTTCTGCAAACGTCAACTTTCTCAACGGTCCTTGACGGGCAAACAACTTAAACTAACTGTCATTATTGTCCTAACACTTCAGACAGTGAATATCCAATAAACATACCATACACTGAGTCTGTATTGGCTGTTGGGACAAGGGTCTGCATTCCAGTGTGGTGACCCCTATCCTGTAAGACCATACACTTTAGGGAAGGGGACACGCCTGGGAGCTACTGCAATGGGTAATGGGCTGGGAGTAGAATAAGTGAAATCTAATTTGTGTGAGACAACTGAAAATATGTTTACCATTGGAACCCTCCAAAAGACACAAGTGGTGAATTCTATTCATTATAGAAAGTGAGTTTAGTTGTTAAAAAAAAAAATCAATCCACCAAGATCCAGATTTTATGTTTAGTGTGGGAAAATATCCGTAAAATGATATTCCAATTTCCAAGGTATGTATTTTCTTTCAGTAATTCATTTTTTAAAGAAAATTTGGGATAGCTTACTAATTTAATCTGAAGAACTGAATAAGTGTAGTATATACATGGTATTCATAACCCTTTCTCTTCCTACTTGCCATACAAGGCATTAGTAGTTGATCACAGATCTCAGGATGAAGCAAGATATGATTTTACAGTCCAGTCAAATAGCACTTCAGAGTATTACTGAGAAATGAAACCTCTTCAGAGTGTCTTAATGGTGGGTAGGTACTCAAGCTCAGAGACATGTTCTCTGTGGAACTAACACATGACTTTGAAGGTAGCAGAAATCCACAACACCATAGAGATCCTACAAGAACGGAATTAGGAGAGAGACATGAAATCATTTGCTCTAACTCTCTCATGCTACAGATGCCTGGCTATGAGGGAAACACTAGGCCTCTTCATTGCTGTTGAGTCTATGATGATGCCTTTCTCCATGGGTGGCTAACTCTCAGGGTTCCATGACCCTGTCCTGACTTCTGCATTAGGACTGCAAATCCTAATGGTCTGTAGGTGTCTAATATTACACAATTCAAAACTCCTTGAGCAGTTATACTTTGTTGACCTCTGCACCCTAGCCTCCTGGAACATCAAGTGGTACACAATAGTTTTCTAAAGAAAAATGATGAATGAATGAATGAAGACAGATGACCTTTTTTAAAAAATGCATTTTAATTGGTTTGTCATTCAAAGCACATTTTCTTTGAAAATAATTTTCATGCAACACCAGCATTATAAGGAGCCTGCTTGGACTTGAGGCAATGCTCCCATACAGAGCCAGAGAGAACTTGCCAGGGAAAGAGATGTCTTGAATAATCCAAAATCAAGAGGATGTCAAGCAGCATCTCTCATTCCTGGAATTGGGAGGTGGGCACCAGTTGACTCAGGGTTGGGAAGCATAGCAAATACATGGCAATAGGAAGGATGTATTATCAGGGGAAAAACACTGCAGGGAATAGCCTGGAGGAGTAAAGACAGGGATAAGGGGTGGCAGCTGACAGCTTACAGAAGGATAGAGATGCAAAAAATTCCATGGCTTTATCCATAATTCTCTTAGAAAGTCATTCCCTCTTGATCCTAGAAGAGTTACGGGGGCAACTCTAAAAGAGGCAAAATAAGAAACAGCTAAATTCCGGCTGATCCAGGCTTGACAGAAGAGCATGAAATAGGCAGAATCATGTAAGCAGAATGGAACTTCCCTTGAAGAGAAATTGATGAGCCCTAGATCCAATTACAACAGTTCGATTTCAATCATGTTAGCAGGTTGCCATTAATAAAGCATTAAGAATTTATTAAATATTTCATCTATGTTACAGTTTTCAGAGAAGAAAATCAGGCCAAGATTTACAAATGATTTTTTCCCCAGAGTCATCAAATAAATCAATTGGCAAAATTGGGGCACAGATTTAGCTCACGAACCCCACGTTACTTGCGCATTGCAGGGTTACCCTCATAAGATGTACCAGAAAAGGGGTAAATTCAAGAGGAGATATGTGGTGGATATAAGTTACATTGTCCCAAACCCTCTAATTTTCTTTTTTAAAAAAAACTACTCACGGAGTGTGCGTGGGTTGCTTCTCTTCAAAATGACACAAGCTAGATTAACCTTGGAGGAGGGAACCTCAGTTAGGGACTTGCCTCCAACAGACTGGCCTGTGGGCAAGTCTCTGAGACTTTCTATTAATTGAAGATTGGTAGGGGAGGGCCCAACCTACTGTGACCACCATGCCATTGTCTGAGAGGTAGCCTGGGGTCTGTAAGAAAGCAAACTGAGCAAGCAGCAAGCCAGGGGCCACAAGCCAAGTCAGCATATTCCTCTGGCCTCTGCTTCGGTCCTGCCTTGAGTTCCTGCCCTGGCTCTTCTCTATGATGGACTGAAACCTGTAAGCCAAACATAGTCTTTCCTGCCCCTAGTTGGTCTGGTCAGTGTTTTATCACAGCAAGAGTGATACAAACTAGCATAGAATGCTGATGTATTTCTAAATTTTTGTGGAAGAAATATGTCATTCCAGGATGTTCCTGCTATCTTTAAAGGAAAACTTATTATTTTTATTGTAATGTTTTTTTAAATTTTGTTTTCAAATGCCTCGACTCTCCCATATACATTTACAGAATGAAGGGGACTGGAAGGCGCATTTCCTGCCCCGGGACGGACATTTCAAAGTTTAATATGGAAGCATCTGGCACAGGCAGTGCTTCTCACACAGCAACATTTTGCAATGGGCCTGGTTCTCTAGAAAACCCCTATCAGTATGGAAAATGAAGCAACAGCTAACTCCGCTACCTAAATGCACACAGAGTGACCTTTCCGTCCAGGGTTGAGAAGTGAGCTTCTTTGGCAGACAAACACGTGGAGAGTAAGATGTGGGGAGGAAGGGAAGGCACTGGGGGACAAGGCTAGACCAGAGCGTCCCGACAGTCGCACCCTTAGTTGGCTTAGTTGGTTGGTGGTCTTTGAAATGAGTACAAATAGGTGGTGGTTTTGCATCTTCATCAGATTAGTTAATTGAACTTAAAAAAAATTAGAGACCAATAAAATAAGCATGGGGGCACTGAGAACAAATGTGAGGTCTGGGAGGAGGAAGCTAGGTCGCATTTGAAAGGGAGTAAGAGACACAGCATGTGGCAGGTATTCCTTAGATTAATCTGGAAGGAGGCTACCCGGCATTGGAAGGAGAATTTCGGCGTGTGATACTTAAAACTGATTGCCAGAGTGACAGTGTCTGGCCCTGCCAAATAGACAGGCCTCCGGGCACATCTGTGAGTGATGGCCTAGGTTAGGTTAGCCTCTGCCACGCTTGGGAGGGGTAGGTGAAGTGGGAAGACACACCCTAAAAGTCAATAGCACTGCTTCGTGGACTGCTTCAGAAAGAACTGGCTACTGGAAAGACGAGCATTCCCGTCTCAGCATCCTGACTGAACCAGTTGTGACCACTGCTTCAAACCCTTTTGCCATGACACCCCCCCACGCAAACCTGATACCCTAGAGTGTGAGCCCAAATAAGCCTTCTGTCCTTACAGAGCTGCTCTTAAGGGCTTGGTCACAACACAGGGGAAGCCAGTGAGATTGGGTTAAACTTGACAGCTTCTTTTATACGGCAACAATTCATAACGGAATTGTGATGTGTGTGACAAAACTCTTAAAGTAAGAGCCAGCCATGTTTACTACAGGATTAAAAAAAAAAAAAAAAAAAAAACCGACTTGAAATGCCTTGGTTTAACTCAGTCCTCTGTGCCTGTCACTTCCGCCTGCAGGAGGCTGAAGTAGCTACTCCATCAGCTACATGACCCTGAAGAACTTATTTAAATTTTCCCGGCCTTCGTTTCCTTGTCTCTAAAGGGAATACCAATAATGTATATTTCAAGATTTAAGAAAAAGATTAAGTGAGATGCTATAACCAAAATTGTAAGCACAAATAACCCTGGATTCGGGCTTAGTAGCATTGGGGGAGGGAGGGAGGAGAAAGAGAGGGAGGGGGAAGGAGGGGGGAGGGAGAGAGGGAGGGAGGGAGGGAAGGAGGGAGGGAGGGAGGGAAGGTGGGAAGGAGGGAAGGAGGGAGGGAGGGAAGGAAGGAGGGACGGAGAGAGGTAGGGAGGGAAGGAGGGAGGGAGGGAAGGAAGGAGGGACGGAGAGAGGGAGGGAGGGAAGGGGGAAGAAGGGAGGGAGGGAGGGAGGGAGGGAAGGAGGGAGAGAGGGAGGGAGGGAGGAAGGGAGGGAAGGAGGAAGGGAGGGGCAGATTCGCCAGTTGTCCTTAATGCCTGTTTCTTCCTCTGCTCATCCACTCCTCCTCCGAATCCCGCTGTCAGCTCAGGCTGGCAGTGTACTCTTCCTTCAGCCCAGTGAGCACACTGAGCCCGTTTGTTGCCTGCTGTGTGTTTTCCATCTAGGAAGTTCTTCTCTGGTCTTTGCATGGCTGACCTTCATCCAGGTGTGAGATCAATTTCTTCTCACTTGAAATTCTTCCTCTCAGTATCCTTGCCTGAGCTCCCTTCTATCTGCCACTCACTCAGAATCCAGTACTTCCTATTAACACCACTCTCGTCCACACATCCGCTTCAACATCCATTATCAATCTGGCTACATCCAAGCAGTACCGCTATACAAACAGGAGCCCCGTCTGTCTTGACACAGGAATACCTCGGGCAGAGAGTGGCTGTGTGCTTATGAAACAGATCTTTTGCAGCATTCATCCCCCAACGTCCTTTGCAGGCTGCACAACCACATGCTGGGTTCCAGAAACGCCAGGTGGTAGCTATGATGTGCACTTCTCCAAGGCTAGATGCATAGAGACCTTCGCAAGGGGGCCTTCCATTCCCCTGTCCTGTCTGCAGATCAGCCGAGAGGAAGGGGACGTTGGAGTGGACACACGATGACACCAGAACTCATTATTCACAGAAGCTTCCAAACACAGTAGACTGCACGGGAGTAACACGTAAGCGTGTTTGCTTTTTTGTTTGTTCCTCTTTATCACAATTCAAATGGGACTGGGATGGGTTAGACAGCAACAGTCCCATTGGTGGCACTGTGTATCGTAGTATATCAAGTCTTCCTGCCTAAATCATTTTCCCCCAAAGCGTGCCAAAGAAGACAGCATCACCCCGGGATAAGGAAGTCCATTAGAGGGGTACACAGAGGCCTCTGAGGCGCACAGAGTGCTTAAATTCAACGACCTGCTCTCTTGGCTTTCAGAAGTTTGGTAAATGTTAATATGAAAAAAGAAATCAAAGGGATTTTTGTGTATGGCATTCCCAGCATTGACATTTATTTTTCGGTTTGGGTTCATAAAGGGAATATGAAGGACTCATAAAACCCTGAATGAATTGTACCATAAATGTTAATGGCCATGGATAGTGGCATTGAGTACCACTCCACAGCAACATTACTGCAAGGTAAATCTCCCAATGTTACCTTAGCACGAAGGCAAGGCTGATGTCAGAGCTCAGTGAGCATCCACTAAACAGGCCCCGCCCCACCTTCAGGATGGGGCTGCTGTATTCTTACACCAGGCAGCAAGGCTAGACCGTCGAAAGCTATTTTTATAAACAACACAGATCTCCGATACCGCCTGGATGGGACTGCTTTGCAAAACGTGTTTTCCTCCCTCCCCCATCTCTGTCTCTGTTTCTCCGCACTCACTCTCTGCCCATATATGCATAGAAGCACGTTCATGGGAATGCCGACAAACAACCCATGTGTCTTTATGGACGCACTGTCCGCATGTCTTTTCAGTGTCTTGAGACTTGCCTGTAACACAGTAAGCAGTCTATGCTGGAAACCAGCATGTCCTGGGGCCCTCCTGCCTCTGCCTTTCCACCTGGGATTATAAGCATGGGCCAACATGTCTGGTATTTTGGTGTGAGTGTCTGGGGATTGAATTCAGGTCTCCATGCTGGCAATGCAGTCCCCTTGACAACTGATCTCTGCAGGCCAGCCCCTATGCTATGCCCTTCAATGAATGACTTCCAAAGCCATCCTTGTTAGACTTTGAATGAATGAACTTGCTAAGTACTTGAGAAGACCCTGCAGAGTTTCCTGCACTCCTCCTTACGCCTCAATTATAAACCCAGTGTGGGGAATTTCAGAGCCTCATTTTCTCAATTTAAGAAGCAGGACCAGGTTGTAACACATTTTATATATTATCTATAAATAAGGTCTATGTCATAATAGATGCTAAATGTCAATGAAGCAAACAGTGGGCTAACTAACCGAGCATTTTCCTTAGGTGGTTTTGAGTCAACATGCTTAGTCTTGTAGCAGATTCCTACAGGTAGGCTCATTACTTGGGGACTGTGTGAACCAAGAGATCTGAGAACTCCTCTAAGAACCCTTTCTACCAGACACAGGGCAGGCCTCCAGGCCAGTCTGAGCTGCTGAAGTGATGTTTCAGACACCTTCAGCTTCAAGTCACCACAAAAGGTGCCAGCATCTGACCTCTCACATGTGATCATGAAGCCTGAGAACGCAAAGCCGTCTTTAAAACTTCATATGTGTATGTGTGTGTGTGTGTGTGTGTGCACGTGTGTGCATGTGTGTATGCATGTGTATGTTCTGCTTATGTGTGGGAATGCATGTGTGTGTGTGTGTGTGTGTGTGTGTGTGTGTGTGTGTATGTTCTGCTCATGTGTGGGAATGCACGTGTGTGTGTGTATTGTGTATGCATGTGTATGTTCTGCTCATGTGTGGGAATGTGTGTGTGTGTTTGTGTGTGTGTGTGTGTGTGTGTATGCATGTGTATGTTCTGCTCATGTGTGGAAATGCACGTGTGTGTGTGTGACGTGTGTATGTGTGTGTGTGTGTGCGTATGCATGTGTATGTTTTGCTCATGTGTGGAAATGCACGTGTGTGTGTGTATGTGTGTGTATGTGTATTGTGTATGCATGTGTATGTTCTGCTCATGTGTGGGAATGTGTGTGTGTATGCATGTGTATGTTCTGCTCATGTGTGGGAATACATGTGTGTGTGTGACGTGTGTGTGTGTGTGTGTGTGTGTGTGTGTGTGTGTGTGTGCGCGCGCACGTGCATATGGAGGCCCCCAGTTGACATGGGGTCTCTCCACACTGCTCACCCTTCACTTTATCTTTTGAACCTGGAGCTCGTGTGTCTCCTGGCTTGGCTGGCCAGTGAACCCCAGGGATCCTTCTGTCTCCACCAGCACTGGGGCTTTCAGGTGGGGGCCCTGTGCTGAGCTTTTACCCGGTGTTACAGATCCAAACTCAGTTTGCACAGCCAGCACTTTACCCCCGAGCCTCGCTCCCTGCTCCCTCAACTGTGTTATTTTTTTATATGCCACACCAAAGAGATGAAAAAATAAAAGGCAAGCATCAAGGTTTGAATTTCTGCTAAATATTTTACAATTACATTACCAGGAAACTTCAGATATCCATGGACTGTCTGTGAAGTTCCCTCTTGGTCTGAATTCTGCAATTTTCTCAGGTTCTATTTATACTATTGTAATCTTCTGTCATTAATAATTGAAAATATTTTCATCAAATCTTATTGCATTGAGAAGATATTAGCAACTTACATCTGTGAAACACATTTAAAAATATTTATAGTAATAAATGGCTAAATACTCTTATATTTTATTTAACCTGCCATCTGTTGACTTAAACTTTTTATGAATATATAAGAGGTCAGGCAAGAAAACATTGGTGAAAGTGTTTGTTTGTTGTCACATTTTAAAGCAAACTAAAAGATGTCATGTCACAAAGCTGTTTTTTTTTAATAGCATGGTTATTAGCATGGTTACATTTGTAATTTTTTTAAAGGCAAAGTGAAAACAGCCATAAGTTGCCAGTTTTCAGGTGACATGAATTTAATTCTATTGCCTTTATGATAAAAAATACGGTTCAGCAGAGCAGCAAACATCTTTCTGTCATTCGCCTTCTCCCAAGCACGAGTCACCCATTGTCACAATAAAGGAAAACAGGAGTCATCTTCAGTGTGGGTAGGGTTAAGTATTTCTTCCTAAAACCAAACTGTTTTGATGCCAAACATCAAAGAGAGGTGTGTATTAGTTTTCTGGCAGGGAAGGGATATTTGTATCTGTTGTTGAATAAAAGAATATGTCCAATGGTGGACAGATCTGTGGAGGGAGGATTGATCTATTCAATAGACCGAGAAATGCAAATAAAAAACCAGTGGGGCTCAGCCATTAAGATCACTTACTGCTCTTGCAGAGGCCCTCCCTGAGCCTGGCTCCCAGTTCCAAAGGATCCAACGGCTTCCTCTGGCCTCAGCAGATCCTACATCAGTGTGATACGCAGACACACATGAAAGCCAAACACACACATACAACACAGAGAAAACAGCAGAGTAGTGCTTACCCAAAGAAGCAAAAGTGGAATTGTGTGCTGTAGTCTAAAATGGGCCAGAATGGTGAGGTTTAACCTGTGCCAATTCAGCCTTTCAGTAGAAAATTTCAGTAAAAGGTTGATAAGATGGTAAGTAGTTGCTTTTCAAGTGCGGACACCATTGTCTGAATCCTTAGCATCCACGTAAGTGTTAAGTATACCCAGTGGATGACTAGGAATCCCAACATCATAAAGGTAGAGACAGGGTCCTATGGAACAGTCCAGGTAGCTAACATGCTCTGGACATGAGTGTGACATGGATTCAATACGTGGAGTGGAAAAGCAATTGAGGAAAACAGGCAATGTCAACCTCTGGCCTCCAAATGCATGTACATACATATGTACACACATTCTCTCTCTCTCTCTCTCTCTCTCTCTCTCTCTCTCTCTCTCTCTCTCTCACACACACACACACACACACACACACACGTGAGCATGCACATGTGGACACATTTATACACATGTATTACACATCATATACACAAGATTAAATACAAAGATGCCACCAGTCAGAACAGTTCTACTTTTTTAGGAAAAAATTAAGGAAACTCTCACAAATATGTAGGGGTAAGAACATACACACACACATACCCATATGCATATGCAGGCATTTGTGTACACATATGCACACAAACACACACACATGCATGTATACACATAAATACTATCATTATAAAAGTAAAAGATGATTGGACACAGTCTCAATAGGCCAAATAAGAAAATAATTAACTATTTCAACATAATATGGTTTAACCATATTATTATAGTTTATGTGAAAATTAAAAAGAAAACATATGCTATATCTATAGTGAGTGAACATTTATGTGTGCTGTTGAATAAAAGAAAGTTCCAGAATGGTAAGCAGAATAGGCTTCCATCCCTGCTAAGTCCTGTTTTCCACTATTTCATCCTTCCTTCCGTCCTTCCTTCCTTCCTTCCTTTCCTCTTTTCCTTCCTCCCTCTCTCCCTCCCTCCCTCCCTCCCTCCCTCCCTCCCTCCCTCCCTCCCTCCCTTCCTTCCTTCCTTCCTTCCTTCCTTCCTATTTTTGAGGTAGGGTCTCATGCATCCCATTTGGCTTCCAACTTTCTGTGTAGCTGAGGGAAAAACTAGAACTTCTGATCCTCTTGTTTCCATCTCCTGAGGACTCTGATTAGAGGCGTGTGACACCACATGGGTCTACAGGAGCTGGAGATCAAACCCAAGGATGGCCTGTGATAGGCAAGTACTCTACCTATGGAGCTCTTGCCATAGTGTGGTGATATATTACTTACGATAAGTAATATATAAGTGATATAAAACTTGCCTGAGGGTACAGCAAGCAAAGTTAGCCACAGCCACAGAGCCAGGTGGCACACACCTTTACTCCCGGGACTCAAGTGACAGGCACATGGATCTCTGTTAGTTCAAGGCCACACTGAGCCACGTAAAATTGATCCAGACTAAAAGAGAAACAGCTCACACAAAGGTGATCTCAGCACTTGGGATCACACACCTTTAATTCCAGCACTCGAGGTATATAAGATAGGAGCAGATATTCAGTCTGGGACGCTTTTGGTTTCCAGTCATGTTCAGATAATTAGTCTCCAGCCACACTGAGGGCAGGATGGCTTCAGCCTGCGTAGAGGTAAGAGCTACTGGCTTGACTGCTTTGTTTCTCTGACCTTTCGGTTTGAACCCAGATATCTGTCTCTGCATTTATATTAATCATGCCACAGCATAGCTTCTCTCATGAGTGTCTTTCAGATAGAGCACCATTGCCAAACAGATTCCATTCTATGGTTGGTCTGTATAGAATCTGTATAGAACTTAAAGGACCTGAGTGAATATGGCATTGTTGCTCTCAGATTTCTTATCAGTGGCCCCAGTGACCACTGGAGGCAGGAGAGATACAATACATTTCCTCTACCATCTGATCCTACTAAGTCACATCCCCAGTACCCTCACATCCCCAGTACCAAAATCAGTAAAGAATGGCTAAAGGTGAATCATCACAGAAAGGGGGGGGTCAGCTGGGTTCTTCACTCTGATTACCCATAAGTAGAAGAAGAGAGAAAAGAGACAAACACCACATACTTTGCAATAAAAATAACTTTTCAAACAACACAAGAAGCTTTGTCTGCTTTTATACAAAAGGAAAACATTGGGTTGTCGAGGTTGCTCAGCAGCTAAAAGCACTTGGAGCAGAAACCTGAGGTCAGTCTTCAGAACGCACCACAGAAGGAAAGAACCAACTCTGGAAAGCCATTCTCTGGACTCCCCCAGGATGTGAAAGCAGGAATCCCGGCCCCACCCCTTGCTCAACACTGCAAGGGGTGCTTGAGAGCGCACCCTGGTGGTGAGAACAAGGGAGAGGGGCTGGTGGGCGGAGCAACCCTACATCTACCCAGGCCCAGAAACAGGGTTATGAGTTGGTTCACCCCAACACCCACCCCACCTGTGATCTGATGGAGCATGTAGGTGGCTGGTCTGGCAGACCCAAAGCTACAGGATCTCCATGATACGGAGCAACCTCAGGACATCCAAGAGGAGGCCTGGGAAGGGCCCAGCATCAATAGTGTAGTAGAAACCAGTGGTCTCAAGTCAGACCAATGACTCAATGACACTTACACATGAAGGTATATGGATAGAAGGGCTTACTGCGTGACTCTATGTTAAGCTACAGCTTCCATGACAAGATTTTTTTCTTCTTCTTTTGCCTTAAATTTTACTTTATGTTATTTGGAGGGGTGCAAGGGCAGAGGGCAGATGTAAAGGGACTGGAAATGAATGGAATCCAGATGCATGATGTGAAAGACACAAAGAATAAGTAAAAAGAAAGTTTTAAAAAAGCAATTGTTCTCTGCTCTTCTGCTCTCTCTCTCTCTCTCTCTCTCTCTCTCTCTCTCTCTCTCTCACACACACACACACACACACACACACACACACACAAAGGCATATAGTTTTCTGCATATACACACAAATATATCATGCACTAGCACACAATAACGATAAGTTAAAAATAAAGAAACAATGATGGATTAATTTTACATCGCTCTTAATGAATATTTCTCATCAAAATATCCCACAGATCTTGGCACACAAAGGCACACACCTGTAAACCCTGCATTCCAGAAACCAAGATGGGAGAATTGCATGTTCAAAGCTAATTAGGGCTCCTCAGCTGACCTACACTACATAGTGAGACCCTGTCTCAAAACCTACACAGTCAGGAGAAGGTCTTTGGCATGCACATCTGTGCAGATGTTTTCACCCTGTCACCCTGTGTGGGTTTTTTGCAGGTAACCACAGCTGCCATGTGATCACAGTGACAATGGTCAGGTCCATATCCAGAAGGGAATGAAGGCAGCATTTCCCATCTCTCCATACCCAGAGTCTCATTTTTTCCCACCAAGGTTGAGACAACCCAAATCCTGGCGGGGGTGATGCAGACAATCTCCTACCCTGTACTGAGGAACTGTTGGCAGTGGACAGATTCTGGGGGAGCAAAAACTGTTCTGAATATAGAGTGTGACCCCCGGGAGGCTTCCCATGCTCTAGTGGATGACCTTACATCCTTGCACATATGAGCAGCACTAACTGGATTTAGTGAGTTATTAAACAACAACAACAACAAAAACAAGATGTGAAACTGGAAGAGGGGGTGAGGAGAGGAGGTGGTGGAGCTACAGGAGAAATGGGGAGTAGGTAGGATCACATAACAATTTCAAAAATAAAACCTTTTAGATGAAACATAGTTATAAATAATAATAACCTACTTCTATAAAATAACTATGTAAATAACAAAGGCCAAGTATTCCAGTGAGCCCTAGGGACTATCTACATCCCCAGCACTAGGTATAAGCATTCTCCTGGCTTTTTGTGGTATAGGTTCTAGGGATTGAA
Source organism: Cricetiscus sungorus (assembly GCA_030556225.1). Lineage (NCBI taxonomy): Eukaryota > Metazoa > Chordata > Mammalia > Rodentia > Cricetidae > Cricetiscus > Cricetiscus sungorus. The sequence continues at coordinate 34,317,936 of JANBXA010000642.1, forward strand.
CACAGGTCCTTAGGCTTGCCAAGCACATCCTTCATTCATTGAAGCATCTCCCCAGGCCCCCTAAATGAATAATTTCATGTCTTCGGTTGCATACTGAATGAGAAACCTGTTACATTTCATCCTTGATCCATGCTACTGTGGACACTGACTGTCACTTTGTCCATTCTGTGTGTGCTGCCTGCCCATGAGTTCCTGAGTGGTTGTCTCAGTAGCTAAATACTGAGTATTCTCAGTACTAGCTGTGGTTTCTCACCAGTGTTCTTCAAAATACTTTCCCACAAGTAAAGCAAGAAGGGCTACTGAGTTCAGACTTAAATATACATCTAATTTTCAAGCAATTATGAATCATTCTAAAGAATATATATTCAAAATCCCTGAAAAGACAGACACCTGGTCAAGGGAGAAAATGTTTGTTTCCAACTTAATTTTAGTATGTATTTGAAAAGTTCAACATCCCAAGAGAACTTGCTATGGCTTTGTAATTGAACTGGGAGGAGAAGCCTTAGCTAGTCTTCACATTTGGGTGATTACAAAGCTGTGTTACCGAGCTTAACTGATGCCATTCAAGTTCATAGCCTGTGAATGCTGCAAAGCTTGGTCTCACGAGACCACACTGAAAGTCCCTTTTATAGGACTGATCAATGATATTTGCCTTTTCTAAAAAGGTGGATGGAGATGGTTAAGCTTGAAATTTTTATGCTTCTCAAAAGGGAATGATCAGGGTACCAGCATGTGTAGTGGTTGTTCCCTTCAAATACTCTTTTAACATGACCCGTGTCTGTGTTGACACACTCAGAGTTCACAGAGAACTGATGCGGGTCTGACAGGACTGATAAAGGTCATCGATGACAGTCCCAGCATCTAACACAGTAGGAAAGATTAACTAGGACTTTTCTCTGTCCTGTGTCTTCCATAGCAGTGGCGTCGCCCCTTCCTATTATCTTTGAGTTCTTCTCATACATTGGGCTCCTCATTATAAAATGAATTTAATCTTATCCTTATTTTTATCACAGATCTTAACATATTCTCAACTAAAATAATAGAAAATGGTGCATTTCTTTATGGTTGATAATTCCAAATTGTCCTATTTAATGGGCTGCTTGCTTAGTCAATTTTAAGGTGTGTGTGTTTGTGTGTGTGTGTGAGAGAATGAGAGAGAGAGAGAGAGAGAGAGAGAGAGAGAGAGTGAGTGGTGTGTGTGTGTGTGTGTGTGTGTGTGTGTGTGTGTGTGTGTGTGCATTTGTGTATATAGGTACATGCATGTTGCAGTGTGCATGTGCAGGTCATAGGACAAACCCAAAGAGCCATCTCTCCTTTTCTATCTTGTAGACCCTGGGGATTAAACTAAAACCATCAGGCTCAGGGACAAGTGCCTTCACTTGCTCAGTTACCTATTCAGACTAATTTCAAGATTAATTTTTTAAAAACATGGCATATATTATCCTCTTTAAAAGTTGGTTGTATGAGTGTCACACACCTATAATCCCAAGACTTGATAGACAGAGGCAAGATGATAAGAAGTTTAAGTAATTCTTGGCAATGTAGGCAATTTGAGGTCAGCCTGGGCTATAGTTTAGACACTGTCTCAAAAAACTAACAAACTAAGCAACCATTTAACTAATTAGCTGGCTAGTTAGCAAGCAATTGCTCAACTAGTCAACTGATCATCCAACCAACCAACGAAAGAAAAAAAAATGCAGGCTGTCAGAATTGGAATAGAAAAGCAAATGATATCAGAGCGTAGAGTTCTGCAAAGCACAGACCTCTGTGGCAGGATAGGTGGCCATGCACATTGGAAGGTCCAATCTGAATGATGTACTTCCACACCACACACTGAAGAGGAAAAAGCGTGGCAGCTGAGAGGGAAGACCATGGGGAACGGGACTGTGGCTGAGTGCTACCCAACAGAAATGAAACATAGCCGCTGAGACAGCATGGTGTCAAACTGTGGGAAGGCTATCTCAGGAGAGAGAAGATACCCCAGAGTAGTAGCAATTGATAGTCTGTGGATTTCTGTGATGATCCGTGTTAAAATCAATACCTGTATATTTCAATGTAACCTCTAACTACTGGGTGAATTACAAGGAACAGCCCTGGACTGAACGGCCTTAAGTCATCTCAGTGAATTGATAGAAGAGCCTCATAAAGTAAGCTGCATTTTCCCACTTTTATAAGGGAGGAACTTGACTTGGAGATAGCCAATGACTTTGCTTCTGTCAGACGGCATCCAATGAGTCCTGGCTATCCACCCAAGTCAATTCCGATGTTCCCACATGTGGCCAGCACATTTTTTCAGCTCCTCCATCTCCTAAAGTCTCAAAGGTTCATTCACATGGAGAGGCACTTCAGACCTTAGTCCAATCAAGTATCTGTCTGTTTCCACAACTCTTTCCTAGCAGCTTCCATGAAACATGAATATATGGACTCATTATGGTCCTGTTATTTCCCCTTCCCGTTTTCCCCATCCAAGATGTGGCAGTTTGAATAGGAAAGATGCCAATAGACTAATGTATTTGAATGCTTGGCCTAAAGGGAATGGCACTATTAGGAAGTATGGCCTTGTTGGAGGAAGTATGTCACAACGGGCGTGAGCTTTGTGGTCTCATATGCTCAAGCTGCACCCAGTGTGGGATACAGTTCACTTCCTGAACCTGCTGATGAAGACATAGAACTCTCAGCTATTTGCCCAGCACCTTGACTGCCTGTATGCTACCTTGCTTCCTGATGATAATGAACTCAACCTCTGAAACAGTAAACCAGTCCCAGTTAAATGATTTCCTTTATAAGAGTGGCCATGGTCATGGTGTCACTTCACAGCAGTAGAAACCCTAACTAAGACACTTGCTCTAATCTGGTATACTTCCAGAAATACAGTACACACCCAATGTGTGCATTCAGCTTGGAGACAGACTTATTTAAGACTGAAAAGAACTGAGAGGTCATGGCTGGGACACAGCCACTCTAGGGAGGCTCTGTGAATATACATAATTGCAAACGCATAGGCTGGAAGCAAACACACTTTTGCAAAGCAAGTGTTAGCCCCTGAAGGATTATGCAAAAGAAGGGGGATATCTTAAGATAGGAATACTGGATGCTTCTCCTTGAGCCATGTACAAATAAGAATCGACAAGCAAGCCATATGGCCAAATACTGCAGCTGATACAAGCTTAGATTTAAATATTGTGATCTAAGCAGGAATTCGATTTTAGTACGTGATTCCTAAAGCTGTTCTCTGTCTGGGCATGGTGGTATATGCCTATGATCCCAACATGCTCAGGAGGTAGAGGCAGAAGGATTGCTGATGATAGGAAAGTGGGCAGCAAGGTAATGTCAATGAAGTTTCAGGTACAGACAGGCATCTCATCCTGCAGTTGCGAACTGCAGACTAGCTTACACCTTCACTTTGATGTCAAGAGTTTTAGTGCATTTTGTCCTTGCCCTGATGCTTGGTGACATGGTGAGCTTAGAGCTGGTTGGTTAGTCTTCTTGGTGAAGACCATTTCAAGGAAGCAATGCATGGGTGTTGATGGCTACTCTCAGCAAAATTTAAAGAGATAATCAGGAAGAAAGGGGAGCAGAGCTGAAATACTTGAAAAATTAGCATGCTTCAAGGACTATATGGCTGTTAGAGTCTATTCTACATGGTTTGAACTGGGAAATAAGATGTCTAAAGGAGTAAGGAGAGAGGGCTCAATGGTTAAGAGGATTTGTTGCTCTTCCAGAGGATGTAGGTTCTATTTCCAGCATCCACATGGCTGTCTGCTAACAACTACCTGTAAATCTAGTTCCAGGGGATATAACTGGACTCTGTGGACACATAAACACACAAAATGAATAGACAAACAAATAAATAAATACATATAAAAAAGATGTGTTGAGGTTATCTCAAAAATCAGCAAAGCCCCTAAAAATCATAGCATTTTCAAGGATTCTCTTAGGAAAAACTATTCCAGAAGAATCCCAGACCTGCCTTAGGATGCATTTTCCCAAGTTAAGCCAGGAAAACTCTCTATAACTGCCATGTTCATGGTCCAAACAGGTAGGGACAGCTTGCACTAATGCAAAACTTGGGATTGTCAAAGTAATGATTCCTCATGGAGGTATGGCAACTTCCACCAAGATTTCAAAGGAAGTCTATGTAGTTCAGACAATGTGCTATGCGGTCAGAACTCCTGCAAGTAACATTCAGTGGGTGATGCACAAGGGAACTTTGATAGTACAGCTGTATTTAGGACTCCAGAGAGGTAGCAGTGCCACTAATGTGCATTGATGGCCACAGAAAGCAATAGGCATCAAGCAAAGCATGGCCAAGAGAAGAGCCGTGTAGGTTACAAATAGTGAAGACTTGTCCACTGGACTGCTGAACCTCTTAGAAGCCCTATTTCCACCAGAATCTGTTCTAGATTCCAGGCATGGAGCTGGAGGCTTTAGTATTTGCTCTATGATATCAGTATTGCCTTAGACCAATCCATCATTACTGTTTCCCTATTCTTAACTTGTAAAATAGGAATACTTCACCTCTGCCCAGCCTATCACCGCATCTTGGATGTATGCAACTTTCTCTTTGACTTTTATGGGACCCACAATTAAGACTTGCCATGAGTCCTGGAAGAGACCTTGGGGTTCTGACTTTTGAATGATACTGAAGCAGTTAAGATTTTGGACACCTGGTGGTGGACTCTGTGAATTTTGTATTGTGAGTTAGATATGGATTTTGTGAACAAAGAGTGAGCTGCTGTGATTTGGATGAGAGTCCCACTAAGATACATGTGACTTGGTCTCCACCGTTATTACCTCCATATGGCCCTATTTTTAACCAGAGTAAAACCTTCTAGAGATGGAGGCTGAGAGAAAGGCCCTGACATCATGAGGATCATGGCTTGGAGATGACTGGGAGACCCCAGCCTCTCAGTCTTTCTTCGTTCCTGACCCAAGAGTTTGTTCTAATTTTCAATTCAACTGCTGGTTAGTTTCCTCACCAGGTACCCAAAGCTGTGGAGCCACCTGATCTTGGATAGAAATACCAAGATTTATGTGGTAAGCAAAGTGTTTGTCTAGAATATAGCTATGTTGTTACAGCAATGCTTTTATAAACAGGGAAACAAATCAATGTACCTAGAAAAAGAGACAACACTGAATGCAAACTAATTCATCCTCTGGAATTACAGGGGGAAAAGCCCCCAAAACCCAAAGGTTTGAGTTATAGCAGTTTAAAAAGGATAAAAGATAACATTTATTTGATGATGTAATAGAAGAAAACATTTTAAATCTAGATACGGAATGGTCAGGTATATGAAGATCAAAGTTTCCCCATAAGATCAAATCTAAGCAAAACTACACCAAAACTAAGTCTAGGCAATCATCAGGAACAAAAAGAATATGTTAAAATTTAGAATAATATACAAGTATTCTAATAAGACTTATAGTCTATTTCTCAGCAGAGTCTACACAAGTTATGGAAGAATTGAATAATATATTATTGACAGAAAACCCCCACAAACAAAGAATGCTGTCTGGCAAAGCTGACCTTCATGATTGAAGACACATTAAGTACTTTTCAGGCAAGTTGTAACTGAGGAAGAGGCTGTTACTGAAGAAGAAGCTGTAGCTGAGGGAGAAGCTGTAACTGAGGGAGAAGCTGTAACTGAGGGAGAAGCTGTAACAGGGAGAAGCTGTAACTGAAGGAGAAGCTGTAACTGAGGGATAAGCTGTAACTGAGGGAGAAGCTGTAACTGAGGGAGAAGCTGTAACTGAAGGAGAAGCTGTAACTGAGGAATGTCATTGACACTAGAATTCTCTTGTATGAAAAAGGTTCTTTAAGTTAAAAAGAAAACATGACAATTAGAAATTTTTTAAATATAAAACTTGCCAGTAAAAGTGAGTTCGCCGTCAAATTCATAAATTAGTGTAAGGACAGTGTTTGAACCACATCTTTAGTATGAAAGTTAGAAGACACAACTGTTGGAACTGGAGAGAGCCCAGTGATTATCATCGCCTACTGCTCTTTCAGAGGACCAGAGTTCAGGTCCCGTGTAACTTACAACCACCACCTGTAACTCCAGCTGCATGAGAGACTCAATGTCCTCTTTTGGCTATTGTGAGCACTGACACACACACACACACACACACACACACAAATGCAGAATTAAAAATGAAAAATGAGAATACCAAAGGTGAAACTATGAGCAATAGTAATAGCAAAAAGTAATGTGTTAAGTGATGTCTAATATAAATATGCAAACTGTGTTGCCAAACTCTTTTAAAGACCAAGTGGGGTAGGAGTGTAGAGGTTTTTGATTTTGCATTCTACCCCACCCCCGTGTGTGTGTGTGTGTGTGTGTGTGTGTGTGTGTGTGTGTGTGTGTGTGCGCGCACATGCCCACTTCCTCACTTCCTGGCACTCACAAAGCAAAAACAAAAAAAAGTATAGCGGATGCATAAAGATAAAATGTAAGACATCAAAGCATACCACTATGCTTTTGATGGTTTGCTACAAACATTTGGGCGGGGACCATAGCCGAAGAATGGAATTAGCTGACAGTTTCCATACTCACAATGGAGGTCTCAAAAGCTATGTGGAACTGCCAATGCTTCCCAGGGAACCTGCTGGTGGTCTTCCCAGATGGCTTGGGTTTCCTCCCAAAACAGTGACAAGATCCAAAAGAGGAACATCTGGAGGGGACGTTCAGAAACTAAGCTTCTTAGGACAACTGAGGCAACCGACAACCGAATGACCTTTCCACGCTGTCTTAATCAGATTCTGCCCACCAGAACTAGCACCAAGGATCAGAAAGGTCTCAGAAGGAGACATTTAGACATCACTTCCGGGTTGGGCAACCCCACAGTGTGGAGGAGCTTGTGGGATGGGTGATGTTATTACAGACATCTGGACAAATGCCAACATGCACCGTTGTTGGTTCGAGATTCTTATTCCGCAAACAAACAAAAGAATCCTACTTGTACCTAATAGAGTATCGTACTCCACCCTCAAATGATGACAACTGTATTAGGATCAGCTCTGTATATTTAGTCATGGAGAAGATCTTGTTGGAATAAAACAATGTAAATCTTTAATGTGGTATTCTAGGAAGGAGATGCTGAACAAATTTAATCTCTTTGCCTCTGGAGAAGCTGGGCAGGGCTGGAGGCCCCCATGATGTGAAAGCTGAAACTTGGGGAAATGACCATTTCTATTGGATATTATGGAAAGATCTTGAAAAACAAATTGTGTGCCTGCCCTTTTTAGTTTCTCTTTGTAAGTTTAAATCATTACAAAAACAAATGTGTATTCCGGGTTGTGACAGCACTATTCTTCACCCCTCCCCAGAGATACACCGGCAGCCCGCCACTTTCCACAGCCTGATTGGTCATGACATGGGGCATTCCCTTTGTTGCTGCTCTCCTGGGGCATTTTTATACCCTGAGGAGATGAACCACAGAGAGTTTATGTACAAGAAATGTGCTTTTTTTGTTTTTTGGTTTTTTTTGTTTTTTGTTTGTTTTTGTTTTTATAAAGAACCAGGGACTATGCAATTTATCTTCTAAACCTAAACATTTCTGAGAGGGAAAGGAACACAATTAATGACTACGAGACAAAACCAACATTTCTGGAACACTTTAAAGAGTATGTTAAAGGGGTTTTAAGCAGGTATCGACAATCCATCTGCCTCATTTTAGAAGTAGGAAAAATGGGTTTTTCAGAAAAAACAATCAAACTCTTATTTGTGAGTTTCCATACTTTGGAAACAATATAGGGTAGTGTTATGAGCATTTTCCCCAGCCAGCCTGGTCCCAGAGCCACATCAGCCCCACATAACACACAGAGATGTTGTATTAGATATAAAGCTATTGGCCTGTTACTAGTGTTTCTTATTGGCTAGCTCTGTTTTAAATATTAACCAATTTTTATTAACTCAAGTGTTTCCATGTGGTCTTATCTTACCAGAGAGAGAGGATACGGACTTCTCTCAAGTCCCTACATCTAGACTCTCCTCTCCTCTATCTCCCAGCATTTTCCTTGTCTCCTAGTCCCGCCTATCTTGTTTTCCTATTGGCCAACAGGGCTTTATCCATTAACCAATATGAGACACATATTTACAGAATGACATCTCCTATCATCTCCTCTTTTCTGTCTAAATAAAAAGGAGGGTTTTAACTTTAACATCATAAAATATATAGCAAAACAGTTATTAAATAAGAACTATAGTTAACAATATTTAACACATTAACATTTAGTATTCTACATTCTACATTCTATCCTATCTTTGTGAGTTTAAAGTCTTATATGTAACTTACCTTTAATCTTAACTAAGGGAAACTATGTCCATAACTATCTGTCTTCAACTCCATCAAAGACCACAGAAGGATAATATATAAACTCTAGAAATGACAGAGACATCTCTCTACCTGGTTAGTCAACCGAAATTCTTCTGTAATGTTCCATCTTCAGCCCATAGGCCATAGTGTGTCTGGAAGACTCCTCAACAAAGCAGGAAACTTTAAATTGTCCACCTGTGTTGGTAGTTTGTCAGTCATTTTTCTCTGGGCTTTATTCATTAATCAATAAAAGAAATGTATTTACAGAATGACATCTCCCATCAGGGTAGCCATCTCCATACACCACTGAAGAACTCATGTCCTGGTCTCATTCCTGTGGCTGTGATAAACCACCCTGATGCAAGCTCCACAGGGAAGTAGGACTTTGTTTGGCCTGTAGTTCCAGTTGCAATGCATTATTGAGAAGTTGAGGTGGGAACCAACCAGAAGCGGCTAGTCACATGATATCCAGAAGAGAGCAGAGAAAACCCAGTGTGCCCAGATTCCCTTGTTTGCTGCAGCTGAGCACTTGGGATCACATGGTCCAGATCTCAGCCCACAGACTGGTGCTGCCCACATTCAGCATGGGTCAATCAACAACCATGACAACCCCCCACAGGCCACTCTGACCCAGGCTCTATTCCCTGGTGATTCTAGATTGTGCCAAGAACATTTCAAGCTAACCAGCCATCGTCTTCTTTCATTACCCATTACCTTCAGGAAACACCTGACCTTGACAAATGTCTTAGAAGTTAGTCTTTCAGGAACTGGATACTAAGATGATAGGCTAAATAAACCAAGTTGTCCGGAATCTGATCCTCAGATCTTGGGACAAACAAATGGCTCCTTTCTAAGACAACAGTAAGTTTGTGAGCTGAGTTAATTAGGAAGCTATGCTTGGGGTGACTCTCCTGGATCATTCAGGTGATCCCTCAATGCCCCCCCCTCCAAAGCATCCTTATGTGGAAAATAGAGAGATCAGATACTAGACAGAGGGCAAGATGGAGATGGAGAGATGGAGGCTTGAAGATGTTTTATTGCTGGTCTAAATGATCAGAGATGGTCTCTGAGCCAGCAGGCACAGAGAATGTGTCGCTAGAATTAGAAAAGCAAAACATCCTTTTCTTCCTAGAGCCTCTTGAAGGCTCTTCAAAGAGTGCTTCTCCACTGACTCCTTAGTTTTGGCTCAGAGAGACCCATGTAAAACTTTCTGACCTTCAGAACTGTTGGAGAATGCATGGTATTTTGAGCTCCCCCCTACACACACATATTTGTGGTGGTTTGTTTAATCGGTCATGGGAAACTACCACAGTCAAATGCAGAACGGCTCTGAGAAAATATTTGGTCAGGTTAGGGCTAGTGAAATTCTGAGATGTTAATAGGCTATCAATTTCATGTTACTAACTAGATGCTCCTGGAATACCAGGGTTCCCCTGTACCATGGAGACAAAAGGCCAAAGGAAGTCTGTTGAGTCATATGGGATGAATACACACATCATGTGGGATAACACTACCGAAACCCAGGAAATTAGAGAACTGGAAGAATTTAATCAGCCTGGGGAGTTCTATAAAAAGACAAGGGTTTCATGAGGTAGGCAGAGCAACTGTCACCCCACTACAGGCCACACAATTATGTGACTCAAGAAAATCTCTGAGAATCCATGCAGACAAGATCCCAGTCCTGTGGTTTGAAGCCACAAAACCTCTGTGGTTTGTAGGCTACATGGAAACTTTGGAATCTATCCTCGCATTTTTCTGCAGCCCCAAATATTTCTCTAGTATTTTAGTGTGCAAACTGGATCCAAGTGAAAACTGTGAACTAGTCAATGTCTTTCAGGGAGCCTTCGTAACTCAGCTCACAGCCTCCCAGTAGTGAACCACCGGCCCGCTTTCAGACGATACGGTTCTGTTCAAAGACCAGCAGCAGAGTTAAGTGAGTGCTGATCTTAGAGTCAAGAGTTTAATGTCATCTGATCAAGCATGGGAAGACAATTTGGAAGAAAGTGTAAATGTTGGATTAAAGGGAGAATGCCAAGTAAGCATTAAGGCTAATCCTTAGAGTGCCCTTGAACTTAGAAATATAACACTCGCCATTCTCTTCTAAGAATTTTCTAATCTGTTCTTTCTATTTTCCTTCCACCCCCTGTCTCCCTTAACTCTCTGTGGGACAACAAAGGCAGCAGTGGTTGCTGAGTTTAAGACAACACAAAGTGGTTAGACAACCCCTAATTTGTCCTATAGTTTAGAGGACAGGATGATATTTATTTGTCAACCCTGCCCCAGGATGTAAAATTTAGAACTCTACAAATACAAATGTTCCCCTAAGGAATCACATGCACACTGAAATTAAATGATTAGAAAGAGCTAGAGCTGGATGGAACGCAAATGTCATTATTCTCGGATGTAGATGAAGGCATTGAGATACTGTGATAAAAGACAATGCAGGAAGTCAGACAAGCATGAAGGCTGTGAAACATTAGATAGCACCGGTTTGCATCTCTGACCCTACTATGAGCTGTGTAACTTGGCTCCAGAGTCTTAATTTTTTAAAATGTAATTACATTAACCTTTAAAGTGGGGAAGGTAATGATAATAACTACCTCTTTGGGCTATTTTGGAAAACAAAGTATACATGATATTATGTAAGAGTGCTTAGTACATGAGAAATATTAGATGTGCAATATCAGCTATTTTAGATGACCTTGAGGTCAATAAGAATATGAATAGAAATACTTTATGAAGTTATGATTTGTCTTATTTTGGCTTGAAAAGTCATGGCTGAAGGGGAAAAACTAATCAGACATAGTAAACGTAGAACGGGCTACTAAGCAAATACTTATTTATATAAGATATATGCAAATTGTATTATTATTGTGAAAAGGAGCTTATAATTTGAGCATCAAGAGGATCAAAGGCTAGAGAAAACATTCACTTGTGTCCCAGTGATATGTATTTGCTTAGAAATGCTCCCCTAATTTGATTCTGCTTTCTTATTGCCCTCTCTAATGGTTTTCACCAACTGTTTCTTTACTTAAACATTTTAATAGGGTTGGAGAGAAGGCGCTAAAAACTTCTTGCCATCTAAACCAGAGGACCTGACTGCAATCCCCGAACAATGTAAAACCCTGAGTTTGGTGTGGCTTGCTTGTAATCACAGCACTGAACAGACAATCAGATTCCTGGACCTCACTGGTCTGCCCAGCCTGGCTAAGTTGGTAAGATCTAGACCAGTGAGAAACTCTGAGAATGACAACTGAATCTACTCTGACCTCAATGCATATTCACATGTATGTGCAATGCAGATACATGCACAACCACACAAACACTTTAATGGTTTCCCACCATATTTAGGTATAATATTCTTAGTCTAGACAACAAAGTGAGGCTTCTTGTGTATGCTGGCTAGTTTTATGTCAACTTGACACAAGCTAGAATCATCTGAAAAGAGAGAAAGTCAATTGAGAAAAATCCCTCCATAAGATCCAGCTGCAAGGCATTTTCTTAATTAGTGATTGATGGGGGAGGGCCCAGCCCATTGTGGGCAGTGCCATCCCTGGGATGGTGGTCCTGAGCTCTATAAGAAAGCAGCATGAGTAAGCTCCTCGATGTCCTCAGCATCAGCTCCTGCCTTCAGGTTCCTGTCCTGAGTTCTTATTCTGACTTCCTTCATTGATAGACCATATTACAGAAGTGTAAGCCAAATGAACCCTTTCCTCCCTATGCTATTGGTCGTGGTGTTTCACCACAGCAACAGTAACCCTAAGACTCTGCGGCTTCCCTCTTCTCTCTGACATTGTCTTCCTTCTACTTTTCTCTGTCCATTCTGTTTCATGTGAACTGTCTGCTGCTTGGGTTTCTCTCTGCTTGTCACTTACCTGGAGACTAGAAAATGACTTAACTGACCACCTAATCTTAAAGCACCACCCACTGTCCTCAGCACATCAACCTAGAGTGAGTCTCTGCCACTGCTGTAGTGAGCTATTCATCCCGACCTCACCCACCTATAGCGCTGACCACGCCCACTTAGACATGGTCACAGGTGCAGACATGACAGAGAGTAGGATTAGGTCTGGGGTCAGGACCCCTGTTTGCTCTCTTGGGTCTGGTGGGGTCACAGAGAGCAGCCTGGGTGGTTCCTTGGAGCGGGAACTTGCAGTGGTCATCTGTTTCTTGTGTGAGTGCCTTCTCCCCAAATAAAGTTATATCAATCTATATTGAGCCTAGTCTAGTGAATCTTGATTGATTCATCCACACACTGCTAAATATCGTTCTTGTTCATTTGATCCTTATACCTTTATTTATAGTGTGTGTGTGTGTGTGTGTGTGTGTGTGTGTGCGTGTGTGCATTAGTTTTCCCATTCTTTAGAAAGGGAGACCATAATAATAGTGAGTAATCATAAAAGGACAATACTGTTAATTTTGATGAAAGAATAATAATAGCTATTAAAGATCTTTTTACAAGCTACTTAACAATATCTAGAACTATCTTCATGCACATATTCTTATTTATTTATTAAATAATTCATTTATTCATATATTTACTTATGATTGAGGATGACCCCCTGCCACCACATTCCAAGTGTTACATCCACAGCTGTATACCACCATGCCTGGTGCTGGGAACTGCACTCAGGGCTTGTGTAAGCTCCCCAAACTCTGGATTAACAGAGCTGCCTCTCCACCCTCTTGTGCATATATCCTTTCACATGTCCAATCAGATTCCAGAAGTCTAATCACTGAGTCAAGAGTTCCTTGCCATTCAAATTAGACAGACATTTCCATGATGCCTTTTCACAAAGTCATGCTAACTCTCAGTCTGAGTGAATTTCTCAGGGCTTCTGTCGTGTGTCCTTACAAAAAATTGTTTCAACTTGGAAACGACACATGCTTTGTGGCTCGTAACCATTGAGTGGCAGCCCAATGGTCAGGTGTGGAAGTCTACAATCAACAGTGAAACAGCTGCAGAACTGACATCTACCAGGGCTGAGCAGCCAGAGGATATGCTTCAGGTCCCCAAAAGAACTGTGCTCGGCTGTCTCACAGTCACCAGAGGTCCCCAGTGAAAACTCAACACAGTCTTCAAGAACACACAAAGCCATGTGCAACAATAGAGAACTCTTAGTTTACAGTGGTTGGGTTGAGACACACGAGAGTCAGACACGGCGACAATAACAGGCACCTCATTCTAGAAGGTTCTCAGATTCCATGAGTTCTTTTCCATGATGAGAGTCTGTTTTCCCTGCCGTCAAGTCACTTATACCAACAACCAGAACTCTATGTAGTAGTAGCTGAAAAATACTTGTCTGTTTACATTTGTACAAATATAACGAACAGACCACGGAGGGAAGAGTCTTGTCCAGAATGCTTTAACATTTCTCTCATTTTAAGACTATTGTTTCCTATCACAACAGTGACCAATTAGATTCATAATCAACAGCCAAGAAAGCCAGAAGAATCAAACTAGAAACAGCCACACGTTCAACACCCCCAGTAAACCACTCTGAAACCCGCGTTAATATGTATAACCTAGGAGCATCTTTGAATAAAATATCAACTGTCACCAGAGATCACCCAAACGTGGATCATCTAAATGCTTAAGACATTCCCACTGCCCAGCGCTTTTACTCAAGAGCAGTATGTGTGTAGGGAAACGGCCCATTTCACAGAAAGACCACTGAAAATGTGGCTGTGCCTGCCGAGCGAGCGCCTGAATGCAGAGATGTGGGGTACTTACCGCAGGGTGGCCAGCGCAGTAGGTGTAGCTGGCATGAGATTGGTAGTGCAAGCTTGCTCTTGGGAAGGGGTACGTGTTCCAGGCAGGTTGGCTGCTGCTCCATTGGGAGCTGAAGCCAGGGCTCATGGTCACTCTGGACTTGCTGGTTTGATAGGCTCTCACTGTCGAGTTAGACTGTAAGGGAGAAAGGTGCGATGTGAGGACAACCTTGTTCAAACAAAGCCAGCTATACAGCATCATGCCTTCTGTGTGGACAGGGCAGACGACTCAGATAACCGTGGAAATGGCCGCTGGCTGTGGAGAGAACATTGAATATTCTTGTGGTTGGGATTAAAGCTTCCCCCCTGTGTTATAGTTTTGCCTGGATCACCAAGCACATAGCCCCATCGATGATACCGATCTCATCAAAGCCACCCCCCCTCTAGCTACAGCATGCAAGTCTGTCCTTTAGAGATGAGTGATGCTTTGGGAACAGCAGCATCCATACCTTCAATTACTGAAATGACCTTCCACACGGTGGCCACCTTGGAAATTCACACATGAGTCTCAGTCTCGTGTGGTAATTCAGAATTTTATTATGAGGGTCAGACTGAAACACAGACTGGTGCCCAACTCTAAACGGCCTTCATAGTCCAAGGGTCTATTGTCCTCCCGGGGAGACACGAGCAGAAGTCTGCCAGCACTCCCATAGCTCACTATCATGCCACCGTGACATATAACATGGCACAGGGTTTGAAATGGCCATTTATACCCAAACATGCTTGACCCATGTCACTGAAATGGAGGAGTTGTAAAATATTAATTTCCCAGATGTCAAGCAGATCTGTCTGATCACAATGGCATATAGGGTAAAACACATTGAAAACAAAAGTCCCTTGTTATCTCCTTTGTCCTCGGATAGCCAGAGCACAGGAGGCATATAACAGTTTCTTTTCAGAGAACATTTTTCTATCATCAGATTGTGAGAACCACTTATCCCAGGAGCACGGTGACTTCCACAATAAATTCTATTTATAAACCCATGGTGCTTGCCAACTCAATCACTGGGAAAATGTGCTAATCGTATTGCTATTATATTCTGGAAACCCAGTGGGGAAGAAACTTGCATCCAAGATCCCTAGTTCCTGTCTTGTTAGGTTCTGATATCAGACACCCAGATTAACAACTTTTCTGAGGCTAGATCTTAGCATATTGGGATAGCTAGACTGTCCTTTAAAGGGGAAACTGAAATTTTCATCCACAGATGAATGAATCCATTTAAACTACAAAACCATGATACAGGTTGCGAAGTCAATCAGTCATACCTGGTTGTCCACGCTTCTCCATACCCTCCACCCATCATTGTGATAGCCACCTGTGTGGTCCACAGAGGTCAAAATCAACAAGAAATGCAGACACATTCATAAGAAGTATTTACCAAGGGGCTGGGTGACAGCTTAGTCAAGAAAGAGCTTAGCACACAAGCTTGAGGACCTGAGTTTAGATTTCCAGAACACACACACGTTAGGTGCAGAGAAAGGGTCCCACCACTAAACTTCCCATGGGTCCCATTTCACTTCCCATGCCCTGAAAATCACCACCCTCATGAACTCAGTTGCTTTCCTCGGAGACTCCCCTGTGACTCGGCCCTGTAATCGCATGGCTAGGTTCCTGTTTTCATGTGAACACAAGTCAGAAACCGGACACTTCATGTACATACCCTCCTCCCCTAGTTCACAAACGACAGTCATTCTCTCAGTGGCTGCATGGCAGGCATGGTGGTCTTTTTCCTCCACATCCTGTCCCCCATCTGTTGTAACAATGCACACTCAAGCTGTGTCTCCTATCTTGTGTCATTTCTCTTATTTATCCCGTGTGTGTGTGTGTGTGTGTGTGTGTGTGTGTGTGTGTGTGTGTGTGTGCGCGCGTGCGCGCACGCACAAGCATGTATGCACACACGCTTACACACACATACACACACAGAGGGGGAGGGAGAGAGAGAGAGAGAGAGAGAGAGAGAGAGAGAGAGAGAGAGAGAGAGAGAGAGAGAGAGAGAGAGAGAGAGAGAGAGAGAGAGAGCGCAGTTATGTAGTTTACTCTCTTAAATTCCATTCCCCAGTTGTAAACTATCTGCTGGATAGGATATATAACTGCTTCCAAAGGGAACTGAAAGTTAAATTATCGTGCACAAAGTTAAATGGGTTAATTGCTTCACTCTAAACTTTTATCTTCCCCATAACTAACTTGTAAAAATATCACAGATACATTTTGAAACCAACTGCCTGGAAGTCTTAGCAATGTTGACTGATTTCCAAAGTCAATGGCCAGTGTCACTGAATCCTATTGAAAACTTTTAGCAGTTCTTAAATTGTTTTGTCTTCTCTATCCCCACATGACTCTCTGTAGTTAAGGTTTCCATCGGATCCCAACGGAGCCCCTGAAATGGAAGGAAGGCCTGTCACCTTTAGCCTTGACGGACTCTCCACAGTGACAGTGGAGTCAGATTTTCTACAGGGATGCCTTTACAGTGTTTCTCCTAGCTAAAAAAAAACACTCAATACTTTTTTTTAACCATATTAATGTCTCTTGACCCCTTTTTTCTTCTAATTTTATCCTAACTGACACTTTAAAGACAATTACTGGGTCCTTTCTATGTAATAGTATCTATTACAAAACGATTGACCCTCTGTCTTTGTATCTTACACAAAACACTAAGTGTCCATATTCTTCCTTTTAAATGAGAACAGGGACTTTAAACACATTGGTCAATTGATTAGATTATCCTGCCATTAACAATCTGAAAGGCGATGTACCAAAAAAAAAAAAAAAAAAAAGATTCTGGGATGGCTAGTGGGCTTACCAGTCTACTGGTCATGAGGAAAATGCAAAGTAAAGCTGCAGCAAAAATACCAGATTTATACCCGCTCAAGCTAGAGTAACTAAAAATAAAATGGTGAAAACACTAAATGCTGGCATGTTATTATGGACCTGAAATGTTCACACACTGCTGATGAGAAGCTGACTATAGACAACTACTCTCTCTCTCTCTCTCTCTCTCTCTCTCTCTCTCTCTCTCTCCTGTGTGTGTGTGTGTGTGTGTGTGTGTGTGTGTGTAATGAATCATACTTCTTCATTAGGAGCCAACAATTGTACCCCTAGTCAGTTTTCCAAAAGAAAGTACATAAACACAAAAGGACTTAATATGAATTTGATTAATGGGGAAAGCTATTATTATTATTATTATTATGCTAAACAATCAAACCAAGCTGCTTTCTAAATATTTAATGTTTACTCTGACAGATCTCCCCACCTCTCAACCTTGGCCGGAAAAAGCTTCCTTCTGTGGTGGTGGCACAGAATGCAGAGATTCACAAGTGGTCAGCCTGCTGAGAATAAATGACCTAGTGCTTAAGACTAAATAAGACACCTATCTCAACTCGGCCATGCCCAGAAGGAGCAGGGGACATTGTAGAATAGAAGAGGGGTTGGAAGAAGGTAGGAAGAAGAATGACAGCCATTTAGTGCTATCTTCCAGTCAGGACATGTGCTGTACTCAAGAATGCATGGCAGCTATGTTTACCTGCACAACATCAAACCATACTTACTAGCATGCCTGGGGGAGGGACTCCAGAGGCTCCACCCCATTGAGGAAACCACTGATAGTAGATGGCTAGGGGAGGGAAAATTATTCATCTTCAGGGCTGTTGCCCCATGCTCCAGGGGACAGCCCCACCCCTATGTGCATGCACGTAACACCAACTCAGTGGGACGTTTTCAAAAACAAATAAGGACATGATGTTAGAAATAGAAATCCAGGGGATCCTGAGACGAATTCACAGAGGGAAAGGGGGAATAGATAATATGAAAGTTTGTTGTATTTATGTTTGAGAGTCTCAAAGAATAGCTAAATTACTACTTTAAAAAATAGCAACTGGTTTATTCATAGTATCTCCAATTTGGAAATTGTCTTCAAGCTAAAACTAGAAGAATAGTTTTTTTTTTTTTTTTTTTTTTAAACTGAGGTATATTATAGTATGGAATACTTTTTTAGCTATTAATATAGAGACCCCCTAGTACACACCAAAATCATAACAAATTAAAGATGACAAGAACAGGATAGGTATATATGATATCATTTATATAAAGTCTGAAATGAAAAGAAATAATGTATGTATATAAGTACTTACTCCTAACCAAGAAGCTATCTAATGAATAACCACTTGTAAAGGAAAAATTCATTTTCTCCAAAGGAGTTTCACTGAGTATATAAAACACACTTTAGGGCAGGTAGCATGCCTACCTAGCAGTAGATGTCCAACACAAAATCAACTCAGGGTAATTTTGGACATTTTTTGGGGGGGGTCATCTCATATTGCTTTGTTTGGCCATGTGTAACCTTACTAGTATTTTGCTTGTATATGGTCTCCAATTTTGCGTTTTTATAGTGTGTGTGTGTGTGTGTGTGTGTGTGTGTGTGTGTGTGTATCTTGCACCTTTCCTCTTTTTAATTTTGCCTGATTTTTTTCTAAAGAGAGAGAGAGAGAGAAAGAAGCCATGGGTAGGTGGGGTAGTGAGGATGGAGGGTGGCCTAGGGGAGTAGGGGAAGGGAAACTGTGATCAGAATATATTGTATGAAAATATATATTTTCATAAAAAAAGAAAAACAAGTGGCATACAGGAAAAGAAACCAGAAAGTGATTTTTGAGCTGGTTTAAAAGGAATTACTTCAGAAGGAAAATAAGAATTTCCCATGGAAACAGAAATCTTTGCTGTTGTATTTTGGGATCACTGTGTGGCTGCACACAATTGCCAATACTCACCAAAGTGAGCAGTTAGCACCTGTGCCCTGTATTATGTCTTAATTATATTTCAATCAAAGAAAAACATGCAGTGTTGCAAAAGCAGCAGAGTCCACGAGCCTGCAAAGATAACAAAGGGGAGAAATGGCTCAGAATCCAGAGGCCCAGTCATCCAGAGATCCTCATTTCCTGGACCTTGTAATTGGCTAATCTGAGCGCCACTATCATTCCTGTCCTTGGCACACCCTCTAGCAGCCATGCCAGGCAGCATGTGACAGCCCAAAGGCAGGAAGCCAGTGGTAAGCGCAAAGAGGCTGGACAAAGGGCTTCCGCATAGCCGAGAGCTGGCAGCTCTGCCTCTGTGTCTGCCAGGCCAGGGGTCAGCAGTGCTGAAGACAATGAAAACGGAGCAGCAGACAAAGGAGCTCTCTCCGAGGCTTCCAGAGGCAAAGGCGGTGTTATCCAGGCTGCCAGCAGGAAGCAGACGGGAAACATGTTCAGAAGAGGAGTCCAGGGCCCCAGGACTTAGCTCAGCTGGTGGACTGCAGGACTGGCCAGCCATGAACCAAGAGTGGTGGTACCCTCCTCTAATTTTAGCAGGCAGGAAGTGAGGCAGAAGAACTGGAAGTCCAAGGTCACCCTCAGAGTTAAACAGTGAGTTCAAGGCCAACCTAGGCTACCTCATCTAGAAGAAAGAGGGAAGAGGGACTGGAGAGAGAAGGGGAGACAGAAAGGAAAGGAGAGAAAAAGGAAGGAAGGGAGGGAGAGAGGAGGAGAGGGAGAGACACAGAGATACAGGGGTACAGAGAGAGAGAACTTAAAAGGAGGAAAAGAAGGTAAATAATCTCATGAGATTCCTGGATGTAACTGAATTCAGGCTTCAGCATCACAGAAGCTAACACCGGTACACAGCCCACGCTGCATTAGGAGCTGTTTTAAGGGTGTGTGTGTGTGTGTGTGTGTGTGTGTGTGTGTGTGTGTTGTGTGTGTGTGTGTGTGTATGTGAGGTTACTGTACTGACTTTAAATCACTACATTAAGACCTAGCTACTATCGTAAGGTTCATGTTGTAGGTACGCAAACATGGAGGACAGACATTAGGTGACTTAAAAGTCAAGGTCTTGCAATGACCAGGCCTTTGGATTGGTATTCAGTCCAGGGAAGGACTCAAGAAACCCCCTCTCTAATAATCAAACGATCTTTCTAATAATCTACTGAACTTTGTGGGAGTCTCTTTGGGAAGCAGGCTCTAAGGGAAAACCAGATCTTTTTCAAAAAATGTAATTGAGGGAGGGGACACAAAGGATAGTCCCACAAAGCAAACAGGAAGGAAGGAGCAGAGGACTCTCTCTAGGCTGGCACTGGAGGCATCACACATGTGTGCTGATGTGGCCTTGCATGCTTAGAAGGTCAGAGGGAGGAGCTTCTGTAGAGCTTCCGAGAAGCCTCTAAAGTCCCAGCAGCAACTGTCCACAGAGAGTTAGGAAGTGGAGCATTTGGCTCTGGGTAAGGGCTCCCCTCTCAATTACCACAAGCATCCCTTATACACAGATTTGAGACCAGGAGAATGGAGTCTCTGGGGGCCAGAGAAAGCTCTGGAGGAACAGAGTGGAGAGGCACACAGGGTATAACAGGGCATCTTCAAGCCAGACTCTGGGTGATCCAGTCTATCACAAGTGTAGTTAAAAATCAGAGCTAGCACATGCCTGGCTGGGGAAGACCATTTCTTCAGGGATAATGTGCACCCTGGTACTGAACGTTGGCCTTGGGACTTCGCAGCATTGTGTCTCAGAACTCTCTAGTAATGTGAGTATTAGCATCCATGACTTATGGTGGACAACTTGTAAGGCAGAGGTTCGGCAACTTGGTAAAGACATGTAACTGCTAAGGAGTAAGAAAGAACCAGGCTTGGTTATGTGAACATAATCTCCACAAGTAAAAGTGTACATTGATATGAAAGTGGACATCATAGGCATATATTAGAATAAGTTCAAGAGGAGCTGTAGAGGTGGCTCAGCAGTTAAAAGCACTGGCTGCTCTTGCAGAGGACCTGAGTTCAATTCCCAACACCCACAGGGTGGCTCACAACCATCTGTAACTCCAGTTCCAGGGCATCTGTTGCCCCCTTCTGACCTCTAAGGGCACCTGCACACATGTGATGAATAAACATGCACACAGACAGAGCACACACACACACACACACACACACACACACACACACACACACACACACACACAAAGTAATAATAAGTTAAAAAATAAGCTCACAGAGAAAATGAATAGTTAATAAGTTTAAAGAGACACTTAAAGTTTCCAAATGATTGTTGTGAGACAGTCACATGAACCATTCTTTTTGCTGATTCTTCCCCTTATTGGTGATATGATTATCTAGGGTTGTATGAAACTTTCATGGGGAGACCCCAAAAGATGTCTACTCACCATAGATAACAACAGTGACAGAGCGAAGTTAAGGGTCCAATCTGAGTCCAGCTTGGTGAGTCAATGGTTTGACTGGGCTTATTTACTGAATATGAGTGAACCCAAAATAGCTTCACTCCTGGAAAGCCCCATGCCAGTACGATGATGACCCTCCCGTATGGGTTTGCAAAGATGAAGTTTCTCCACACTTAATCTTCTATTCTCTAAATATTCTACCTCCTCCCAAGGCCAGAAGACATATATAGCTTGAGTCACATTACAAACAGCTGGGAGGGTGGGGTAGGAAAGACCGGTTGGGTTTTTAAGAGCATCCCCATCTGTGTCTAGAGGGAATATCACCAGATCTTAGGTGGGGGGGGGTCTGATAGCATCACAGTGCTCTGATGAAGATTCTGATGCTGTCTTTCTGGGAGGACAGTGTTCTACAACATCATAGACAGCAATACTGAAACTCCCAGCTTCAATTATCAGTGATGACATCATCACCAACCCAAATTGCCCACATTTGTGTTCCTTCTGCATTGCTAGGACTTGGCTAGAGATGCTGTTATCATACACACAGCCAGTCCAGGGTTCAAACAGGGAAAAAACAAGTAGATGTTAATTATTATCAATATTATTCAGCAGACAGAAATTTCAAGGTAATTCCAGAAATAGTCAATAAGGTCACACTGATATTATTTTGGGTGCATTCCAGTGGTAGTTTATAATACTGCCAAAGTTATCTTTAGGTGAATTTTATATTTTTACAGTAACTGGGCAGAGTCATAGAATGGTACCGGCAGCAGAAACTTCCCCTAGATTTGGAAACTCTGCTAGTGTCCCCAACTCCACTGCCTTACAAGATTTGGTCATTACGGATGACATTGTGACTGACAGAGGCAAGCTGTCTCCTGAACTGGCACATACCAACCACAAGTCTCCTGGAAAAACAGACTCAGCCCATGGCGAACCACACATCTACGATAACGGATATCTGAGCTAGGAAGAGATGATTTCAGTGGAGGATGTGTGAGATTGGGGGACAAAGAAAGGAGGAGACTGCCAAAAGATAAGGAGCCGATCTTGCTCAGTGGAGACAGAAGAGACATCCCCGAGGAAGAACCCCAGATATTTGCAGATCCCAGATATCATAAGTGAGACCTGTTCGCAAATATGAACTTCTCTTCTGCATAGGTGACTTGGAGCCTCCACTCACTGGATGAAATGCAGGAAGAACAGCTGTGGAGTGGAGAGCCCACGTGATGAGAGAGGCCGGCTCTCCAGATCCAGTAAAGACAGCCACACGGACATCATTATAGGGACACCTCCTTTCCTCCTGCTCTGGTTTGGATGGGGTTCTTTTCCTAACACTCATACGGATGCTTCCTCTGCCACATTCCTTCACTTTCCCACTGTAAAATACACTCCCATCTTTGTTGGGTCCCCAGTTCAGCATTTCTAGAACACATTAGGTGTTTGGTGACACTCTAATTGAGAAACAAAGGCGAGAGGAGGAGTTCAAAGTTATCCTTGACTACATAATGAGTTCAAGACCAGCTGGGGCTACAAGGGGGATGTACGTGTTTATGTATATGTATGTATATGCATATGTACATGATGTACATGTATGTACATGGGAGACTGAGGCCACAAAACCACTGAGAACGCAAGGCCAATCTGGGCTACATAGTGAGACCTGATTTTTAAAAAAAAATGTGTCTGTGTATCCAATATCTAGCTTCTACAGTTAAAAATAACATAAAAATTATCTACATCTATATGATTGTGGAATCCACCCAACTAACATGGATATTTCTGTAGCAGTCTGCACAAGCACTGTACATGTATGTGCATGCATATATAAATTCCCATAGAATACACACATACATGTGCCACATATCAATATTCCAAAGCATCCACAATGGACTTTTTTCATTAGAAGGCATTAACATGAGGTTCACAGGGAAGCTAAATGGTTTCCTGTGTGTGTTTATTTCCCGTGCTGCCAATAAGGAAGTCCAAAGGGGACATTTTCTTCCCAACAACTCAAGAGTTTCAATAGGCTTTTTTCAAAGATCCCCTCCGCACCCTGTGCCCCAAGCAAAGGGTCCCTGCTGTGCGGCTTCTGAAGATTTCCCTTATAACCAGCTGAATGAGGAGCCTGAATGGGCAGTAAAACCCACACCAAACCTCTCTTTGCACCCCGTGTGGGGACAAGTGGTGACTTTGTTCACTTACAAAGGCTGGAGAGAGGGAGCACAGACTGGCCTTATGGTCTAAGGAGTTTTCTTTCAAACAAATCCCTTTAAAGGGTTCTAAATCATGCCACTCACAAGGAGGCTGCACGAGGAAGCCGGAGGGAACTTTTTGGCTCTCTCTCAGCCCCAGCCTGAGGAAGGCGATTGTGTAGTCTATTCCTTGACAGATTATCCTCTGCTTCATCCCTCCAGTGGGACTGCCTTGCTTGGTGTCACATTTGCGTCTCTGAAGAGGGGGAAGCATCTTGTTATTGTGCCTCCCCTGACAGGAAAACCGTCTTTCTCTTCCTGATTTGGCTTGCTTTATGACATGTGAGCATAAAATCAGAGGTCCCGCCTTTTACAAAGTTGTCATAAAACATGCCACTTTGGGACACTTAATTGCACTGTGCCTGTGGTGCTTTGGTCGACACGGCAACATGACATGCCATCTACAAACATGTGTGGGACTGTGTTCACAAATATCCTGGGATACATGAGGCCTGCATGGTTAGCGCTCACTATGCAAAACTAAGGACTTTAAGTCAGCAGTGCCTAAGCGTAAGCTGATGCAGTTGTGGATGCCCTGCAGCATCAGCATGGAGATTGTCTCAGTTAGGATTGCAGCTGCTGTGATGAACACCGTGACCCAAAGCAAGCCGGGGAGGGACGGGTTTACTTGGCTCACATTTCCTTATCACTGTCTACGACCGAAAGAAGTCAGGACAGGAACAGGAGGCAGGAGCTGATGCAGAGGCTATGGAAGGGTGACGCTCACTGGCTTGCTCACATGGCTTGCTCAGCCTGCTTTTTTATAGGACTTAGGACCACAGGCCAGGGATAGCCTCACCCACAACGGTCTGCGCCCTTCCACATCAATCACCAGTTAAGAAAATGCCGCCAGGCTTGCCTACAGCCGGATCTTACAGAGTCATTTTACTCAGTCGAGGCTCCTCTCTCTCGGGTGACCATAGCTTGTGTCAAGTTGATATAAATCTAGCCAGCACAGGGTGCTGAGGCAAGAGTAGTCCAGGAGTGTGCTGCCCCAGCCATTAGCCTAGCTCCAGTGGAGAACTTGTGACTGCTTGAGAGACCCTGTCTCAAGGCGATTAAGCAAAGTGCTACACAGATTATATGCCCTTGCACTCAGGGTAATACACAGCGCACACAGGAAACTAATACTCTAATTAATTAAAAGTAGAATGTGATAGAAGTTTTGCATGTTCTCCTAGACCTGTCTGAGGTCCTGACACTGCTATATTGAGTTGGTACATTCCCCACAGTCATGGTCTAGACAGGAAATATCATGCTTGGAAAAGTCCCCCAACCTGAATCAACCTGGTCCAAGTAGCTTTGGGCTCACCCCACTGGACCAGATGTTCCTACATACCACTCCATACTTTGGGAGGCTCCGTGGGAGCAGAGCAAGAGGAAGGGGCAGTGTGAGGAGCCACATCCCACTTACGCAGCTGAGGAACCCTGGAGACTAGGAGGAGTCTCTGATGTGTAAGTGGAGAAGCTTTCTCACAAGCAGTGCAGAAACAGTCCGGTAGGCATCCTGGAGATGCTGAGAACCTGGGATTCAAATGAACGCTGTTTTCATCTGTTTTCCTTACGTGAGCTTGAGTAAGCTCCTTCCCAACTGAGCCTTCTTCCTCCTCTGAAAACCCCTGTTCACGGTTCAACTGAAGAGACTCAGATGAAAAGAGGTATGTGAGACGCTATGGCACCTACACGGTTTCCCATAAAAACATCAAGGGCAAAAGGGGAGGCGGTTCATCTGGTAAAGGCACAGGCCACACAGTCTGGTGGCCTGAATTCAAGTCGTAGGGTGCACGTGGTGAATGGAGAGAACCAATTCATGCAAGTTATTCTCTGGCCTCCCCATGAGGGCCTTGGGAGGTACACACACACACACACACACACACACGCACGCACGCACGCACGCACACAGAGAGAGAGAGAAACAGAGACAGAGACAGAGACACAGAGACAGAGCACTAACTAAATTAAATAAGAACTTTAAAATAACACACAGAGGAACAGTGAGGAAAGGGCTACCTAGACGCAGACTGCAACAGCTACACAGCCACAGCAAGCCTGGCCTACTCCAGTCTTTTATACCTTACAGCTTCCACGGAAGCACCACCCTGCTTCATTGCTGCCTTACCTGAATAGCTGGACCAACAGACACCAGTTTGAGAACTTCCCACGGCACTAAATGAATGGAAACTTAAGCAACAGTGCCTTGCACCCCATAGATGTTACTACTGATTTTTATTGTTGAATTTAAGTTATTGCATATATTTCATCTAAAATCTTTATTGTACATGAATATATGTGTGTGCATGGTCATTGTGGGGTGGTGGACATTCATGTATGTGTGCATGTGTGTGCAGTAGTCAGAGGACAACTTCGGGTAGTCCCTCAAGGGCCACCAGCTTGCTGTGTTCTTTCTGAGACAGGCTGTCTCGCCAGCCTGGTGCTCATCAAGTAGTCTAGATGGCAGGCCAGCTGGGATTACAAGGTCAAGCTACAAGGCCTGCCCTTTTTAATATGAGTTCTGGGAACTGAACCCGGGTTCTCATGTTTGCAAGGCAAGCAATTCGTCTAGCATGCTTCCACAAAAATATTGTTAATTTCTCAGGAAAGCAATAGAAGCATATAGCCTTACTTGGGGGCTGGAATGTGTGCAAACATTCTCTCCTCTTCTCCTCTCCTTTGTTCTCTTTCAAGTTTCACACCCCCTGTCCCCTTGTAAATGAAAAAAAAATCAAAGGGATAATGAAGTGAAGGCTCGAGGAAGAGAGCGGAGGGCAGAGGGGCAGGAGAAAGGAGACAGAAGAGAATCAGAAAGAGAAATGGGAAACCAACTTGGCACAAACTGTTTTCTTTACCTCTGAGTAACAGACTCGTACTTGTTTTTCTTTCACACCAGACATCCCTTTACATCTGGCTCCTGGCTCGGTGCACACTCAATGAGCCCAGGCACACCACAGCTCCTGCCTGAGTGTTCTGGAAGTTAAAGTCACATAGAATGTTCCCAGAGGACAGTCCCACAGCCCCAGAGTGACTGAGACTGGAATGGACTGGTTCGCCCAAATGAAGTTAGCCCATAAAAATGACAATAAGATGAATGGAAAATGGCTCTACCAGTCCTTTTAAATAGCTTCACACCGATAGCTACGCTACTTGAAGAGAAATCCTGATGCCGGACTTCTAACTGCACCAGCAGGAGAGTTAAGAAGCTGCTTTTCCAGGACCTACCCTGCTTCTAGTAACCCCTGCCTCCTGCAAGTCATCCATCTATTTGGTCGTCAAACTCCTATTTAATGAGGAGCTGTAATGGCACAGGCATGGAGGACAGATGGAATTACCACCAAGACGCAAAAGACACACGGAGAATAATTATAAGGAAATCAGACATTTAGAGGAACGGGAACAGTAATGTTTGGGGTAGGTCTATGGCCCCCAGACTTCAAAAGCTCTGTGCTGGGGATTTAGATAAACAAGTCACTGAATGGAACTGGGAGGCCAGAGAGCTTCAGGCTATCCACGGAGTTATTAAGGTGATGAGCTGATTTAATTAGGTTCAGTGTCCAAAATTTAATTCCCATTGGACAAAAACACAAGAAGCGTGTATATGTGTGTAAATGTGCGCGTGCATGCGTGTGAGCGTTTAAAGTGGAAAATTCTATAAAATTGCTGTCCTCTGGCTGCAAAGCATGGCCAAGTACCATAAGTGGTTGTCTTTAGCTTTCAGCTCACTCTAATGTTAGCACTGCTTACTGCATTCCCACTTCAAAGAGCATACAGAACTGGAAGTTTTCATTCTAAGCAAACAGTATCCTCCACAGAAGCCATGGAAATCACTACAGGCTGAGGGTGGTTTGCAGTGTCACAGAACCAAAGGGACAAAGATCCTAGTGCACCCTCAGGCACAGTGGCCACCATCCCCTCAGCCATCCTCCCCAAGGACTCCTGCCTAAAATCACATCTCTCTGACGCTCTTGGGTGACACTGTAGAGTATTATGGGTTTGCTATATGCTGTTCCACCGAACAGTTTAGCAGCAAGCATCGTGTTAAGCATTATGCATAAGAGCTACCACACAAGGTATCAGAAGTGATGGGTTTAAGCCCCAGCCAGCATTCTGCTTGATTACATCACGCGAGTGTACTGGAGGTGCTGTCTCTGGTCACCTCTCTTGTCACATTCTATGAATTTCCCAATGGGCCACTGACAAGCGAGGTACTCTGTGAAATCTTACTAAACCTCTAAGTTTTGGGAAGTATTAACTAGTCTTTTGTTTGATTATCATAGAAGAACTCAAGTCACTTTAAGTTGCAAAATTTTATAACATAATTTTGCATATATCTAACACTATCATACCTATTTTACAATCCTTGAAAGCAGATTTAAATATTTCTTCTTTAAAGGACGATTGTTTTAGGTTTTCTCGGTCTCACTGTTTCATTAGCTACTTTTTAAGCCTGGCATTGCAGCCTGTACACACACACACACACACACACACACACACACCAGAAAATCTGGTAAACAGCAAGTGTAACTGAGTAGTCAGTCACTGGAATAAACCTTTGGATAAAAGCACCATGAAGGAAAGAGGTTCCTTTAGCTTACAGATTAGAGCCCATCACAGATGGAAGCCAAGACAAGAACTCAAAGCAAGAAATCTGGAGGAAGGAATTAAAGCAGAGGATGGATGAATGCTGCTTACTAGAATCTTCTGGGTTCATGTCCATCCACCCCTCTTACACGGCTCAGGACCACCTGACTAAGGACGACATCATCCACAGTCGTCTGGGCCCTCTACATCAATTAGAAATACATGCACCACAAACACCCCACAGGGCAATCTGATGGAGGCAATTCCTCAATTGTGGCTCCCTCTTCCCAGATATGTCAAGTTGATAAATGAAGCTATGGCACTGAGTGCCAATACAACTTTATTTTTGAAAGTAGGCCATGGGCCAGATTTAGCTTACAAGTTTGCCCAAGTCCTGTTCTAACACTGCCAGCTTTTGAAGTGTGGTAGGGTTTTCCAAACAACAGATACAGTGTGGTGAAAACAGAAGCCTCTGAAAGAAAAGTGAATCAATTGATGAGTGTCTATGCATATGGCAGGGCATAAAGGATGATGAGATTCAGAGGAAGTGACTGATGATCACAGGGTAAGCAGCAGGAGTGATGGCAATGGGGTTCCTGAAGAAAATGGGTTCCTTCAGCTGATGTTCAACAGCATCTGACCTTAACATCTATAGCATGTCAAACAGGCATGGTCTTACAGGCAGTGAAAAATGGGACTCAGCATTACTTACAGAATTTTCTTATAAAAATTTGATCATAAACCAAAACATAAGCAATTGTATTAATAATATTTTAAAAGATGACTTTCTTTTCTCTCTCTCTCTTCCCTCCCCCGTGTGTGTGTGTGTGTGTGTGTGTGTGTGTGTGTGTGTGTGTGTGTGTGTGTGTATGTGAGCACAGGTGTGCATACTTGTAGAGGTCACAGGACCTCAGTGTCATTCATTGAGGGCTGGTCACCTTTTTTGGTAGGAGGGGAGGGACAGGGTCTCTCACTGTCTTGGAATTTGTTGAGTAGCCTAGAATTGGCTGGCCTGGAATCCACATGTCTCCACCTCTCCACTGTTAGGATTACGAATCCACATCTACCTTGCTCAACTTTTTGTGTGGGTTATGGAAATCATAAAGCAGCTGTACCTCTTCCTATGGACCAAAACAAATGGACCAAGAGGTTTGCTTCATTTTCCTCTAATACCATCAGTGATCCAGTTCACAAACAAGAACCCTCCAAAGGTGGAAAATGCAAAGTGTGAATATGTCCTAGGCTTTTTTGTGTACATTGATAGCTGTGTGTCTGTGGTTGCAAGTCAGGTAGGGTCCATTCAGATCTGTATACAGTGACAGTGTCCTCGATGCCAGTTCAGATCTGTATACAGTGACAGTGTCCTCGATGCCAGTTCTCCCTTTGGGTATCATCTGGACAAGAGTTTGCTCTGCTGTCTCCATAGCTCTGGAGGATAAGAGAGACTCAGTTTGGTTCTTAGAAGAGTAGAGAATATGAATAATTTAGAGTAGACTTAGCTAATACATATGTGTATTGTGTTAGTTACCATATACATGTACATTATATATATATGTGCATATATATTATATACACACATAATTACAGTTTTACTGTGTTGTATGTATTATTACATGACGTTATGTGCCATGCATACAAACACAGATGCAACACAGTAGCTGTGAGAAACATCAAGAAAGGAGATTCTTTTTAGAGATTTATATATTTTTATTTCATGTGTGTGAAGGTTTGCCTGCATGTTTGTATGTTCACTAGAGTTACAGACAGTTGTGAGCCACCATCTGGGTACTGTGAGGCAAATGTGGGTCTCCTACCAGGGCTATTAACGGCTCAGTCGTCTTTCCAGGTCCTGAGAGCATTTCTTACCATTGCCTAGAAGTCAGTACACATTATCCAATTCTGTCCTCATAGTAACCACACAGAAATCCAATACCTGAACTCTGTGAGTAGAGTTAGCACTCCGCAAACAGGTCCAAGAGTAAGTATCCCGCACACCAGAGCATGTGTTGTCCATTTTCTTTCCTAAATCCTTTCTATTTAAAAGATCAATCTCAACAACAGAAGCAGGAGTAACCAGAAGCTTCCAACCCTAAAGGACTTGGAACAGATGAAAGTAAGAGGTTCTATAAAAGTACCACCAGGAGCATGATCACATCTGGGAAATGAAGACATGAGAGCCAGTGCTTAGAGCCATATGACAGTGACAATACTGAGGGGACTTTGTAATATCATCTTTGGTGTTATTCTCTGCTAAGTTGAGGAACCAAAGATTTCTGGTCCCTGAATCTACCCCCAGTTGTCACTGTCAGCTTCTCTGTTTTGTAGACTCAGTGAGGAACTTATTGACCTCAAGTGTGTCTACCTTTTACAGACACGCTGGAGACCAATGCAAGGCAAGCCAGTGACAGATGGCACTGAAACTATCTGCTTTGATACTGCAGATGACATGACTTAGCCAAGAGCAATGGCACGCGTGTGCCTTGAGTCCATAAAGTTCAAAAATAGTCTGGACAACAAAGGAAGCCAAGGACCAGGGAGATACTTTAGTAAAGTTCTTGCCTTGCATGTAGGAGGAGCCAAGTTCAATGTCCAGAACCCACAACGAATACATACTTGTATTCCCTGCATTGGAGAGAAAGAGACAGGTAGATTCCTAGGGTTTCCTGGCCAGCCAAAATGGCCTACCTGGTGAGTCTTGGGTCAGTGAGTGACCCAGTCTCAACACACCAAGAAGACTAGAGAGATGGCTCAGCAGTTGCAAGCACTGGCAGCTCTTCCAGAGGACCCCAGTTAGATCACAGCATTCGTGATTCACAATCAGTCTCTTGGAAGTCCAGTTCAAAGGTAGCTGATGTCTTCTTTAGGGCCCTGCATGTACCCCCAACCCCATCCCATACATGGCATACATGCACAAGCCAAGAAGGACCGTGTCTGAGGAATGACTTTGGAGCTTGTATTCTGGCCTCTGCATGAGTGTGCACACATGGGTTCATGTGCCACCTCACTCCAGTCACATGAACAAACACGGACCTGTACATACATAAGGAGGAGTTAATGTGATCGCGATGGGATGAGTGGGAGTCAGCAAAGAGCTTTAGAGTGTACGTCTGCCTTGACGATAAACCAGCAATGTTTTGATATGGGAACAAAATTGACAAGAGACTCTGTGATGCCTCCGTCACTGCAAGCAGAGCAGATGGTGCCTCGAGCAGCAAAGAGGGAATCTGGCAGGGAAAAGTCTAAGGAACAAGAAAGAGTGTGTGTGACTGTTGGATCTTGGAGTCACATTGAGACATCCAGGAAAAGAGCCTCACAATATCTCAAAAGCCAACAAATTACTTTGAAAGTTGCTGTATGAGTCAGAAAGATGGATGGGATGGGTCTGTGTCTACACGGTCAGAAAACTGCCAGGTCTGCATAGCAGTTTCGTCAGGAAGCCTTCTGGCTAGAAGCCTTGATTTATTATATTGATTTTGAAGATTTTTATGGCATCTTATTCTTTGGGATCCCTAAGTAGACTCAGCAAAGTCGGCTTCATATGTCATAAAAGAAAACATATGTGGCCCAATTAAAGAAACAAATCTCATGTTTCCTGTCATGTTGGAAGTCCCAAATTACAGAATCAAATATGTAACACCAAAAACTAAATGCAAAGAATTTTACACAAATCATAATTAAGATTAGGTAGTGTGTGCAAGTGTATTTGCATGAGTTGAAATATAAAGAAAAACGTGGCATATATTTAATGTAATTGGATGCATCATGAAGAAATGTGTCTGCTATATGTGTATGCGTGTCCTGGCATTGTGATTTCTCCCCTTCCAGAGGATGGAAGTAGAAAGACATGATTTGCAGTCAGTACTTTACAAATGAACTTGGAATATAACCATTCCCTTCCTTCCCGCCAACATTCATCCCTCCAGGAGTCTCAATTTACCCAGGCATTGACTGTCAACATATGTCCTCTAAATGCATATTAACTTTATGCAGCATCCCTGAAAAAATAGGTAATTTCAGTGTGGCTTTACATAACAAAGTAACCACTGAGGAAATGACTCAAGTCCTGTGATGGCCTTCCTTGCCAGTCCTGACCTGAATGGACCCATCTCTGTCACTCTGCCCCAGTCACACAGCATCCTAGCTATCTCTAGCATGTGCTTAGCTGTTCTTGATTGAAACATGGAACTTGATGTCCCTTCATCATAAAATCATGCCTTAAAAACAAAGAAGGAAAACTTCTTCCATAAAGTCCATAGCTGAGTTCATTTAAACATTTGTGACTCGCCAGAGAGGCTGCCTGGCACTCTCCTACTCAAAGGATGCTGATGCCAGCTCATCTCAAGAACCTCTCTACCATCTACCTTTTCCCTTGCACATGGGAACTCCTGGATCCTCTCCACATCACCATCCAGGACATGTCATCTCCAGGACTATGGATACAATGGATTACAGATGAATTTTTATCTGGGGCTTGTTTTGTAATCTAGGTTTATATGGCACAGAAAGGAATGGGAAAAGCTTTAAGGCATCAGAGAGATTATCCTATTGAGTTTGAAGAAGCAGCTGCCAAATAGTACAGAGGGCCCTGTGGCAGGAGACCATGGCTAGGAAGATTTGAATATAGGAGAACAGCTCCCTGACAGTAGCCCAGGAAGCAAAAGAAGATATTAATTAGTCCTACTTGTGACAGGAGCTGAAGTTTGATCCTCAGCTGAGACTTTGGCCCTGGATGACATCTGTGATTTTAGCCATGTGCCATACTGAGCAGACAATCCAATTACGTATTACCAGACCAAGCCTCACATCATAGAGATGTGTAGGTTCCAGCTTCTAGGTAAGTGGGGGTGTTACACAACACTGAAATAATTTAACCTTTCAATATTTGAATAAAGAACTCATCTCTGGCATATTATTGGTTAACACACGTTATTGTTACTATTGTTATTATCTTTCTCTGCCCACCTCCCATGAGTGTGTTTGTGTCTCAGAGGGGAGGGCGTGCAGGTTGCTCACAGAAGTCCCATTTCTATACAAAGCATCCACAATACAATGGACATGCACAGGATACTTATTAAATGTGTAGACTTTCACTAGAAGAATGGACGCTAGCTTCACAGAAGGTGGGGAAGGAGTCCCCTATGTCAGGTGACTCCCAGAAGGCAAGGATAAGAGGGGTTCCTGGTCATCTTAAGAGTCACTCTCAAAAGTATATACCTAAACAAGTAAACAAAGCTACTTTCGAAGCAGAAATTTCTGTGACAGAAAACTTTTCTAATGGCCCCAAAACAAAAGTCTCTCTTTCTCTGTTTCTCTCTCAGTTTCTCTCTCTCAGTTTCTCTCTCTCAGTTTATCTCTCTCTCTCCCTCTCTCTCCCTCTCTCTCTCTCTCTCATCTCTCTCTTCTCTCTCTGTTTCTCTCTCTCAGTCTCTCTCTGTTTTTCTCTCTCAGTTTCTCTCTCTCTGTGTGTGTGTGTGTGTGTGTGTGCGTGCGCGTGCGCACCTGTGAATAATGAAGAAGAGGTCATGGATTTGGGAGGGAGGGAGAGACACAAGAGGAGTTGGGTCAGGAGAGATAGTGGGAGTAATAAAGATAAAGTTCTCATGTATGGAGTTCTCAAAAAACCGAATTCAGAAAACATAGTAGGTTCTAAAAATAAACCAAGTCCAGAAACATTATCTAGAGTGTACTAAGGAAGAATGAAGGAATAGAAACAGAAACAAATAAAATGATAACTAAGAATATATTGAGAAACCAGCGTGGCTCCAGAAAGCAAAAAGAATTAGAAATACACCATACAGAATAATCATGGTATGAGTGGAGCATTGACAGAGTCAGAGAAGGAAAGCACAGATCCTGAAAGATAAAAACATCACAGCAACAGTCTGTTAATGAAATAATAGGTACCATTCTCCCCTCCGCAGTAGCCAATCATGCATCATTAAGGCACTGGTCCACACACACAGCCTGGAAGAGCATCAAGTCGTCCAATGCTTGGGCCAGGAGTTGGCAGTCTGTGTTCTGTCCCACAGCACATGAGTCCTCTGCATTGAGTATCCATAGACAATCAAACCCACACATGAGCAAGGCAGCCTTGCATCTCATGGCTGCTTCGCCTACCCCTCCCTCCACTGGTGGCTTCTTCTTTCCAATCAGAACAATTTCACCTCAGCAACACCCACAGTCTCAGTGCTACACCACTCAATACTGCATCGTATCAGGCCCAATGGCACATGCCCATTTCATGGTTATTGGACACTGGAGTTCTCACTTTCCCCTGTTGCTAGGGACCTGCCCCGGTTCTGGTGAGAGCACTGGCAAGCGTGCTGAAGGTTCTAGAGTTCCTGGCACAAGAAGAACTGTTTCTTCCCAGCTGTTACGCTTTTCCTTCTAAGTGTTATTTGAACAGATGCCTGGAGCTGAGATCCTCAAAGAGAGGAAGGGAAAGCCAGTGGGTGAGAGCATGCTCAGGGAAGGATGAATCTGGGGGTTGAGCTGATGCTACAGTTTGCCTGTGAAATGGCCAACACTTAGATTCCCCAGATGGTGGCACTGTTGCCGGCTTGTATTCAGCCCTGTTCCCAGATTAGATGCTGCCACCCTCATGAGTTCAGCTCTGTCTGCTGGAGAAAGGTCATCACAACTGGGCTTGTTCACTGTTTACTTCCCTAAATTGAACAAGAGCACAGGTAGCATCATTAGACCCTCCCCTGAGTATCCAGACACTCCTCCATATCAGGCGTATGTATCTCTCTCTGCCTTAATGACTGGGTGGCCTCGGGGTCTAGGAAAAGAGTACAGACACTGGGAAAGACTAGGGAAAGTGAGCTCCATCTTTACAAACTACAAGAAAACTGTTATCTATGATGAATACAGACTTGCCAGGACAGATGGTTTGGGACCATCCACATGCCTGCATGGCCTGTCCACCCCCCCTAACCCCCCAACCCCCTCACTCCTGTATGACCTCTCCACCCCCATGACCCCCCCCACCTCCCTGCACTCATGCTCTATAGCAATAAACTCACTGCCCCCCTCATGCTGAACTTTGGTATAATCATACTTTGGCTTGTCCTTGGGACCTTGTGTGGAGGGTGGACATTGCTCAGTCCCCACCCACAGGAAGAAACTTCTCACAACAGGGAGGATACTGGGCCCACAGGAGTAGAACCTATCTGGAGGTAGTAAACATATGGGTTTGGGGATGTTGTGTTTCTGCTTCCTGATCTACAGATATGTGAATTAGCAGCTACCACAAGTTCCTGCTGCCAGGAAGTCAACTGCCAATGGCAGTGCCCCCTCTGCCAGTATGGACTCTGTCTGTTCAGAAGTCCTCCTGCAGTCACAGCAATAAGAAAAGTTAACTGGTGACATCTCCCATTCAATGAGTCAGACTTGAAAATGCCTATCTACTATCTCCTCATAAATAAAACAAATGTCTCTATCACGTGAACTACCGCTACAGGAGAGGTGACTGCTCTCAGCCATATGTCTGCATTCTATGGGATCAACTGGAATCAAATAAATCCACCAATTACTGATGGGCGATGCCCTTCTGTGTATATGTGCTTCCCTTATTGGCTGATGAATAAAACACTGATTGGTCAGTAGCCAGGCAGGAAGTATAGGCAGGGCTACCAGAAGAGAACGCAGAGCCTCGAGGCAGATGCCATGTAGCTAGTGGGAAGATAGGATGCCGGCATTCTCCAGTAAGATACAGCCATGCAGAAATACATAGACTGACAGTTAAGTGTTAATAATTAAGAGAGAGCTAACCAGTAAGAAGTCTAAGCCATTGGCCAAACAGTTTATAATTAATATAAGTCTCTGTGTGTTTATTTGGGGCTAAATGGCTGTGGGACCAGGTGGGACAGAAACTCCATCTACAAATTACTGTTTGTTGTCACAAGCAAGCATCAAAAGAATATAAAGGTACACAGGTGTATTTTAAATATGTTTGCGAGGTGTATTGACCTATGAATCCACATATTTACCTGTGAATGTCTAGAGAAGTGTCTGCAAGTAAACGTAGAGTTCAAACTAACAACAACAGTTCTCTCGGGGGACAACAGTCAGAGGAGCTGATGAGGGTACATTTACCGCAGTTATGTTATTTTGTATGATAATAAAGAGACGAAAGGCAGGTAAACTAAAATAGCTTTTCAAATAAAAGCAGTAAGTGCTGAAATGTACATTTTTAGAGTTTCATCAATGTATGCCAAATGAAAATAAACTTTACAGGGGCTATGAATGTTTTGTGGTTTCAGTTTTTGAATGTTACAATAGTTACTCACATGTGTCTGTGTTAGGATACGTACACCTGAGTGCAGTACCCACAAAGGCCATAAGAGGGTATCAGATGCCCTGGAGCTTGCGTTACAAGCAGTATGGAGATGAGCCTCTCAACACAGTTTCTGGGAACCTAACTCAGGTTTTCTGCAAGCTCTCTACTCATGTTTGCAGGGTGTGGACAGTGTGGCATCTATGTGACACATCCAGACATTCTCAACTACCCTGTGGAAGACAGATTTATTCGCTAAGTAAACAAAGGTACTGGGAAACGCTGTCCTAACTATTTAGAGATCTATGGAAACCAGATGTTTTCCTCGC
The DNA here is from genome assembly GCA_030556225.1 of Cricetiscus sungorus. Classification (NCBI taxonomy): domain Eukaryota; kingdom Metazoa; phylum Chordata; class Mammalia; order Rodentia; family Cricetidae; genus Cricetiscus; species Cricetiscus sungorus. Next base: position 34,354,654 of record JANBXA010000642.1, read on the forward strand.
ACCAAAAGATTTATTTCTCCATAGATGTTGCCATGGAAGGCCTGATGTTGTTCTGTTGTTGTGACAAGTACATAGCGAAAGAGAAATATTGCCACTGCCCAGAAATACTCTCCCAAGAGTGACAACCCATGATAATTTCCAGAACCCACTGTCAGAGGCGCACATGAAGGCACACACTGCGGAGCAGTTCGGGATTAGAATAGTGAATGCATTGGCATTCGTTTCTGAAATCAACAGTGAAACTCAACTGACATTAGCAGAAAGACAAACGGGAAAGAGAGGCCGAATACGGGACTGAAAAGACCTAGGAGGCCAAGGGACAGGACAATGAGCAGAGCCAGGCAGTGATTCCGTGGAAATATGAGAACTTTAAACCTATGCAAGAAAGCAGGTAAGAGCCTTGCTGGAGTTTGTTTTTGCCATGCTAAAGACTGCATATTTATTCAGCCCCTACCCCGAATCTGCCGTATGCTGAAGATTGGGCATCTGCAACACTAAGAGTCAGACTATTCAAAAATAGAATCCTACGAAGCAACCGTGCTAGGGGTGGTGGCTGAGGTTGGGGCTAACTCAGTACAGTGTCCAGGAGGAAGTAGGGAAGATGTGACATCGGGTGTGGCTGACCCATGTACATTCAGTGAAAAGAGGGAACTCAAGCTTGGTTGGTTCCTAACTGAGAAGGAAGCAAGATGAGGCCTGTAGGTGGTTGCAGCCAAGCGCCAAAGGCTGGCAGCACTCCACTCAGGAAGGCGCGATTCCTGTGTCCTGAAGTAAGGGAGCAGGACAGTAACATGGCCAGACTTACGTTTTGAAAATTTTAGATGTGATTATGAATGTTTATTACCCATGGAGGGGCCACAGGAGGATACACTAGAGATGCCCAGGCCGGGGCAAGTAGCTGACTTGGAGCTGGAGAGATCATTCAATTGCTAAAGTTGCTTGCTGAGCAAGGATGATGGGCGGGGTTAAACCCCAGCTTTTACAAAGGTAGCTTGTGTGATCCTAGCACTGGGAAGACCGAGGCAGGCAGATTCCCGGGTCTCACTGGCCAGGCAGTGATCTAATCAGTTAACCCGAGGAAGCAGTAAGGGATCTTGTCTCGGCTCTTGAGGCTGACCACTGACCTCCAAGTGTACATACATCCCACACCCCCAACACACACATGCACACACGCACACACTCACACACACACACACTCACACACACACACACTCACACACACACTCACACACAGGAATAAATAAAATGAAAGCAATTGGTTACAATATCTAAGGAGTCATGAGGGCCTCCATGATTCTGGATACACCCATACTTCATAGCACATACTGAATGATGATCACGTTAGAGTGGCAAGAAAAGAAGGAGGAAAGAGAGTGGGGGGGAGATACAAACAACAGGAAACACAGTCCATGCTAGCCCACACCAGTCTCCCTAAAGGCTAGGCTGTCAAATCCCCAGCTGCTCTCTATAGTTACCCGTCTCCTACCCTGATTTCCCTGTTTTCTTCTAATACTTCATTCCTTAATGGCTCTTTCTCAGTACAGTGCTGCTCACATCCACAAAGGCTTGAACTTTCTGAAAACATTGCCATCCATTCTTGACTCTAGGATGTATTCTCCACTTTTCTAGTCGTGACTTCCTGTTGCTTTTCTACCACAGGCCGCACCTAGCAGTGTTGAGCATAGAGGATGATCACATTTAAAGCCCATAGCAGAGCTGCAGTGACTTACAAAGCTGTCTCACGATGCAAACGAGGAGGCATTAAAGCTCTTACTCCGCCAAGTAGTCTCTGGGAGGGTTTATGCGGGGGCATAGTCTAAGACTTTTGTAATAAAGGACAAAAGGTCATTAAAATCCTGGACAAGCTTCACATTTCTTTGGAAAAGTAAACAGGTGGGTGTCCCAGTGAGGCCTGGTGCCAAGGTTCTGCTGAGGCTCTAAGTGGAGACACTTAGGAAAGAAAGGGCACCCAGAAATGTGAGCGGCATTGTATGTGGACCTCCTAGCTCTTTACTAATGACTTCGGGAAGCTGTGCCGGCTGTAGTAAGAAAAGAAATGGACTCTGAGCATTTTATCAAAGTGGTCGCAATCCAGCTGCTGGAAGGTTCTGGAAGAAGGAAAACAAAAAGTGCAGAGAGAATCTGTCACGCTCCAAGCAAAGAATCAGTTTCTCTACTAAAAGCAATGCTTAAGCTAATTGCGAAGAGCTTCGGGTCTTGCATGTCAATTAAATATTCATAGATCTCCATTATGTGCTGCATTTAGAAGTTAAGAGACTTTCAGACCTTCTGCATTCCCAACAGTCAGCTAATCCATTGGAAATGTGATAGCCTCTCCAGCCCACAGTCTCAGGCAGGCAGCCCAGCTTAGGATCTTTTTCAAGAGATGCAAGCTGAGGCTTGAGGACGCTAAATTGTTCTGTTAAGCAAATAGCAGTTGTCACCAGGGAGGCTCAGCATGGAGCAGCTTCAGCAGGGACGGACAAGAGGGTTAAGCAGAGGGCGAGGGCAGAGTGTCATGGCGACAGAGGCACTATTTTCTTAGTTGGAAATGATTCACAGGTGGTGGTGAGGGTGTCCAAAGAATACCGGGTACTCCAGCAATGTAAATGCTCCCTGAGGCTGTGTCTGATTATACATGCATTTCCATAACATGACTGGCCATTTTATAGACAGGTGACTCCCTTCCATGCTATCCATCTTTGGATTTTCTTAGACAACCCATCTGCATACTGCAAGCATACCCTGGGACAAGTTCAGCCTGCCACTTGGTTTCTTTTGTCGCTAAAACTTTTCTGGGATTCAGCTATGTCCAGTTCATTCATATTGGTGGCGAGTTCCAACACAGACGGTGCAACCAGTGCCTAGGTTGCTATTGATGATTTGAGCCTTTACAGGAAGTATGGCAGGCCTGCTTTAGAAAGATGTTTGTCTCCTATACAGACTTCAAGTTTTTAACAGAAGCTAGGCCATGCGTGGCTTCATAATATTCATTATACAGACATCCACCCACATATGCTCTTAGGAAGGCAAACGTAATGAGTCACAAGTAAATAGAATGAAAAATCAGGCAACCTAAAGGATCGTGCAATCTGATTTATCCCCAAAACCACCAAGAAAAGGGCCTTGAGCACTAAAATGTTAACCATTACCATGAAAAACTGTGCTCAGTGCTATCTCCTTGTACTTCTGCCATAGGGCAGTGTTTTCTGCGCTTCCTGGCTGGTACCCTCATCTTACCCTACTGCCAGAATTCCATCCACCTTGAAGTGGGTGGGGCAAAACATACTTAATGTTAGCAGAGGAAGCTGTTTGGGAGCCATATTAAATATACCAGATGAGCTGGAAAGCTGGTTGGAAATCCCCCTCAAAATAGCTCCTGCCATCTCCTGAATGGTGTGTGTGTGTGTGTGTGTGTGTGTGTGTGTGTGTGGTTTGTGTGTGTGTGTGTGTGTTGTGTCATTCTGTCATTCTCAGTTACCATCTTCTTTGCTTTCGAAGGCCTGGCTCTCACTGACATGAAACTTGCCAAGTGGGCCCCAGGGACATCTGCATCCCTAGCATTGGCATCATAATCCCAGGGATACCCTTGTACCTGCATCCCTAGCATTGGCATCATATGCCCAGGGATGCCCTTGTATCTGCCTCCCTAGCATTGGTATCTAAGCACACACTGCCACACCCACACCTAATTTTTGAAAAATGGGTTCTGGGATGAAACTCAGGTCCTCATGCTTGCACAAAAAAGCATTTTACCCACTGAACCATCCTCTCCCCACCCTGCTTTCTTATTTATTTGGAATAATCTCTTCACAGTATATAAGAAACACCCTGATTGTCTTATTTGTTATGCACCAGATGTGATCAGAGTAGCGTTACCTATGAAAAGGACCCAGAAGGGGACCAGAGGTCTCACAACAATGTGGCCTCTAGGCACATGATGCTTATGATGGGATTTCAACTCAGATCTCTCTGGAGACAAAAGGATAAATGAGAACACTGGGATTCGTTGTAGATGGAATTTTTTTTGCACGGTAGAATGAATGCAAGCAAAAAGGAATGAGCAAAACATAGAAAAGGCATTTGAAAACACATGGCATCCTGCTGTAGACCTCTGGGTAGCTGGCTTTTCAACTGGCAAGTGAACAGAAGAGACACCCTGGTCCCAGTGTGATTTAAGAATAAAACATGGAGCCATTTCTGAAGGCATATATCTTTTTAACATGTCACCCTTGGGCTACATTGGGGAATCAGTGGATCAGGTAGATTCCAAAGGGTGATCTCTTCAGGCTGACACCTGTGTGCTGATGACACCTGTGTGCTGATGACACCTGTGTGCTTATGACACCTGTGTGCTGATGACACATGTGTGCTAATGACACCTGTGTGCTGATGACACCTGTGTGCTGACACATGTGTGCTAATGACACCTGTGTGCTCACACATGTGTGTTGATGACACCTGTGTGCTGATGACACCTGTGTGTTGATGACACCTGTGTACTCATACATGTGTGTTGATGACACCTGTGTGCTGATGATGACACCTGTGTGCTCACACATGTGTGCTGATGACATTTGTGTGCTGATGGCACCTGTGTGCTGATGACACCTGTGTGCTCACACATGTGTGCTGATGACACTTGTGCACTGTCACCTGTGTGCTGACATCTGAATGCTGATGACACCTGTGCACTGATACTTGTGTGTTGACTCCTAACTTCATGCCCATAGAATAAGATGCTCGGCCCTGATGAGTGACGGGAAGAATGGTCTCTATGACACTATCACCAAGTCTCAAAGGATGGCAGCCCCTCAGGCTGGGTCATTACAGGCTTGGTTCCTGACCAGTGGTTCAAGGAACAGGGACATAGTTCTCAACTTAGTTTTCAAAATACACAGGCAGGGTTGTGCCATGGGGAGAGTTGGGTTATCAGTAATGAGCAACTCCTTCGGGGTTTTCTTGCTCTTCCCTCCATCCCTTCCCTGCCATTCCTCCCTCTCTCGTCCACGTCTTTGTGGGGATGCAATTCTTCCTCAGCAGACTGATTTTGAGTGGGCAGTCTTCTCACCTAAATAACATGAATCCTTTTAAATAATCAGGAGAGGAAAAGAGTGGCATGCAGAACAGAAACAAAGCAAATGAAAATCTACATAGGAGGTCAGTGAAATGGCTCAGTTGGGGGAAGGTGCTTGCTGCCAAGCCTGACAACTCAAGTTCAAGTCCAGGACACCATATGGTAGAAGGAGAGAATCAATTTCACAGGGAAAAAGAATTGGCCCTCACATGCACACTGTGGCATGCTATCGTGCACACACACACACACACACACACACACACACACACACACACACACATTAAAACAAATGCTAAAACTACATGGATTATTCTATATACATGGCACGAATTATTTATATGAGTATATATATATAATTATGCTAACATGAGCATTCCAAGCAACTAAATAAACACACATACGACACACACACACCAGTGTTCGCAGGCCGGCGGGCAGCATTCACAACCTGTTCTTGCTAGTCTATGATGTTTACTATCACTTCCTTAGTCACTTGATTCTCTTTCAGTAAAGTAAAGATGTGAACTCAGGAATCTGGGGTGAAAAGTTCAAGGCTGCAAATACTTCCTTCATCACTGTTCTGGCTTGCTCACTGACGGGTTCTCTTTAATCTGGCAAATAAAGACCTTTATTAGAACAGGGGATGATAGTTACAATTATTTTCTCACCCAAACAAACACTTACATGGAAATCATGCATTTGAAAATAGTTCCCATACACCCCCAAAATGCTCCTTATTTTGGCCCTGCAGGTTTTATGTATCCAAGGTCTGAGGTGTCGTTTTCCATAATTCAATAGACATGAATGGTTATGGCACCAGAGCTGCTTTTGTTTCATCCTCTGTCCCAGAAAGAAGCCCTTCTGCGCAGTTTAGACATTCTCCTCATGAGATAGGCCTCTACCAAATAGGAATTTATGTAAATGAATACAGTCATGAAATGAGCAAGAGACATATACCTTAAAAGCTCAATTTTGCTGGCTATTTCCAGAAAAATAAATCAAGTGTCGGGAAGGTAATTCAAGCATAAAACCCACACATTTTGAAGAGATGAAAAAATAGTCAGGGCTGGGGAAATGGCTCCATGGGTAAGAGTACTTGTGCAAACATGAGGGTCTGAGTTAAAATCCTCAGCACTCCTATCAAAGCCTAGCATGCTCTTGCATGCCTGTAGGCCCAGCACAGTGGGAGAAGACAGGAGGATCCCTGGAGCTTGCTGGCTGCCAGCCTAGCTCCAAGGTCAGTGAGAGAGCCTAACTCAAGGGTTATAGCCGGACACCTGTTACCCTCTGGCCTTTTATGTGCATAGGGACACCCACACAAGGACATACACACCCCCAAACACACATATGTGCATATACCACACCCCCACAAAATATTAATGTCAGCAACAAAAGAACCAAATGATATCACAAAGCTACCCATAGTAGAGTGGGAATGAGACCAGGGCTTTGAACTATGAAAATTTTGTCCCACGGGGTACAATTGCTGCTGTCAAGAAGCAGTTCTGCTTATCATTTCAGGGCAGGGTTGCCACTGGCATCCAGGAGCCAGAAGCCAGGCACATCGCTAAGCATCCCATGCTCCTTGGGGCATACATCGCTAGACAACCAAGAGCTGGTCACTGTTCCAATGCGCGAGCGCGTGCGTGCGTGCGTGCGTGCGTGCGTGCGTGCGTGCGTGCGTGTGTGTGTGTGTGTGTATCTGGAGACCAGTGGTGAGGATCACTCCATCATCTTACGCTTTGAGACAGACTCTCTTGTGGAACTTGTAGCTCATTCATTAGCTAGAATTCACAGCTAGCAAGCCTTAGGATCTGCCTGACTCGGCCTCCTACAGCTGGGGTTACAGGTGTGTAACTCAATGGGCGCTAAACTGAACTCAAGTTCTCCCGTGTATTCAGCAGGTGCTCTCCTGAACCGAGCAGACTCCACAGAAAGTGCTCTATATTCTAAAAGGCCAGTATCTCTGTGATGGAGACACGAGACACGCCGTGTCTGCTTATGTTCTGTAATATTGGGAAAAGCCATACCCTGTCATGTCAAAACACACTCATGACCATGCCATGCAGCATATCCTCCCCCTATAAATTGGAGTAAACAAAAATTAATTTTCTGGATAGCATTTCTATGACAACCTCAATATGGCCAGAGCACTGCCAGATGTTAACTGTAACTGAAGGTTCATGGCTGTGAGCCGGCCCAGGGACTCACTCAAGGCAGGGACCTGGAGGCAGGAGCTGATGCAGAGGCCATGGAGGGTGCTGCTTAATGGCTTGCTCCTTGTGGCTTGCTCAGCCTGTTTTCTTATAGAACCCAGGACCACCAGCCCAGGGGTGGACAATGGGCTGGGCCAATCCCTCATCAATCACTAACAAAGAAAACGCCCCATAGACTTATAGAAGTATTTCTTCAGTTGAGGTTCTTTCCTCTCAGATGACTTCAGCTGAGTCAAGCTGACATGAAACTATCCAGCATGGGGTGGAGGGGACATCTGTGTGTGTTGGTGTCTTGTTTTGTGGGACAGGGTTTTTCGTTGGTTTGGACTCGTCAGTTAGGCTAGGCTATCTGACTAGTGACCCCCAAGAATCCCCACGCCTCAGTCTCCCCGACACTGGGATCCCATCACTATGCCCACATAGTTTCTGTTCTGGGCAAACTCAAATCCCCACACTTGGAAGGCAAACACTTCACTGGCTGAGTCATCTTCCAACCCCCGAGGCTTTAACTTCTGTTGCTTTGTGAGAAATTCTCTACGTCCAAAAGCTGGGGCTGAAATGACTCATAGTTACTTACTGTTCAGCTGAATGCTACTTACTTTTAGCCTCACCAAACACAGAGGCAGGAAAGTAGCTAGCAGCGAGGATATTGCTGATGTGCTGTCTATAAAAGAACTGATTCAAGCCCTCAGGATGGTAACATACCCCATCGCCCTTCAGAGGCCAACCATTTCCCCAAGGGGTTCCCGTGGCTGGTTACATCAGTTTATGACATGGCGGTTCCGTGGGATATATTAGCAGCGCACAGGAATGGTAAACCTAGTGTCTTCCCCGATAACATCACCTTCCATGCAGAATAAAATCAGCGGTCCCCAGCTAGGTAGCTCAGCTTACCTGATGGGTCAGTTAGCTAGCTAGTCTCTCGTTTGCCTGGACCAAGTCAAGCTGGGAAATTTGGTTCATTGACTTGTTCTAATGGATATGGATTGTTTTCTCTTTAAGAGCCAGAATGTTTCCATAGCCAGTTGGTCACATTCTATAGAACACGAAGAACCCTTCTAACTGGTGGCCTTTCTATCTCTTTCCTTTATTTAAAGAAACATATCCAGGATATCACTCAATATATATTTAAGGCCCCAAATGATGGTAGCGAGGGGTGGGGGAAGCTTGTCTAAATATCTCCCATGTACATCAAGCATAAAAAATGGATGCAATGAAAATAAGATTCTCTGGTGTTCAGATAGATTGGCTGTAAAAGGGGTATACATGTAGGAGGAACAATGTATACGTAATAAATAAATAAATAAATCTTTAGAGAGAGAGAGAGAGAGAGAGAGAGAGAGAGAGAGAGAGAGAGAGAGAATGTGTTCTTTAATTTTGGAACTTGACAAAATTAAACATCAGCAAAAGAATATATAAAACAAACAAACAAACAAACACATCCTTTGTATCCTTTAAAGGAAAATGGGGGCTGGAGAGATGGATGGTCCAGTGGGAGTTTGTTGTGCAGCACTGAAGACAGTAAGCTAACTGCCTGTAACCATGCTCCAGAGGGTCCAGTGCCCTCTTCTGGCATCCAGAGAAACCTGCATTTACAAGAGTCACACACTCCCACACACACTCAGACATTCACTTAAAAATAAAATCACTAGGGAAACTAGAGTAAACTTGATTCAAACGTATGAGCACATCGTGTGACCTCAGGGGACAGTTGGAACTCTGAGGGTTGTATTGTTTACTAGGACATTGGAGGAGGAAGGCAGAAGGGATGGGTCTTCACATGAAGACTATTGTAGCTGACATTTTTTGCTATGAAACAGGGGTCCATCAAAGACCCCTGCACATGCTTTTGCAAACTGGTCTGTAAACACCCCAGATTAAGATTCTTCGTGCTTGAAGTAGAGCTTTCCAAGTAGGATGGATATTTTTGTTCTTGATTTAGAATGATCAACAAGCATATGTCTGCAGGGATTAGATTAATTAGAGGGGATTTTCTGGATAATGTTCAAAGACAATGAAATCCTCTAGGTTTAGAGTCCTTTCAAGTTGGAACGCCAAATGGTACACCTTGAGGGGGGATTAAGAGAAACTAATTTTGTACCCAGGGGACAGTCATTGTTGACCTCTATTGCAAAGGTCGGTCGTGCTCTAGCTTGGCCCCATGAACTAAGAAAATCCCTCTGGTTCTGGTGAGGTGGGAACTTACTCTTGACAAGACAACTCAAGAAAAGAAACCATTTTTTGAAGCATACTAGATGAACAGAATCTTTTCTAAAGACCGACAGGCCTTTATGTAGCTATGTAGCACCGACAGGCCTCAAATTTAGAGACCTACCTGCCTCTCCCAAGTGTATAGGCTTTCATTACTACATGCAATGTAAATAAGAGATAATTTTTAAAAGTAATTTTTCTATACATCCAAAGGGGAAGTTATTAAGTAGTTTCTGTATTATTATTTTGAATTAAAGTAGGATACAAGAAAGGTTAGCCTTAATTAGGCTATGGAAAAAAGTGTACAGATGGAGCGTGATGCTCAAATCTGGGTAGATATTACAGAAGCAGAGGACGCTTGGCATGCAGGGTTCTCTGCAAATGAGATGACCATGAAGGAGCACAGTCTTCTATAGTATGGGGAGACGAACATTCTCTCCTTTAGTATGGGGAGGGAGACTGGCATCCTCTCCAATTATAGGTGAAGACTAACATCCTCTCCTACAATATGGGAAGACTAACAACACAGCTTGAGGTTCTCCCTAAACTTCAGAGAGTCAATTGTTGTGTGTCCTGTCATTTAAGGTTTAACTAAAGGCCCACTTGCATGAGGAGACCCAGATCCTCTCTCTGATGTCAGAATCCACTGGGGCAGTGACTCTCAACTGAGAGCTTCTAGACATTTCAAGGTGATGTTATCCTTGCTTTGTCATTTGTCAGGTATCACACAAGCAATTCCTAGCACCTAAGAAAACATTCCTGGGAAAGGATGTAGATAAGTAGCAAGGGGCTTGCAAAGCATATATGAGGCTCGCGGTGTCATCCCCAGCACCACAGAATTGACAGATGACAGACAGACAGATGATGGAAAGACTGATATGTAGATGATAAAGAAATAAATAAATAAAAAAGATAACTAGACTTGTTATAAACATACCAATGACATATGGATTATTTGTTGAAAATACATAAGTAATAGAGATAAAAAAGGTGAAAGATGATAGATAAGAAATGATAAGGTAAATATATAGACAGGTAGACAAACAGAGAGATGACAAATAAGTAAATACATAAATGATAACTAGATAGCTGATAAATAAACATACAACAGATTGGAGAATATGTAGACAAATACATTAATAAAAGGGAAAGTAGAGGAAAAGTGATAGATAAGAGATGATAGGAAGTTATATATACAGTCAGACAGACAGACAGACAGACAGATAGGTGATAAATAGACAACAGATAAATCAACAGATGATAAATAAACAAAGGGTAGATGGATAAATAGATAAGATATGATAGACAGACAGATGAATAATAGGTAAATAAAGACAGTTTTTCTCCTTCCACAGAAAACACACCAAAACTCTACTTCTAACAGAATCCTGAATCCGTCATTCACTCCTGAACTTGGCGATGTTAACATTATGCCTACCTGCCACTTTCTGTAAGATTTATGTTGCATTAGTTACTGAGGGTGCAACATGTTTATTCAAGGATCCTTATCCTCAAAACAAGATGCAAAGCAGTCAATTTGCCAAAGTCCTGAACATAATATGGTCAAGAGCTGAAAGCTGAGATTCCAACAGGACTCTTTCCTCCACCACCTTCTGCCACAAATCCAATTAAATAAACACTGAGGAGGTATTTCAGATCTTGGACAGCAAGCATCCCAGAATCTTCCACAGGTAATGCAAGGGGAAGCAGTGATGTCAACACCACCACTACCCTCTATTGCAGACTCCACAGTCTTGGGAGTGTGGAGTGCTAGGAAGCCATAGGACCACTTTTATCACCAAAGTATGTAAGCAACATCTGACCATTTCAAATGCCATCTTCCTCAGACTTCTAATGTTATCATTGCTGTAGTAAAACCTATATAGACCACTATCTGTAAGACCAATCCCTTTATCTTGTCTTCTAGAGCTAAAGTTACATGATGTGTGAGCCGTCTTGTGGGTGCTGGGAATCAAACCAGGGTGCTCAGAAGGAGCAGCAAATGGTCTTAACTGATGAACCATTTCTCTAGCTCCGCCCATGTCCATGTACCCCTTTTTTAAAGGGAGGAGGGAGAGAAGAAGAAAAGAATAGCAGAATAACATGTGCTTTCTGTCTTCCGATGAAAGGGGATTTGAAACTAAGGCCTAGCAATGAGATAGATGCCAGAGGGAGGATCTATCCCAGAGAAAACTATGAAGGTTCACATCCCTGCACTGCCCATGCCTACCAGAAATTAGTCCTCACCTCACAGCTTGTAACCAGTTACACGGGGACAAGGTGCTATTGGAATTCCATAGATTGTGCCTTATTTTATGTTGTTGTTTTCTAAGCATCTGACTTCAAGTTCTTGTACATAAATGATTTCTTAATCCTTTTGACCAAAATGTTGCAGAGCCTGCGCTGCAAAATACAGTTAAATGGTTATACTTTTCGCATTTTCAATTATTCTTAATTAAGAATGTGCCTCTTCATTACCACGAAGTGCTAAGAAGCGTGGCTCTGTCCAAGTTCCCCTAATTTCTGTTAAGTGTGCATGCATGCTCACTTGAAAAGTTTGAAGAAATATTAGTAATTTTGCTGACTAGGAAGCAGATGACAGGTAGTGATACACATTCTTGTTAAGAAATACAGTTAAGCTGGATGGTGGTGGTGCACACACTTAATCCCAGCACTGGGGAGGCAGAAGCAGGTGGATCTCTGTGAGTTCTAGGCCAGCCAGGTCTACAGGGCTAGTTCCAGGACAGGTTCCAAAGCCACAGAGACACCCTGCCTTGAAAAACAAAACAAAACAAAACAAAAAACCCACACTACACACACACACACACACACACACACACACACACACACACACACAGAGAGAGAGAGAGAGAGAGAGAGAGAGAGAGAGAGAGAGAATTTGTGTGTTGCACTAACAGAATTCCGATATTTTATAAGCATTGGGCTAAATCATCTTTTATAAATAAATCCCCAACCTGCTAAACAAGGGTACTTAAAACATTCTATGAGAATGCTCCAGTCTTTGAAATAACAGTAGCACTGACCCTTCCTACGCTGTCATTATTTATTTTCCCAATGCATCATTCATCTTATAAAAACAGAGTAAAAAGGAAATAGCCCATTTTCCCAATCTGCAAGGATGTTTTGAAGACTTTGCCCTTAAAAAGGGCAGATTTCTCTGTGGTTTCCTTGCCAAGATCGTTTCAATCACTTTCTTGCGATTTTCTGCAAGAAAACACTGCAAGGCAAACATCAGTGCTCCAGCATCAGGCGACTTTTCCTCCTTGATAATAAATATGTTAGTTTGGAGCCAGCTCACAAGGAATCCAGACAGCCTGGAGCTGGCCTTGTTCCAAGAGAGAAGCTTGTGGTACAGAGAAGAGGCCCTCAGCTGTCTGTCACACATGGACTTCTATCTACCCCTACTGTCTACAGCTCGCAAACAGAGGTACTGGCTATTAAAGGCTTGTCTTCGGGGCACGGGTGTGAGACATCTTTGTTAAGTACCATGCACAGTCAACAGGAAGCATCCTGGCTAGACTGGGGATTGATCTTTGGGAAGTGCACTTCATGATTCGTACCAAAGAGTAAACAGGACCGTGAAACTCTTTGTCTGATTAGAGGTAAAAATTGCAACATCAGAACAAACAATTCAAAGTCTCTTTTGGACAATATTTTAATATTTCCATATCTTCCCCTTGGGTGCCTGCTATGCCAGTCACTATACAAGCATCCTGTTATCTCTGATTTATTTATTTATTCATATATTGTTGTGGCTATTCTAGAACTCACTTTATAGACAAGTCTGGCCTCAAACTCAAGAGATCCACTTGCCTCTATCTCCTGAGTGCTGGGATTAAAGGCATGCACCACCAACACCTGGCTTAGTTTTAAAAATAAGTTTTTGATTGAAATAAAATTACATTTATTCCACTTCCCCTAGAGTAGCTACCTTTTTTCAATGCAACTCATGCCCCCTTCATGTTGATAGCTTTTTTTTCCTTGATTAGGTTGCACGCGCGCACGTGTGTGTGCGCACAGACCCACATACACACACACACACACACACACACACACACACACACACACACACACACACACACACACAAAGATGTAAATACAACCTGCTGAGTCTGTTTTTGTTTGTGTGTATATGGCTTTAGAGATGACCACTCTACATTGTACAGCTAATAAGAGGTCTTATCCCTGGAAGAGGCTGACTCTCCTCCTAGTAGCCATTACCTGCCTAGTTCTAGGAAAAGACCCACCAAAAACGCCCCCTTCTATGACATTATGTTCATTGGCATTACCATTACCCCAGCTTTGTTTATAGAGCCATTTCTAGGATGAATTTAAACAAAATTTCATATTTAATTTATTTTTGAGGCAAGGTCTCCCTACGCAGCTGAAGATGATCATGAACCCCTGACCCTCCTGCCTCTACCTTTTTGTAATAATGATTTTGAGAAGCTAACATGTTGTGGAATAGAATATTTGTTTAAATAAAGATGTGTTGGTACATTTGTTTATGCTGCAGAATAATTGTTTAACAATGTAAATATGTGTTGTATGTGTTTATGCTGCATTTGTTTAACTATGTAAAGGGTGTGCTGCTTTTGCTTTTGCTGCATTTGTTTAATTATATAAAGATATATTACCATTTTACCTTGCCTGTCTGAGGCACCTGACTGGTCTAATAAAAAACAGAATGGCCAATAGCTAGACAGAAGAGGGATAGGGGCAGGCAGAGAGAAAAGGGGAGGCATGAAGAAACATGAAGTTTAGGGTAGCCTGAATGTGTTTGCAGACCATGGTCACTCATACTTGGTTCCAGATAAATTGTTTCCCATCCCCTTAGTACCATTTACTGTGTGTATGCGTGTGTGTGTGTGTGTGTGTGTGTGTGTGTGTGTGTGTGTGTGTGTGTGTAGGGAAGCCCCAGGGAATGAGTGGAGAAAGTTCTGACTACATGTATACTCTTGAAACGGGCAGGACACCAGTGCCTCATGGGAAAAGGCGAAGCCTTGTTGTGCGTGTGGGGGTGGGGGAGCATTCACAGGAAAGACAAATCTCCCTGTGCTCTGAGTGTGAATGTTGGTAGCTGGTGGGAAATCTAGTGACCACAGCTTCCTCCTCAGATACTGCAGCCTGAGATTGCTCACCTACAGGGACCTCTCCCCATGACTAGACGAGCCCTCCCACGTGCTGGGCCCGATCAAGCTGTGGAGGCTGAGTGTTGTGTGGTTGGTACCACTCAGTCAGTGTGTGTACAACCCACCTGATCTCGGGTTTCTGTACACGTTTCTGTCCTTTCTTCATTCCCTTTCTACCCCACTCAGGTTTCCTAGACCAAGTCGCGCAGGACATGGCATTAACCATGTCTCCCAGAAGACACCACAACTCAAAAGTGAAGTTTACACAACTTTTTACAGTGCCTAGATGACCCACATCTCTCCCTCTGCACCTTCACCCCAAAGATACACCAGGGCAAGATTTCTGTCCTCACTCAAACTAAGAAAACAGGGGGTCAATAGTGTTCCAAATCAGCTGGCGGTGACCCCTCCCTCTGTCACTAAAGTGCTGACACTGTTTACCGAAGCGGTTTCCTGGTTACTGTACTGAAATGCTGCCGCTCTGGTCCCCTCCCTCTGACTTCAAAGCACTGCCTATTTGTGATATTAGCAACCGCTGAGATAAAAGCAAGGAGGAAATCAGTTTGTGATGAGAGGACACGAGAGGGCCTGGCTGGCAGTTACGCATGTTGCTTTCATTGTGTGTAAGAAGACTACAGAGAAAAGCAGCTGATTTACTCTACGGTGAGCCAGAGACGCCTGGCTTTCTCAGCAGAGCATCCCACAGAGCCGTCTCTCTCCTTTCAGAAGATGAGCTGGAGAGATTCTACTAGATTCTTCAAATGCTGTGCGTGCGTGCGTGCGTGCGTGCGTGCGTGCGTGCGTGTGCATGCATGTGTGAGCGTGCATGCGTGCATGCGTGTGTCATGCCCTCAGATCCCAAGAAGCAGTGTAGTAGCCTCCAGAATGTCCTCGCTTGTTTCTTAGCCTGTTGAGAACCATGAAATTTAATTTTTAGTCCTATCATGGGAACTTAGAGGAGAAATTAAGATCCTAACTGTGACCACACATCCCATGGGAAATAGACCAGTGAAACGAGCACACATATGAGTCAGCTTGATTTTAGGAGCAAGTGATAGAAAACCCTAAGCCAAAATAAAGGGAGCTGAAGAAAATAACACAAAAATGTTGTGTAGTAACTGTGAGGTCCATGAGGACAGGGACTCCGGATGACTAGGGTCGGTGGTTGGCTAGAACAGGTTTGAAATCACCACAGCTCATCTTCCTAAGTGAGCTCTGTATGAATTGGCCCATGATGGTAAGATAGGAACCACCAGCTCCAATCCAAGTGCACTGACAATGATTTTCCTTTAACATTCTATTTTATTTAATTATATCTTTGTTATAAGTATGTATTATATATGACATAATATATAATACTATATTATATATAATACTATAAAATTGTGTATTAGAGTAACATTGTATTACTATTTAGTGTTAGAATACAGGAAATATCTTTAGACCATGGGATAAGTTTTACAATGATAAACACCTTTATTACTGTCATGGTTTACATGAGCAATGTTCCTTACACACTTACATGTGTCCCCACTTGGTGGTGTATATCTGGGATGTTATAGAACCTTTAGAAGGTGGGGTTCAGCTGGAGGAAGTGGGCTGTTAGGGATCTACCCAGGTTCCTGACTATTCTCTGCTTTCTTGCCTGCCCAGATGTGAGCCAGCTTCTGTCTCTACTGAGCCATTCCTGTCCCAATGCCTCCCTTACCATCATGGACCACATCCTGTGAAAGCATGAGCCCAAATAAATCTTTCCTTCCAAAAATTGCCTTCACCAGGCACTCTGTCACAGCAATGTGAACATTAACTCACACACCAACTATTTTAAAGTTATTTCCCATCAAATGTCTCCCTATACTGCTTGTTAACTAATAAGAATCATTGTTACTCAGGTGCTCACCACCTGTGGTGCTGGGTTGTCAATGTGCTGCCTTCTCTCCTCAAATGTCTAACTAAACAGGGCCCAAGGCAGAGTTGCCATTTTCTCACCATCAGTGGTGGCCTGGCAGAGAGAGTCATGTGTGTAGACAATGCCCTCCTGCATACTGAACATGAAGGCTAAGATCAAGAGATGCCATCACAGGTCCAAAGTCACAGCTAGTAAGTGATGGGGCCACCATCTCACCTAAATTTTCCCTCTGGGATTTTTTTCACTCAATTGGTTGACATTCACACACCATCACTCGATCCAGTGCATCTTTTATTTAGACTTTAGGTTCAAACTTGTCCCATTTTATCTGTTTTCATCCAAATCTACCTGCAGATTTTTAAAAGTTTCTTGGGGACAGGCTGTCTAGTGCAAAGGCTGTATTCCATCTTAGTTACAGAAGCTTCCAATTGTATGAAAAGTGATGAAGTAACCATCCCATTACTGAGTCTGAGTCTCCTTGGATGAAGTTAGATTTACTTATCACAGGCTATAACATAAGCCTTTTCACTCCCGCCCCTACTTCCACAGCCCTTCCAAATCTCCATATATCAATAGGTCCTCTGTTTCCATATGTGAAATTTATCAAATTTTCACTTTGGAAGTTGATGATTTCTTCTAGAATATAATTGGGCAAATCAGATCAAAAGGACCAAGGCAATTTAATGCAACAGTAATTGCTTAGAATGCATCTTAGGACAATAAAGATGTGTGCATTGAGTTAAATAAACAATACATGAATACTACAGTGATGCTTTTAGTAACAAAAGCGTAATATCCTCATTGTTATATGGCAGGGTACTGAGTACTTCACGGTCAACCATTTCATGAAGTTACGTAGAGTTAGTAAAAACATTATCGTTTCTTTTTGAGGGAAAATATCAACTGGTAGCTGATGCTGTTGCAGTGGCATGGTTCAGGATGTGGGACTAAGAGGCTGTAACAGCTTCACTGGAGGTGACAATTACCTCTGAGACCTTGGTCTGTCTGGTCATTGTCCAGCCCAAGGCCAAGAATACAAAGCAGAGCTGAAGATAAAGAATAGATTGCTGACACCAAACTAGGCCACCTGGTCAAGGACATGAGGATCAGTCATGGGAGAGATCTGTCTCTTCTCCCTGTCCATCAAAGAGTCTAAGATTGCTGACTTTCTTGGGCGAGTCCCTCAAGGATGAGGCACCAAATAGCATGCTGAAGTAGCCAGAAGCTCATGATGGCCTGTGGACTAGGGTCAAGGCTATTGTCACCACTGAGAACCAGAGATCACATTGGTCTGGGTATTAGGTGCTCTGAGGAAGTAGCCACTGCCATCCAAGTTAGGTGGGAAATCATCTTATCTAAGCTCTCCACTGTCTCTGTGTATAGAGACTGCTTGGTGAACAAGATCAGCAAACACTACCTTCACGTTGTCAAGGCAACAGACCGCCATAGCTGTGTGCTGCTGTGTCTCATTACTATCCCAAAACTCCTGTGTGGTCTCAACTATTGTGTCCCAGAATCTGTTGCTGCTGGCTGGCTGGCTGGCACTGGTGACTGTTGCACATTAGCCAGGGTCTGCAATGACACCCTGAGTGACATCACCTTGGATGCCATATCCAAGACCTGTAGCTACCTGACCCTCAACCTCTGGAATAAGACCAAGTCTTCCTATTTACCAACTATCTCATTAAACCCTCACCAGAATGTATATGTAGAAGATCCTGACTACTGCTATTGCTGCTAACACAGAATTTTTATATAAGGAAACCCAACTGAATCCAGCTTGTCTACAAACAGCCTCAACAACAATGTTCTAGGAGGGCAATAAACAAAAGAGGCACCACTTATAAAACTGCACGGACACACTAATCCAATACTGGGATGGTGTGCTCGTCTGTCCTTGTACATTCATGACCCATCTCTATCTTGCTTTTTGCTCCCGGAGACTTATTGGTGTGCACAAGCCTATGTCCCCTGGGGATATCTGCATCCCACGTGGATTGGATCAGTGGGAATCTTGTGCATGGGAGCTAAGCCAAGGATGGAGGTAGGTATCCAGGTGTTTGTTCTCTGGATCTTCTCCCTGAAAGGTTGCCTAGGCTTCCAGACCCCTTCCCCCAACACTCTTCTCTGTTTCTTTCCCTAGGTATTTGTCAGGGCTGGTAAGGGCTCCCTCACCATTGCTACTCCCTTTAACTCCAGTACCCAAGGAGGTACCTACATGGGTCACCTAATCACATAACCTGACTTTGCCATGTTTCCTATCAGAACTTCAGTCAACATAATAAACACACTTATGTATTAAAGGAGATAAAGCCTGACAATGACATGCTAGGAAAGTAATAATTGAAACAACAAAACCATTCTCTCACTGGGGAGTAGGGTTAGAGTCGTTTGGGTGGGTTTTGTTGTGCTGTGCTACACTTCCTAATTGTACATACTCAATACATTACAGCTGTAGAGTCTGAAATAATCGAAGGCGTTATGTTCTTTCGAATCTAACTTACAACAAGTCTCTACACCTCACTGTGATGTTTTGTGATCACATAGCCTGCACACGGGCCACTTTATGAATAGGATTTTCCCAGTTCTCAGCTGCATATTATCAATTTCCCCCTAGTAACTCCCTGATGGCGAAGTTGTGTTTATTTTGAAATGTAGGCACCCATCCGTATGGAACTTTCTGGAAGATTTAAGATGCCACCACTTGTATACACAGCTCCTCCTTTTTCTCCTTCCTTTCATGTTTACATATTTGTGACGTGTGTGCGGGTGTTTCTATATGTGTTCTCATGTATATGCTGATAAATGTGTATGCTCCTGCATGTGGAGGCCTGAGGCTGGTGTTAGTTCTCTTTCTCAGCCATTTTCCACCCTATTCATTGAGCCATGGTCTCTCATTTGAACCCAGATCTCACTGACATGGCTAGTCTAGTTAGCTACCTTTCTCTGAGGATGCCCTAAATCAGCTTTCCTGGCTATGGAATTACAGGTGGGCCAGCATATTTCACTGACACTTATATGGAATCTGGGGGTCTGAACTCCCATCCTTATGGATGCTTGGCAATGCTTTAACTCACTCCTCAAACCAGAGCTTTTCTTTCCTGGGGCTAAAATCTCCTAGAGGGCCCAGAGCACACTTGATCGGTCTGTATCCTCCATGATCCCTATTACACAGCAGGCAATCGATAAGTATGTACAGAACAGGTGAAATCCATGGGATTTAAGACCTCAACTTTTGTCATTTCAACTTCCTCCCTATCAGCTCCCCTCTATACGCAATAGAGGTGAATTATTTGAATTGAATTTCTTTAGAGATCCACCTTCCAGTAGAAGTACAAATTAGAAATGGAGCTTCCCCAGGCAAGAGGTCTGAGGGAGCAGTGGGAAATACAGGCAGGAAAATCCTAGGGAAAGCAACAGCATGTACCTCCATCATCAAGAGGTGACAAGTGTTATGACTGGGCTTTCTTACAAACAACAAATCTACAGACTTAGTTTCAGACTTCTAAAAGTTATCATTGGGGCAAGATGTAGAAACACAACCAATTTGCGTTAATTGGGTCAGATTGTTTGTCTTGGAAGAGAAAGCAGCCAGGCCATGATCAGCCTTACAGAATACCAGTAGTAACCAGTTCACTCAGCGTACCATCATTGCCCATCTCCTCAGTCTCCCCCCACCCACCCCACAGTACAAACACTAGGCAGGCGGTCTAACTAAGTATTTGAACATTCACCAACTGTGATCTTATTTAAACAAACAAAGAAGTGGGCGGGGATGTAGCCCTGTTGTTAGAATGCTTGCCTAGCATGGATAAAGCCTAGGCTTGAAGTTCATTGTCATGCTAAGTGTGGTCAGGCATGCCTATATTCCAAGCAGAGACTTGAGGATCAAGAATTCAGGGTCATTCTTGGCTACACAGAGTTCGAAGCCCAGCATCCAACACAAGAAATTCTGTCTCAAAAAAAAAACAGAAGCAAATACAAAGCTGTTGAATAAGGGCCTGCTGAGAGAGTCAGACAGAGTGACACTTAAATGTAAAGAGATTGGGGCTGGGGACATTTCAGTCAGTAAAGTGTTTACCGTGCAAGCACAAGGGCCTAAATTCAGATTATCAGCAACCAGGTTAGAACCAGCCATGGCTATGTGAACCTGTAACCCTACCACTTAAGAGACTGGCACGTCCCTGCAGCTCATTAGCCAGCCCACCCAGCCACATAGAGGAGGTGCAGGCACAGTGAGAGACCTCACCTCAAACAAACAAACAAACAAAAGACAGGGTGGAAAGCAATGGAGGAAAATACCTGGCATTGACCTCATGCATTTGCACGCACACACACACACACACACACACACACACACACACACACACACGAACAGGTACACACATGCAATACACAAGTAAATAAAAGTAAATTAACAGGGGAGGAACTCTCTGGTTTGGTTACCCTTTTGAGGATACATTTTCTGGGAATCCCCACTTCTTTCTTTTAATGGTTTTTAAAATTTAAATTAGAAACAATCTTGTTTTACATGTCAATCCCAGTTTCCTCTCCCTCCCCCTCCTCCCCTGCCCCCCACCAACCCATTATCCCATCCCCTTTCTGCTCCCCAGGGAGGATGAGGCCTTCCATGGGGGAATCTTCAAAGTCTGTCACATCATTTGGAACAGGGCCTACCCCCTCCCCCATGTGTCTAGGCTGAGAGAGTGTCCCTCTATGTGGAATGGGCTCCCAAAGTCCATTTGTATACTAGGGATAAATACTGATCTACTACCAGAGGCCCCAAAGACTGCCCAGTCCTCCTAATTTACACCCACCCATGTTCAGGGGCCCAGCCTATGCTGGTTTCCCAGCTATCAGTCTGGGGTCCATGAGCTCCCCCTTGTTCAGGTTAGCTGTTTCTGTGGGTTTCTCCAGCCTGGTCCTGACCCCATTGCTCATCACTCCTCCCTCTCTAAAACTGTATTCCAGGAGCTCAGCTCAGCGCTTAGCTGTGGGTGTCTGCTTCTGCTTCCATCAGCTACTGGTTGAAGGCTCTGGGATGGCATTTAAGGTTATCATCAATCTCATTATTAGGGAAGGGCATTTAATGTAGCCTCTCCACTATTGCTTAGATTGTTAGTTGGGGTCATCCTTGTAGATCTCTGGACGTTTCCCCAGTGCCAGATTTCTCTTTAGACCTAAAATGGCTCCCAAATAATGGCATCTCTTTTCTTGCTCTCCTGTATTCATCCCCCTCTACTCAATCTTTCTGCTCCCTCACGTCCTCCTCTCCCCTCCTCTTCTTCCCTTCTCTTTCATTTCATCCACTCATTGTCATTGGGGACCATATTTCCTTAGATGCCACATGACTAAAAGCCAAAGTCAGTACACACAAGTCACCAGAAGATTATGCCTGACTCTGGGCAGCCCCTTAGCAGAGCAGGACAAGCAAAAAGGAAAAATGCAGAGAGAACACCTAATAATTTTTATTGACTTTGGTGATGAAAAAGGGAGGGACAATCTGTCTACAACTCCTCCAAGAAGTTCTGGGTCATCTTGCTGTCTCATAAAAGTTTATTTTATGGCCATTCAAATTTACAGACTCCTGTCTGGGTCTCGGTCCATCATGCACTCGTCTTTCTGCTTTTTCCCAGACTACTGTTGTTCAACCCCGCAGAACCTGCTTCTATGAGGCCTCTGCTCCTTACATCACACTAGCAAGTAGAGGGAGGCTTAGGACAAGGGTCAAGGATTGCAAATATACAGATAAAATAAGAACTCCAGTCAATACACTGAAGGTGAAGTGAATGATGATATTTGAATTTCACACATTTATCACTAGTTCTGTTCTTGATCTAGAGTCATTTATGACCCATGGAAAACAGGCATGCATAGATCTTCTCCATGAGAGAATTTCCCCAGCATTCCTAGCTCCCGAGAAAAAGCTAAAGCAGAAAACAAAGCATGCACTCATCCCATTTCTTACAAACTGAAGGGAAGACTCTAGATTAACAGCACACTTCTACTGACCCCTCCATCGGAAGTATTAAAAGATGAGCACTTTCACATGACTTTCTGAAAACATATACATTGATAAACATTTTCCCAAGAGCAATCATGTAGTGTGACCCAGTGATGCTGCTTCTTGGTGTTCATCTTCCTAAATAATCACTGTTACAGTCAATGATTCACAAGTGAGGATAATTGTCTCTGTATAAGGGTTTTACAAAACGGAAAACCAATATGTCGTAATAGGGAAAACAGATGAAGTATGGTACAGCCATATGCCAGAGTCATCTGCAGTAATTGGGTTGCTTTCTAATAATTCTTAATGACATGATGAATTGCTAGCAATGTAATAGTAACTGAAAAAGCAGGTATTCTTTCAAATAATGTCAAGTTCGCAGAACAACAAAAATACTTGGAACAAATTCATTGCAATTATAACCAGGGGATGAAATAGGAGATAACAGGCTTTGTTTTTGAGGCAGATAGACAGCAGACAGATAAACAGATAGCAGACAGACACATAGAAAGAAACAGAGGTGTGTTTAAATTTCCCCTGAGGCTTTATAGCAGGCAAATCAGGAGAAAAATAACCTCCATTTAGACCCTGGAGCCTTTGCTTCTACAGATGAGAATAATGGGGGCTTTTTTCTGTGTTCAAAGAATTTTCACCTTTTATAATCTGAGATTCAATTCCCTTCAACAACTTCCTCACATTTTAATATATTACTATTACTTCATGCTGGCTTGCACCAGACCTTCAAAACAAAGAC
The DNA here is from genome assembly GCA_030556225.1 of Cricetiscus sungorus. Taxonomy (NCBI): domain Eukaryota; kingdom Metazoa; phylum Chordata; class Mammalia; order Rodentia; family Cricetidae; genus Cricetiscus; species Cricetiscus sungorus. Next base: position 34,377,981 of record JANBXA010000642.1, read on the forward strand.
AGAAGGAAAAATATACAGAGAGAGAGGAGAGGAGGAAGGGAAGGAGGGAGGAAGAGAGGGAGAGAGGGATGGAGGTAGAGAAGGAAAGAGGGGAGGAGGAAAAGAGGGAGGGAGTGAAGAAGGGAGGGAGGGAAGGAGAGAGGAAGGGAGGACTTACAAACTGCAAAGTTCTGTGCTCACTAAGTCTTGCAGGATTGTAACCAGGGTTGGCTAACAGGCTTAAAATCTGCTGCAGAAATACCATAAGAAGTGACCAGAGAGGTCACACAAAAACATTTTAAGATGTATGTATTTTATTTCATGCATATGAGTGCTTTGTCTGCACATGTGTCTGTGTACCACATACATACAGTGTCTGCAGAGGCCAGAAGAGGGCATCAGCTCTCCTGGAACTAGAGTAACAGACAGTTGTGAGCTGCCACATGGGTCCCGGAGATTCAAGATCCCCGGGGAAGAGCAGTCAGAGCTCTTATTTGCTGAGCCACCTCTCCAGCCCTAGACAGGCGTATTTATTATGTTATAAAGGACCTTTTCCCGAGGACACCTTCTTTGCTACATATGCAGGATTTGTGCAGTGTCATAGGTTTAGTGCTACTAGAGAGTGGAGGCACTGGATTCTAAGAATTCAGAGGTCCAGGGAGAGAACTCCATCACGGAGGGGGTTGCTTAGCAAAAGGATAAGTGGTGAAATGTGTGGCAGAAACACAGAATACAGCCACAAAGAAGACCATCATATGTCACTAGCAGGAAAATAAGTGAAACTTAAGATCGAGATAAGGAAAATAAAACCAGTTCAGAATGACAATGTTTTCTCCTACATGCAAAATGTGAGAGGGGTCAGGGGTCTGGGAATGGAGGGTTGGTAGAGTCCCTACCTAGAATGTACAGGGTTTGTGTTCCAACCCCGGTATAGTGTAAACCAGAGGAAGTCACAGATGGGTAATTAATGTACTGGGGAGAAGGAGGAAGGAGGATTAGGAGTTCTCAGCTGTGTAAATTGCTGGAAGCTAGCCCAGGCTACAAGGGGCTTCTGCTTCAAAACAACAGCAGCAAAGAAGAGTCCTGTTCGGAAAGGCAAAGGAGAAGGACAGAAAGTCAAACAAGAGGGTGACGTGGAATGGATTTGCCCAAAAGTACACAATAGAGATGTGGCAAAATGTTACAACAATAAAAATAACACAGAATGAATTCAGGCTTGTGTCGATCAGGAATAACTCGAGTATGACCTACAGGCTTCTGAATGTCATCTTATGTCTCTTAAAAACTGAAAGACTTGCACTCCCATTGACCCATTGAATGTACAAATCAACATTAAGAAATTCAAAATGTCCCATGGGTCCAACTATAGGAGACTGGCCTATTCATTCATTCATTCATTCATTCATGTGTATTGAGTAACTCTACACATAAATTCTGTTGGAAATTTAAACAATGTTTCTACACCCATCCTCATACCAGGCCAAATGACACAGGACTTGTTCCCCTAGAGCACCCAATCAACAGTGAGATTGGTGGACACTCGGTACACACCCACAACAGTAGGATTTTGATGTTTGCTTCTGGGTGGAGACCAACAGTAGATTATCACCATGCTTCGAGGTGATTCTTTTGTCACACTTTTTCAAACTGTGATTTAGACAGAAGAGATCTGCACACCATGCATGTTAGTCGGCAAGGCAAAGGCAATTCACAAACTAAGGAAGAGATGGTAAATCACAGCAGGCAGGACTATTAGAATGGCCGCCCAAGGCTTTCACTTGTCAGTTTCACCTGGTTATGGCAAGGGTATCTTGCCTAAATATCTACAAAGTTTATTCATGACAGGTCAGACAGCGAAGTCCGGGACCAAAGAGGCTCATCTTTCGTGAGACTACCCACAGGTTTGTGTATACCAATGGATGAAGTGACCTAACTAGAGGAAGTATTTACTTAGCTTCACATGACAGGAAAGGCATGTTCTGAGGCAGACTTGTTGACAGCCACAAATGTAAAACCTCAGCCTTTCCCAGATTGGGTAAAAATGGGAGATGCTACACTGAATTTCAGAGGAGATAGCAAATAATCAATATTTAGTTTAGGAAGCAAGAGGAGGGAACAGTTATTGTGAATTTGTTGTCAGTATATTCAGTGCAACAAGCAGAATATTGAGAACTTTATTATCTCAACCATCCTGCAACTCAAAAGGGCACATAGTCTCAGCCCCACTGGAAAGGACAGGGAAAGCCCATGTTGTCTAACGGCGCCAAATTAATAGTCTACAGCATGAGCAAAAGCTATTGTTTAAAACCGAAGGGATATTCCTTAGAGACAAAACCAACAACAAAAATATCAGAGCCAGTCATTGAGGGGAAACAATGAAAGGGTCCTACGAACAGAGATGTCATCCAAGGACAGAGATGTCATCCAAGGACAGAGATGTCATCCAAGGACAGAGACGTCATCCTTGTCATCCTTGTCATCCTGTCACTGGGGAGATGGAGGCAGGCAGACCCCTGGGGGTCAATGGTCAGCCAACCCAAAATAATCAGGAAGAGTCCTTAGCCAATGAGAGCCCCTGTCACAAACAAAGTAGGGTATGTCCTGAGAAATGACATCGTAGCCTCCATGTGTACCATGCACCCATGCACCTGCATGTACATGATCTCACACACACACACACACACACACACACACACACACACACACACACATATGTGGGGATAAAAATCTGCCATTTTTGTATAATCTTGCCACAGAAGAAACCTTTGACTTGTGAAATGTGTGGAAGAAACTTGGCATAGTTCATTTTTTAAATAGAATCTTGCTCACATTCTCTGTACCATCTTCTCTGTGTACCATTTTTTTTTAACCTTTTAAAAATTATGTGTAAGTGCCTGTGTGTAGTTATGAGTGCAGTACCCCTGGAGGCCAGAAGAGGGCAGAAGACCCCACTGGAGCTGGACTCACATGCGGTTGTGAACCACCTCACCTGAGCACTGCTATCCAAACTCAAACCTTCTAGTGGACGCTTAGTCACTGACCTATGTCTCCAGGCCCACGTGCCTCATCCTCAGTCATGTATCCTCAACACCTCATGTGCCTTCCACCATGCCGCTGTGCAGCCTCCACCCCCACCCCCTATCTTCCTGTGCAGAGTAAGAGATTCGACCCTCAGCTCACTCAGGGCACTTACACTCTGTGATTTGTCTGAGCTACTTAACATTCTGAGTTGATGGTCCGTCATCTGTGAGAACGGACATAATGATACCCAGCTCATAGGTTGCTGTTAGAATTGAACCTAGGCAAAAATCCCTCCCATTGACTAGTGCATTGGGTATTCAAAAATACAAATGACCTTTTCTTTGCCTACTTCCCTGAATGTTAAATTTGAGTATCCAGCATCATCCTATGGTAATTAATCCATATTCAGCTACCATCTTTCTTTTTCACTTGTTCTTTTTTCACACCTCAGAAAATTCCCTGCTGCTCCTTGAGTTTTGACGTTTTAGATTTCATTGCTATTTGACTGTTTTTTTCCCTACTGTTTGTTTTGGTCTTTAAAAAGGCAAAAGAGGGAGGGAGAAAGACAAAATGATCCAGCTGTGGGCTTTCTCATGTTCCCTTTGTGTCCATCTTGTGTCCTTCCACATTTGCTAAGACAAACCCCATTTACCATGTTTCCATAACCCATGCTGCCTCCAGAGATGCCCACTGAGAAATAGGTGTTCTTTTTGTTTACTGGCAAGATCTACAACATATTCCATTCGGTAATTAAATCAAATTCACATTATCGACAGGGATAGATGTCAGATTCCTACTCAGTCCTTACAAAGCAGAGAAGGAGCATTATTTTTAGAACCTTAAATTTAATAAATTAATTCAATTTTTTTGATAATTTCACACATGGGTACTGTGTATCATTTCCACCTTTCTCTCTCCCCTTCCAGCTCCTTCATATCCTGTGCCCTACACCATCTCACATTCATGAACTTTTCTTCTATGATCATTATTGTCACACACTGCCTGTTAACATACGCCCACATGTTCAGAGCTCTCCATTTGGGATTGGACCACCGGCGAGGGGTCTTGTCTCTTGGGAAGACCGCTCTCTTAGCACTCACTGGCTGCCTGTAGCTCTTCATCACGAGTGGAACCATGTGTGAATCCCCCTAGCCACGTTGGCATGTCAGCTGTTAGTGTCATTAGTGCAGGCCTTGTTTATGGTTGTGATTTTCTGAATGCACTATCCCTGTTATGTCTAACAAACACCTTCAAGCAGAAAGTGCCCCTGTCCTCTGGCTCTTACAAACTTTACGCATGCCCGTTCACAATTTCTCCAGAGCTTCCGGTAGGGGTCGATTGTAGATGTGCTTGCTGGGGTTGAGCATGGCACTTTCTGTTGCTTTCTGGATTTGGATCAGCTATGGATTTCCATCTGCCATAAAGAAAGCTCCTGTGAAGAGGGGTGAGGGCCACTCTTATCTACAGCCCTTGAAACCTGTCTTGCGTGTGAGCATGTGTGTGAGAGAGAGTATGTGCATGTGAGAGTATGTGTGTGTGTTTTATGTGAGTGTACTGTGAGTGTGCGTTTGAGTATGTGTAAGCATGTGAGTGTATGTATGTCAATGTGGGTGTGAGCATGTGAGTGTATGTGTGTGAATGTGTGTGTGAGCATGTGAGCATATGTGTGGAAACATGTGTGGGAGCATGTGAGCATATGTGTGGGAGCATGTGTGGGAGCATGTGAGCATATGTGTGGGAGCATGTGAGCATATGTGTGGAAGCATGTGTGTGAGCATGTTAGCATATGTGTGGGAGCATGTGTGTGAGCATGCGAGCATATGTGTGGGAGCATGTGTGAGAGCATGTGAGCATATGTGTGGGAGCATTGTGGGAGCATGTGAGCATATGTGTGTGAGCATGTGAGCATATGTGTGGAAACATGTGTGTGAGCATGCGAGCATATGTGTGGGAGCATGTGTGGGAGCATGTGAGCATACGTGTGGGAACATGTGTGTGCCACAGGACAACTGGGACGACTCAGTTCTCTGTCTCCATTGGCTCCCAGGAATAAAGATCATTAAGTTTGACAGAACATACCTTTAACCTGAGCCAACTTGTTGACCCCCATTTTTTGTTATTTTACATAGCTCTGCTCCAAGAAAATGTCTAAGGCTTCAGAGCTCTTCATTCTTTAAGTAACCCAGTCCCACGTCTTCAGGATATAAATCAGTTTTAAAGTTTACACTGTTGAACTGTAGGGATAAAAAAAGGATCCTGGGGCTTGAAGAGAGAGGGGAGAAATGTGTGCAAAAGGCACAGGGGTGGGTCAGGAAACATGATATAAAAGAATGAAAATTACAGAGCTTCAAGAGAAGAGTCAGGGAGTGAGGCTGGAAAGTGAATTTTACTTCCTATGAAATAATATCCTGCTTCAAGTTAAGAGATTCAAGAACCGTTATTGGAATCCATGTCACTGACATCTGGAGTCACAGCTCAGGCTCAGTTCTGAGATTCCTGATTCTAGATTGGAGTTTCAGCCACATTAGTCTGTAGGCATTAATGTGGATCCGAATTGCAGCTGTCAGTCACTGAAATCCAGGGACAGCCTTAACAATATCACTGTGCAATGTCAACAAATGAGGCCTTTCCTTCTTAAGTCACCTATACTCAGGGATCTTGACATCAAAGCAGAGTCACTCAGAGAATAAATATCGCTTAAAAATGTCCTCAGATCTCTGTTAGTGATGCATGCATAAATATTCAGTTAATCTGAGTTGGCTCAAACAGCTGTCCTCCTGAGATCCAACTGCCCCGGGTTTCAGCTGGCCTGGAGTCTGGAGGAAGTAAGGTCTGAGAGGGATGCCTTCCTGTGTGTCTGTCAGGGCTGCATACAGCTGCTCAAGACACAGGCGGCTTTGGAGGGAGGTTGGGGTTGGAAGGATGACTCAGCAGCATCCCCACGGTCGGGTGCACAAAGCAGCTGAAGTGTGTGCCTGTGCACTATGTGTGGATGTGTGTTCCTGTGCATGCGTGGGTTAGGAACTGGTATCTGGTGTATCTTCCTCCATCACTCCCAGCTGCGTTGGTGCAGGGTCTCTCACAGACCCTGGAGCTCACTGGTTAGGCCAGACTGGCTGGCCAAGCAGCTACAGAAATCCTCTTTGCGCCCCCTCCCCTAGTACTGCAAGTACAAGAACACGTCACCACACACGTGCTTTAAAATGTTTATATGAATGTTGGGGAGCAAACTTGGGTCTTTATGTTTGCTGGCACTTTACTAACTCAGCCATCTCCACAGCCCTTTTACTATCTTCTGTTCCACACACACACACACATGCTCATAATTCAGGAGATAGTTCAATGATCCCCTACTCCCACTGAGTGACCGGCTTATATTTACTGAGTGCCCACTGGGTAAACAGAGTTTAGGTTCTTGTCTTGTCCAGTGTGTATCCCACTCTCATATTTAACTAAGCACTTGATGATGAGCTAATCATGGCTATGATACTGGGACTTGAAGCCAGAACCTGGTTCCCACTGCTTAAAGATGTGCAGCTAGGACATGTCTATGTAGCAAACCTATATGCAAATAATACATCATGTTCAAAGTTGTCAGTACCAAGTACATCTTCATTATCTAGATAAAAATGGTACCTGATAGCAAATCATCCTGCCCATGGCTCTAATATTTTAAGGAGAAATTACATTTTAGGTCTTAGCTATTAAATTTATGAGATATGGATGGAGATACTATAGAAGAAGTCTGAAATCAATAATTTTAAACACAGATGTATTAAGACATCATTGTATGAGGTCCCAACGGCTCTATCTTCTGTGATTTGACAAACTGCACTTTTGAAAATACCTATAATAAATGCATCCATGAAAACTACAGACAGTGATTAACAGATGCCCACACCTGGCCAAGATTCTGAGCTACAGACACCTCAGAATGCTCAGGCCTAAAGAGAAAAATCTACATCTTGCCTCCTCCCACTAGAAAATCATCCAATAGTCTTCTCAATTGGTGGGGACTTTAGGACCTCCAATTTTGTGTAGGCAGACAGACTGTAGAGCAAAACCTTCCAAGGAATATATGCAACTAGCCTAACTAGCCAAGGGAATTGGCACACGCCAAGATGAAGGGCTCACTTAGACGCTGTGTCCTGTGTTAACTTTGTTTCTGTACCATACGACACTTGTTCATGGCTTCAGCCTCCATTTCTTCCTGCCCTAATTACTATCCAGTGACTTATGTGGTGGTGTCAGCTCTTCTCAGTGGGGCTGAGGCATAGCCAAGCTGGGAGACTGCATCACCAGAAGCCTTACAGGAAGCCCAGAGTTCAACTACCAGCCACATAAACCAGGCACAGTGGCCCATGATTGGGACCCCATCATTCCAGAGACAGAGACAGAAGGAGTTCAAGGTCATGATACATAACAAGTTCAAAGCCAGCCTGGGCTATGTGGATTGTCACAAATAGATTGTCCGTTTCTGTGTGAAACGGAGTCATCAGTGTTTCCTTCCCTAAGTCCATGACTGCTTCTTTCTGTGTCCCAGATCCCAGGCTTTCAGCAACCCAGTTCTCAGATACCCAGAACTATTTCTTACTCAAATGAAATCACTACTTTTCAGGACTTGAAGTCTTTTCAGCATTCCTCTCTCTACCTAGAAGATTGCCTCACCTCCTCTGGACCTCCATCATTCCTTAAACTGTCGATGTAAGACGAAGTGATTACACTGGGCATGTTGGCTCACACCTATAATATCAACACTCAGGATGCCTCGGCAGAAGCATTGCTGCACGTCGGAGAATATCCTGGCTACGTAGAGAGTACCACACCTTCAAGGCATCACCCTGCCTCGAAGACTCATAACAACAACAACAACAACGAAAATCAACAATGTTAATGATGGTAAAGAATGACTTGACACACCCATTTTCTTCTAGTGTGCCCTAGCAATCACTCTCAATGTAACTTCTGCTCTGAGCCAAAGTGAAAATAAGGGATGTGATATAAAGACCGTTGGTCTCACATTCAACACCAATCTGGTCTTCCCAAATCTAACCGATAGGTTTAGACTGGTAGTTCTCAGCCTTTCTAATGTTGTCATCAGCCTTTCTAATGTTGTCATCCTTTAATATAGTCCCTCATGCTGTGCTGATCCCCAAACATAAAATCATTTTCATCATTAGTTCATAGCTGTAATTTTGCTACTATTACGAATTATAATGTAAATAGCTGTGTTTTCTGATAATCTCAGGCAACCCCTGTGAAAAGGTTGTTCAAGTCCCCAAAGGAGTCACAACCCATAGGTTGAGAGCTACTGGTTTGGACAAACACATTATCTTTTTGCAAAGCTGCATCAATTACAGAGAAACTTAGTTTTTTTTTCCTCAGAGACATGCAATATTTAGCAAAATAAAGTCTATTTTAATATTGGTCCAAATAGAATATGTGTATTTTATCTATTAAAGATTTCTTATTTATGCGTGTGTGTCTTGGTAAATGTATGAGGCTGCCCTCAGGGAGGTCAGAAGAGGCCACCAGATCCCCTGGGACTGAAGTTACATGGTTGTGAAATGCCAAACTAACACGTTGAAGAGGAAACTCCTGTTGTTGGGAAGAGCATCAGGGGTCTTAACCACTGAACCATCCCCCCAGACCCCATGTGTATGTATCCATAGACACATACGTCTATGTGTGCCTTAATCATATCTGCTGCTGTAACAAATAATGTCAGACTATAACTATAATAATAGACAACAGAAACACAGTTCCAAAGGGTAAAAAGTTCCAGGGGACAACCCTGGTGGGTGCCTGGGTACTGGGTTTTCTTATGGCAGAATAAAGAAAGATAAGGAACAAATTCCCTTTGTCTGTATGTAAATCTCCTGATCTATTCACTAGGGAAGACACAGTGTGGTCTTTTATCTTACATGTATGTGTGTTCTGCCTGCATGTTTGTATGCAGAGCCCTTGGAGGCAGAAGGGGGATCGGGTCCTTGGAACAAGAGTTAAAGGTGTTTTGGGAGCTGCTATTTGGGTGCTGAGAACTGAAGCAGAGTCCTCTGCAAAAATCAATAGAATGCTTTTAATGAAAGGTTCAAAATGACCGTGCTCAGGAGTGAAACTTTGGATATAGATGGGTTGATTAACTGCTTGCCTACCATTTGGGAAGCCCTAGGTTTAGTCCCTAGCAACGAGTGTATTAGATGGTGGAGGCAGGAGGATCAGGAGTTCAAGGCCAGCCTTCTTTCATTGGTTCCTTTTTGTGTCGCTGTGATAAAGATGTACCTCATAGGAAAGATTATTTGGGGTCACTGTTTCAGTGACACAGTTTGTGTTGTTGGGGAAAGCATGGCAGGCAGGGCTCGAGGCAGCTGGCTGTGCTGTACCTGTCAGGAGGAAAGCAGTGACATGTGCTTTATTCTCCTTTCCATGCAGTCCTGGACCCCAGTCCAGGGGGTGGTGCCATCCGCATTTGAGGGGAGTCTTCTCACTTCAACTAACATAACCTAGACACTCCCTCACAGATCCAAACCAGAAGGCCGTCTTCATGATTCTCGACGCCCTCAAGTTGAGTATTGGTATTAAGCACTACACTCTAGGCTACACTGAGAATTTGAGGCTAAAAGATGCAAATAGAAAAAAACAAACACACAAAAAAAAAATAAAGCCGGTAAAGGAGTGTGAGGATCTGTGTGCCTGTAAGTAGCCACGCTCTCCTCCTTTGCTAATTTGTCCTTTTCTTCCCTTTGTAGACATAAAGAAATGACTACCATAAATGTTAATTGATTTGTTCTAACCTGTTCCTAGAAATAAATAAGCCAACTAGAACAGGGCCATGTCATCCCTGTGGATAAACTAGCACCTCCTAGCAGGAAAGCTAATGAACTATCTAGGAAGGGGTGGTGGGATCAGAGTAGTGTTTGACCCTTGTCCCCAAAGCAAAATGCATGCGGTTTGCTTCTGCAGTGTTTGCTTTCATGTTTGGACATTTCTGTTATGAGGTACACTAGGAGGTTAATGGATCAAATGAGCAGATGGTAATATCCTAGAAAATAATGATAACACTTATGCCCCTGCCAGCAAGTCAGCAGAGGGGAATTGTTCCTAGGGGTATGAAGGCAGGCTGCAGGGTTCCATTAAGTGGCTGAATGACTAGCTGCTGGATACACACACACACACACACACACACACACACACACACACACACACACACCCAATAAACTGCAAAAATGGCTCACTGCCAAAATATTGCAAACCCTAAACAGTTCTAAAGCAAGTCAGAAAGTGTCTCAACTGGGGAAACGGGAGGGCAGCATGGGAGGAAAACCAACCCATTTCCCACAGCGGAGAATTCAAGGATACGCAGCCCGGGAGGGAGTTGAAGTGGCTGCCCCTGAGAGACAGAAGACAGGCGTGTGTAAGAGGAAGGACTAGGCTTTTCCTGTGCTGGTTCCATGCTTTCAGTTTTAGGTATAATGTGCTGACTTTAGAACTGCCCCTTTAAACTATGTATGATATTTTTTTTTACTAGACTGTGACTAACAGGGCCAAAGGGATATCTCAGGTGTTGAAGTACCTGCTTCCAAAACACTAGGACCTGAGATCAATCCCCAGACCCAAGTGAAGAATGTGTGCATGGTGGGAACGCTTGCAATCCTGGGGACAGGCAGACCCTTGGAACCTGTCCATCAGTCTAGTCTAAGTGGTGAGCTCCAACTCCTTGTGAGATCCCACAGATAATGTGGAAAGCCCCTAAGAACTGCACAGTGGTTTTCCTATGGTCTTCATAGACAGAGCATTCATACTCATATATATATATATATATACATATATATATATAGTGTGTGTGTGTGTGGTGTGTGTGTGAGTGTGCATGTGTGTGCGTGTACGTGTGTGTGCATGTGTGTGCATGTGTGTGCATGTGTGTGCACGTGTGCGCGCGTATGTGTGCGTGCGTGCGTGCGTGCATGTGTGTGCGCGTGTGTGTGCATGCGTGTGTGCATGTGCATGTGTGTGTGTGCGTGTGCATGTGTGTGTGTGCGTGTGTGTGCGTGTGTGCATGTGTGTCTGCGCGCGCACGTGCGTGTGTGTATGTGTGTGTGTGTGTGTGTGTGTGTGTGTGTGTGTGTGTGTGTTATTGATGATAGAGAGACAGGGTAACATGTCAAAACTATGAAGACAGCATTACCACGAGCCTTAAAGCCATCTAGCTGACATGGCTCCCAGAGAGGCAGTGCTCATTGTACCCATGTAACTTGGGCCCATAGGGATGCTCCTTGAGGGAGGGCCAGAAGACACACTCCATCAAAATCATCACCTTGAGGAGGATTTTCTTCCAGCAAATGGAAGTCAGCAAATAAAAGGACAAGAGGAAGACCAACAGGATGAGAGGGAGCCAGTGTTTCACTCAGTGTCTGCAGAGAGAGAGAGGGAAAGACAAGTTCACTCTGTGTCTACAGAGAGCAGTTCATAGTTAGAGGAGTATAATTTTAAGCCTGCATTAAAAGACATCCATTCACACCTATGGATAAAATGAGAGACTATTTTAGGTCACTATCCAATATGAGTCCTCAAACACTTCACTCCTCACTTAGAACCAAAGCCATGCTGATATCGCCTGGAATACCCTTCATGTAGACCAGGGATAGGGCAATTTCACTAGCAGGCCACCCTGTATCTTCCTGTGTGTGTGTGTGTGTGTGTGTGTGTGTGTGTGTGTGTGTACTGTCTACAGTGGCTTTTGCTCTGCAATGGTGGATTTGAGTAGATGTAATAGAAGCCACAAGGTCAAAAAAGCCTATAATATTTGCTATTCAATCATGGAGAGAAGATGTTTGTCTATCCATCTCCTGACATAGGTGAATTGGAGCCAAGTACAGGGCAGACATTGGAGAAAACAGAGAAGAACTATCTACGAGACCGTATTTGCTTTACCTATTTAATAAATGTGTGCTAAACATTTTGAATAAATTGTTTTGTCAGTTCCTAAGTTTAACTCTAATTCTTCCAAAATCCCAATGAAGCAATAGTAAAGACATTTGGAAAATGTCCAAAGTGGAGGTGGGGGCATAGCTCAGCTGGCAGAGTAGGTGCTTAGCAAGCACAGAGCCCCGTGTTCTGTTCGAAGCACCATTTAGACAGGAAGTGCTGGTACACACCTATTCCCCACATTCAGGAAGTGGAAACGGGACAAGGAAAAGTTCAAGGTCACCCTCTGTTACACAACTCCAGGCTAGCCTAGGAGACTTCAGAACCTGGCTCAAAACAGAAATAGGGCAGAAACAATTCATCAAGAGAACAGTGAAGAATGCATCAGCAAACTAGGCATTTCCACTGATTTCCGGAAGGAGGCAGTTAGGGAACCTTCCGGCTACAGCAACAGATCAGAGGCGAAGTCCAGAAGGCACTGCCATAGGCGTAGGCACACTGCTCCCCGGGAGACCCCCTAGAAGCCCCATCTCTGGAATCCATAGACACAGAGGGCACAAGTAAACTGAAGGCAGAGATTAGGAAAACTAGGTCCGGGAGTCACTGTGCTCAGATGGGGCCAGTCCACCCACCCCTTCAATTTTCTATTCGGTTCTTTAGGCTGCAGCAATGAATCCCACCTCAAGCTGTGGGCAGAGCTAATGAGGAAGACTTGCAGGTAAAGGAACCATGGGCACATATTATAGGATAGAGAAAGGCAGAAAGCCAGGCAGAGTATAAAGCCATGGGACCGGGGGTTATAAAGGAAAAAAAAAAACCTCTGTTGGATCCAGAGATACAAGTCGATGGAGCAAGTCTCTCTCTAGGGCAGGGACTCTAACAAGAGCAGCTGCCAGGGGATTTTTGAGCCTTCCACTGCTTGATTGTTCCCCCGTTGGGGGAAAAAGTGAAAAGCTGAAAGTCCTTAATTAGCCTACATGACAAGAGAGTGCGAATGAGTCATGTTATCTCCATCATTGAGCCTATTCAACACAAATGATTTGGATGTGAAGAAGCAGACTAGACAGGGCTGGGCAGATGATCAGGAGGTAAGAACATGCATCGCTCTTGCAAAGGATCCAAGTTCAGTTCCTAGTATCCATGTTGGGAGGCTTAAAACCTCCTGTTGCAAGGGATCTGACCCCCTCTTCTGGCCTCTGAAGGCACCTGCACTCATGTGCACATACACACACACAGACGACTACATGACTAACTCTAAAATAAGGAAGCAGGCAAGGCATGGGGCACCTATGCTCTGCAGGTACTGACAAAGGTCAAGTTTTGGGAGACTTCCTCAATTAGGCCATTACTCCAGCGATGACTTATCAACTTGTTTTTTGCTTTTAATTTAATGTAATTATTCTTTTACTGATAAGTTTCTGGGTAAATAGGTCCTTTGTAGCTATGCATTATTTATGACTTATCAATGCATAACTGAGGATTCAGAAAAGCAATGTCAGCCACAAGCCAAGCACACACCTTTAATCCCAGCATGGAAAAGCTAAGAGGTGATGATACACACCTTTAATCTTAGGACTCCATTTTTAAAAGATTTTTTTTTATTCCTGAATTGAACAGTGCCATTTCCGTTATCCATCCAGTGTTTCCATCAACGGAATAGCCGTTGTAACAGTAAACAGGAAAGCATTCCGTACCTTCTTGTAAAATGCTAGAACTTCCATCTACTTATGTATCCTTGCTACAAGTGATCAAATAGAATTTAAAAAAGTTAAAACAAGCCAGGAATGAAGCAGTTAGATGTAGCCTCCAAGTTTCTGGAGACCTTAGTAGCACCCAAGTCAGAACATCTCAGGGAGATGACCTACCGCTGTAGTCTCTTAATTCCATGTGTGTCGCTGTCAGAAGCACAATGAAAGACAGCAAATGCTGCTCTCTGGAAATTAGAAGGCGCGAAGAGAGACTATGTAGGACCTTGCCAAGGCCAAAAGTATGTCCTGCGAAACTTGGCAAAAGAATCAACACTGGTGAAGGAATCAGAACATTCTAACTGTGTAGGTTGGGAGCGCGTTGGATTCCTGTCAATAAGTCAGAGTTCTCGAAGGTCCAGGCCACTGGCTTTATGGTGTCTAAGAAAGAAAAGCAACAAGTCCTGGGGGGTCAGGTCTACCAAGTGCCTTGAGCTCCAAGTAGCACACAGTGCACATCTGGCCTGGTATTTCAAAGTAGAATAAGGATTATTTTTTTTTCTAAGATTCTACTTCTAAATTACACCTAATCAAACTTCCAGAGGAGGACACGGTTCATTTCACTTAAAAACATACTCAGCACTTCTCGTGGAAGAGAAAGTAGAGTCACCAGAACTGATCTGGCAAGGCTGTGCACTGGGAGCGTCATCCATCATCAGCCTCCACCTCAGACGCCCAGGCCCAAAGGCAGTGTGCAGGAGCGACCCCAGCCCGTGAAGATGAGGGAATGTGGTCCTTCAGAAGCATCACTCCAATAACCCATCACTTACATTTATGCTGCGTATGTGTCACTGACCAATTGTGGAGCCGATGTGATAAATCGGCATGACTTCTAGAATCCCCCGATTCCACTATGACCTACTTCCCTGATTCTGAATTTTCACTGGCATTTCCAGGTTCTATTTTCTCCTCTATTGTTATGGAATGTGCCTCACCCAGTCCATCTATTCTGCTGTTTCATAATGTTGCTAAGATACACAGAAGTGAGATCACTGACTTCGTGAGTAGCTATGGCCTGCCTACAGATGTCTAGAACCTAGTAGACAGCTGAGGTAGGGTCACAGCAGACCAAAAGAAGATGAAATTTCCCAAGGATTGATAGGAAGAATACTAAGTGAGTCAGTAAATATGAAAATGTTGAATACATGGCCTCTACGACAACAATAATAATAATGACAACAATAATAACAAAAATCATTCCTATGCCCTAAAATGAATACAGCATTGCAGTGTTACTGTTTAGTCATGTACTTTAAGAGAAACGAGCAAAGGCTGGGGTCGGAAAAAAGTTTGTCCTTGAAGCAAAAGGAGTCAAGTCTAGTCCCCAGAATCCATACAGCAATGTGGACATGGCAGCACAGGCTTGTAGCCCCAACACTGGAGAGGCAGATCCAGGCCCATCCCTGGGGCTTCCTGGCCAATCTAGGCACCCAAATTGGGGAATTATACTTTACTGAGAAGCTCTCTTAGGAAAAGAAAGAGAGAGAGAGAGAGAGAGAGAGAGAGAGAGAGAGAGAGAGAGAGAGAGAGAGAGAGAGAGAGGGAGGGAGGGAGGGAAGAAGGGAAGGAGTGGGAGGGAGGGATGAAGGGAGAGAGAGAGAGAGAGAGAGAGAGAGAGAGAGAGAGAGAGAGAGAGAGAGAGAGAAAGAAAGAGAAAGAAAAAAAAACATAAAACCAAGGTGGATTGTTTGTATGACCAGTGAGGAATGATATGAGAGACTGCCCTCTGGTGTCTATGCACACACGTGCACAATCACACACACAGGTTCATGTCCACACACCACACTCCATGACCATGCATACACACGCGTGTGCTTGTGCACACACACATACATACACACAGAGAGCAGAGAATCAAAGGACACACGCAGTTTTTAACAAAGGTAAGTTTTACATTTTGAGACAAAAGTTGAAAAATGATGCCAGCTGGTCCCCTTTAATGAGCGTATGACTCAGAACTGAGGGAGGCAGAGGTGTGACCCTTCTGTGACCTCTCTGTGCTGGGAAAGCATCGCTGTGAAGAGTGTGTTCTGTTCCGAAGAGCATGGGTGTGAGCCCATCTTGCTTGTGAGTAAACTCGTGGGTGGGGTGTCTGTAAAATGTAATTCCATTGTGATACCAACCATAGAAATGCAGCTACCTCCAATCTGCCCTCATTTTATTTAGAATAAAATAATCATTTCCCTATGCACTCCACGCCATCTTCTGCCTTAGGAGGCAGGAGGCTTTTTCTGTCAACTGCTCTAATAACTTTCCCTCCCAGCAGTGTTATGTTGAGAGATGGACCTAAACAAAGTATCTCGCTGTTCTCCTCCATAGATTAAAACACACTGGACAAGAGTGAACAATGCCACACAAATCACCCTAATATACAAACGCCCCCTCGTGTGGTGTGTCTGGAGCAAATGGGTCTGGGATTAGCTCCATATGGCTCTACAATCAAAGACACACTGAGTTTTCTAGAGTTTATTTATTTCTCCTAACTTGCCTTCAGCTTCTAGGTTTGCATCTTCTAACTTCTGAGGAGGAAAGTGACTGTGCTGCCACAGCTTCCTGAACATGCCTTCCTCCCCTTTCTCAGTAAACTCAGCACAATGGCCAACTTGACATTGCAGGGTAAGGAAGGACAGCAACTATGTTTCTGAGGTCATGTTAAACGATCAACAATGACAGTTTGGATTTTTGAGAAACTCATTTCCACAGTCGGACAAGAGGACAAACGGTCAACTCTCACTTTTTATTTTCCAAAATAGTAATTTCAGAATTCACATGGAACATAAGATGATGCTCAGCCAAAAATATCTAGGGCAAAGCCCCGCCCTCTCTGGCTCTCCAGGCAGCCAATGGTTGCTAGGGAAGGGAGACATATTGTCTTCAGTGGTGTGGCTGCTATTTGTCCTTGACGGCCTAAGTCACTGGAAAAGACCCCCTGGGAGATTGAGATACACAGATGGAAACTAGCAGGGAAAAGTGAATCAGCAGGTAGTGAGATGCAGTGGGGATGGCAGACAGAGAATATGATCAAAACCTATGATACCCATGCAGGAAAATATCACATGAGAAGTGAATAATGGATATGTACCAGTGAAAACACTAAAAGCACCAAAAAATAAAAAATAAAAGTCCACAAATACCTAGGAAGCTAATCAGCATGCAATGATTTTATTTAAATATGCCTGTAATTCCCATCAGCAGGGAACAACGCTTGGTCAGGTGGAAAACTCACTTTTCTATGCAAGCTGTTGGCAAACATCATTTTCTGAGACTCTGTTCTTCCAACATAGCTTACAAAATGCCACATAGAACCAGGAATAGGAGCAGTTCATGCCTGCAATTCTATGGCTCAGGATGCTGAGGCAGAAGGATCATGAGTTTGAGGTGAGCCTAGGCCATATAGTTAGACCCTGCATCAAAGTAAATACATGAATAAATCCAGCACCACCAAAAGTTGAGCAGGCAGAGATGAAGGAACCTTCTACCAAGCCTCATAACCCAAGTGCTATCCTAGAGCCCAAATGGTGGAAAGAGAATTGACTCTTGAAATCATGTGAACTCCATATGTATACTACAGAATGTTAAAGAAAAAAAAAAAAGTCCTATCTGGAAACAGAACTACTGTAAGTAAATCTAAGGAAAACTTACAAAAGCTTTTTTTTAGAAATAAGGTCTCAATGCAACGGCATGAAAACACATTTTCAAAATGCTCGGCATTGGGCATGACCCAAAGAGAAAGGGAGACTCCCTGCTCTGCTGTTTAGAGGAGACCCCACCCAGGAGGGACCCAGCCACTTCTATTTGCTCTGGGGCTCAGGGACAGAATATTCCTCTTGCTCTGTACTTTCAGTTTTGATGAAATAAGAAAAGCGCAAATGCTGCTTGGGTTTTGTGTGGCCAGCCCAGCCAGTGTGAGCCACCCTGTGCTCAAACCCCATGAGACATTTCCCCTCCATGAGCCCATGCAGCCTCCACCAGGCTCAATTTTTCTTGGGAACAGAAAATGCTTCTTCCCCCTCATAAGAAAGATGGCTCTTCACAGGTCATTGCTTATGATAAATGTGGATAATGAAGAAAATATTACACATTTAATTATTTCTATAACTTCCTAATTGAATTTATTACAGATTATGAAAAATCCATATACACAGCTAGTTTTTGTCTGCCTAATATACAATTAACTAATGTTTCCCTCTCTTCTCCAAATACATATTAGCTTATTTGAGGATGGTTACGTGTAAGAACAAACAAATGTATGAAATAAGCTTTCTTCTTCTCATCACCTTGAGATAAACATAAGGCTTTGTGATGGCTTATCTACTGGGGTGGATGGAGACCTGTCGAGGAGATCAGTAGGAAGCTTGCGTATGTCTGTAAGAACCTTTGCAGAGACATACATCATAAGGGCTCGAGACCATTCAACGGTTTAATCAATGGGGACGTTCAAAATGTGAGTAATTATGAATGAGCGACGGAGGAGCCCATGAGGCCCAACCCTAAAGGAGGAGCTACAAGCAGCTGACAGCTGTCGGGAGAGGGCAAGCTATTCTTCTTGGAGGCTTGGCCCAGGTAGGCTCCAGTGGACAGGCCATACCCATGCATACATGGGCAACACTGATTTGACCAGGTGGGTTATTAAAATAAGCGAAGAAGGCTTGAATCTAGAAGGATAATGTCTTAGGATTGTTGGAGGAAGGGGATCGGGGCGGGTGTGGCCAGAATGTGTTGTGTACATGGATGGAATTCTCAATGAATACGTAAATACTTACATTTAAAAATTGAATAAATTAATGGGAGATGGTAAATTTAGGTATATGGGTCCTGGATGGAGGAAGAAGCTCACAGAGGGTGGGTCCCTGAAGAGACTATTTTGCCCTGTCCCTTTCTCGTTATTTTGTCATTTCTGGAAGCCATGACATCAACTGCTCCACTCCCCCCCACCCTCCCCACCATGACGGATGAAGCCATGGGCAGCATAAAGCCTTCTTAACTGGTATAAATAGTAATGTTTAAAAAACCAGAGTCAGCTATAGAAGAAAATGCTGAGACATCAGAGAGGAGAAGGAGCAAGCCGAAGGCACCTTCACCTCATTAGCTTCCCAGTAGAAAACAGAGTTCCTGTTTCTTCCTGCCTATATCCTCTCTCTACCCAGCCATCTCACTTCCTGTCTGTCTGTACAGACCTCCAGACCTCTATGGTTGGCTAGTGATAAGCTTTATTTGTACAAGCAAGATATCACCACAGTCAGGTTTTATGGTGGCGATGTGACATTAACTGACACGTAAGAGACACACAGAGCATCTTCTCGCCTGACTTTACTTGATCCTCTTAAATGTACAAATATGACACTGATGCCAGGGCCAACAAGTTTCCTGTCACCTGACAGCTTCCTCTGCTGTTGGCACCTGAAGTCAGGAGGTAAGAAGGTTCTGGGACAAGTGTAGATTTCACCAGGAGTTTACTGTCATCAGCTGATGACAATGAATGAGGTAAGGGGACAAATAACCAGGAACTGAAAATACAGACCCATTGTTGCTAGTATCAATTGTCAATCTGAAAGGATCTGGACTCTTGTAGGAGACAAACTTCTGGGTGTATCTGTGGGGATGGGGTTCTCTGAGGTAGGAAGACCTATCCTAAATGTATGTGGCACGACTCCATGGGCTGGGGTCTCACATGATAGGAGAAATCAAGGCAAACACTCCTATGTCTCTCTTCCGGCGTCCCAACTATGAAATTAGTGTGTCTAGATACCGCCCACAACTTCTCCATGATGGACTGTACTTTTCCATTATGAGCCCAGATAAATCTTTCCTTCCTTCCTTCAGCTCCTTTTGTCAGCTGTTGGGTCAGAAGCATGTGAAAAGTAAACAGTGGAAGGCCTAGAAGAGACTAAAAGCGGCAGGCCGTGGGTCTGCGGCCGGTAAGGGGGAAAATGGAGGACTTCAGAGACGGCCACCCAGGCAACATTCGGAGGGGCACTTCAGCTTGGTTTTTCTGAGTGCAAGCTTTTAGACAGAGTGCAGTACTTAGCCCTGGAAAGCCTGCAGCGGTCAGAGGAAGCCGGGGAAGGAGCACTGTCCATGAAGAAGCTAGACTATGACCCTTTCCTACCGATGTGAATCCGGGAACTCATCTCAGGCCGAGCATGTCAGGACACTCACTCTTACCACACTTAGACTGAAGCTGCTGCATTGCCGTGTTTGGAGAGGACAATGGGTACAGAGCAACCATCACCAGCCCACAGTATTTTAAGTAAACGGCAGTTACCCCCAATACAGGTGGTACTATTCCCCGGACTAGGTCCCTAACTATATAAAGAGAAAGAGAAAGCTAAGCACCAGGCCTGCCCTCTCTTTGCTTACTGCAGAAGCAGTATAACCATTTGCCTCAAGTTCCTGAATCCCCTCACAACAAATAAACCATATTCTTATTGCGTTGGTACTGAACCCTGACATTCGCAAGACATAGTCATCACATAAAAAAGAAAAAAAGAGGGAGCTCCCTGATTCCCTAATCATTTTGAAAATAAAAAGCTCACTGCTAGAGTCACCCTCAGTGAGTCCTCTCAAGAAATACCCCAGAAGATTCCTGCCAGACCCCTATTTTTAAAGGAGGTGCTGAGTCTTGGAGAATGAAGGTACTGCCCAGGGATACAAACTTAATAAAGGGCAGAGTCATAACTGACAGCAGTGGACTGGCCTTAAAGTCCCAAGCCCTTCGCCACTCAGACACACCATCCCAATTGACATGTAGCTCTTACTTCAAGTCAACCATAATGTTCCTCACAAAACAGACCCACACACACGCTCACAAAGCAAACGCCCCCAATCAAATCAACCTATACAGCTCATCCAACAGAGCACAGCACAAAGCCTCCCAACCTGTAAAGCTCATCCAACAGAGCACAGCACAAAGCCTCCAAGAAGCATGACTCATTTCAAGGGACTTAGGAATTCAGTGCACATCTCAAAATTTGCAGGAAGGTGGCAGCTGGTGACTGGAAAGGTTTCTGATGACGCTGACTTGGCTTGACTTGGTGGGAGGGGAAACCCACAGAGTAGACACGGAGGAACTCCAGATGGGCTCCAGCACAGGCTGTGAGGAGGCAGACTGGTGGCCGGTGAAGATGAAGCCCAAAAGGCAGAGGTGCTGTGTGTAGGGAAAGTGTGCAGTCGGCTTCCGGGTGCGGCAGTTTAGAGTTTACGGTTTTCCATAGGAAAGTGGAGTCACCGCATCTCCCTGTCGCTGAGTGGAGGCAGAGACGAGTAAACATCACAGGAGAGCCTTCCCCTTGTAACTCACATCTGTCAACAGCTGTGCTCCACACTGACCAAATGCTACATGGAGAAAATAGCTCAGAGAATTTCTGGAGTTGCTTTCATGGTGTTCTTCACCGTGAAAAACCAATTTTCAGAAAGCAAACAGGGCGCTTGGCAGAATGTGAAAGGGAGAAACGAGGAAAGGGAATACTACTGAAGACTCACACCTGCACTCACTCTCGTGCCCTAGACCCAGGAGAGAAACAGCCCTGGACGCCAGCAAATAATCTGTCAATTTATGAAGAGCAATATGTAGACCAGAATCCCTCACTCCTCCCGTTGGTCTCTTTCTTCGTCTCAAATATCAACTTCTGATAAGATGAAGTTTTTACAAGTAGAGCACAGGCTATGTTCATACATTTATCATGCATGTGGTGACAAAGTATTTAAAACTGCTGCTAATTGAAGGTACAGTAAAACACTGCTTTGATATGGGCAGGAGTCGGGGGTGTGTGGGGGAGACCTGGTTTCTGCTTAGGCAATTTTACTAAGCAAGAACTAGGGGCACAAGGGAGAGGCGGCCAGTAAACACATTATACAAAGGGGTAATTTTCATTTCTAATAGATACGATCAGGCTATGACAGTCAAAGTCACTCAGGCCAGAGGCTCAGAAACTGCGGTTACAGGCATGAAGGACGTGAAAAGCCAGTAAAGAGTCATCAAAATCAACGCCAAGATGGAAAAAATGAGCTTAAAAGTCTGGAAAGATTTATTAGGCTCCTCCATGTATCACCCCGAACTTAGAAACATGACTGAGTTTTGAGTGGCTGAGGCAGAAGCCCACACCTGTCATCCACCACCTTCAGGTTTTAAAGGCAGACTGCATCAATATAAATACCAGAGAAATGAGAGAACATGTGTGCACATGTGTGTGTGAATGTGTTTTATGTGTGACAGAGTGTGTGTTTATGTGTATGTATGTGTGTGTGCTTGTGTGTGTGTGCATGTGTGTATGTGTGTACATGTGTGTATGTGTGTGAATGTGTGCTTTATGTGTTGCATGTGTGTGAGACTGTGTGTGTGCATGTGTGTATGTGTGTACGTGTGTGTGACAGAGTGTGTGTTTATGTGTATGTACGTGTGTGTGTGCATGCATGTGTGCACATGTATGTGTGAATGTGTTTTATGTGTGACAGAGTGTGTTTATGTGTATGTATGTGTGTGTGCGTGCATGTGTGTGTACATGTGTGTATGTGTGTACATGTGTGAATGTGTGTTTATGTGTGTGGATGTGTGTGAGAGTGTGTGTGTGCATGTGTGTATGTGTGTACATGTGTGACAGAGTGTGTGTTTATGTGTATGTACGTGTGTGTATGTGTGTGTGCATGCATGTGTGTACATGTGTGTATGTGTGTTTTATGTGTGTGCATGTGTGTAAGAGTGTGTGTGTGCATGCATGCATGTGTGTGTACAAGTGTGTGCATGTGTGTGTGTGTGAGAGAGAATGAGTGTGTGTGTATGTGTATGTGTGCATTCTTTTGCATAAGTGAGCATGTTCTTTAGCTATGGCATGAAGCTAGGAGTAAAAGGACAATCTCAGATGTCTGCCCCCACTTCTAAGACAATGTTTTTCACTGTCTCCTACTGTGTGCACATGGCTAACTGGCCTGAGAGCTTCCAGAGTATTCCTACCTCTGCCTCTCATCTCTCTGTAGAACTGGAATGTAGGCTGGAGCTCTCCTGAGGTATCTGGGTTTTACACGTGTCTGTGGGTTTGAACTCAGACCTTCACACTTGCCTGGCAAGTACTTTTCCCATCCATCCACATCCCCGAGTCCAAGAATGCATTTCTTTTGATAGAAGATCTTTTGAGATTTAGGTTTCAGCTGAGGAATAGCTGGGAAAATAAATACCATTCTGCCTTTGGCTTGCCTATGCTTCCCACAAGAGCATTACCAAACATTTCCAAGCCTGGATATCTGAAAACTAACATGTTTAGTTACCTTAGTACCCGGTGATGTGTCCAGACCTGGGTGTGCAGTTACCTCGGGGCTGAGGTTCTGCATGTGTGGGGATAGCCTTGGCTGAGACCACCTGCCCCCTTCCCATGGACCATCTCTTCCTGCAAAGACTGGCCTAATTTATGTGTGACAGTTCTAGGAGAGGAAACACAACAAGCAAAGCCTCCCGAGGGCCAGCTCTGAATTGACGTATACCACCCCTTTTAAGCCAAACAAACCTTGCAGTCTGCCCAGATTTTAAAAGATAGGAAGGGCCTGCACATGTCAGGAAAGAGCCACCAGCAGGCAGTGGGCAGGGTTGCAGTGGCGGGGAAAAGATGGCAGTAAATTTACGCTGGTCTACTTCATGTCACTAACAAAAATGGTGGTGGTGACTATCCAGTTATCCTGTTGGAAATAAGCCCAAGAACCTGCAACAGAACGGTTTCTAAATTCCTCCGAGTAATGGTGTGGATCCAGAGGCCAGGTAAAAAGAGCAGGGGAACAAAATTCTGATTCACTGACAAAATCAAACTGTTCGCTACACAGCAGGAATGGAAGGGGGCTGAGTGACAAGTCCTGCTCTGGGACTGAGTCACTGGCACTGCTCTACCAGCAGGAGGGCTTTCTCCTGGTTGCAAATAAAGGAAAAATTATCTCAGCACCAATCGCATTTGCTGTTTGCACAAACAGCCTTCTGACATATTGATCGGGTTTGGTTTATGTCTATTAAATAATCTCATTTAAAGAATTAACCTATACAATACACCCTGAAACAGGAAAATACATCACTAGCACACAATTATCCCAGTCAGCTAAAACTTAACAAGATTTGAAATAAGGCTCACTGCATCACAATTTTAAATTCCCAGAAACAATATTATAGAGTAATCTAGAATAATAAAGACCCCCGTGGCACCATGAAATGCATTAACAGGGACATGTACGAAGGACCAGAACTATTTTCACCCAGAGGAAAACTAGGTAAATCATACCCTCGCATCCATCCTGAATTAATAAAGAAAAATTCAAGATGCATTAGGTAGGTCCTGAAGATGTCTAAAGACCTACTTGGTTTCCACCTAAATTAATTCCAATATTATTTAGACCTTTCCAAACCAAAACAAGATTTTTTTTTTTGTAAATTTGAGCTGACACTGTAATAGCCTAATAATAGATACATTCACATCTGTCTCTAACAAGTAATACATGAAGTACTTTAATAAAAGTCACCCGCTATTATCTTCGTTACAACCCATGAGGTGAACAATACTGTCCCACTTAAAAGTGACTTAACAATGTAGACATGGCCATACCACAGCTAAGCAGGCAGACTGGGAGTCTCTGTGAAGCCACAGGAAGCATTCTTCCTGCTCCTGGATGTGAATGCCAATTCCTGTGCTAAAGACAAAACCTACAGTGGTCACAATAAAACAGATCCTCGTGCCTTTCAGTGAGACCAGAAGTTTCCTAGTGTGGTTGTCATTACTGTAGACACTTGTTGGGATTTAAGCTACCTTTCTCTTGGAGCACAAGGGGGGTAAAGGGGCTGTACCTGACCACACAGGTAAGAGAAAAGACCTCCGGGTTAATTATTTGATATAACAGTGAGCAGTGCCCTCTTGTCTCAGTGGCCTGGGATCATCGATGTTAATACAGTATTTTATCAGCCCAGTCTCTGGGGGGACAAACAGGACATCTGAGAGGCATGCATGGTAGAGATAAGCCTTTGGTGATGCAAGCCTCCGAGATTTGGGAGTGAGTGGTTACAAACAATACAATGTGTCACGTCCTGACTGACATACATGGTGCTCAAACTTTGTCTTGACTCCAAAGGAAGACTTTGTATGTTGCAGCAAAGCCATACATTACCACAGCAATAGGAATGCTTGTTAGTCAGCTTTCCACCACTATGAGGAAATACTGAGACCACCAACATCTAAGGATGAATGGATGGTTTTGGCTCACAGTTTTGGTCTATGGTAGGAGAGAGTTCTATTGTTCTGGGACCTAGGAGGTGGTGAGCATGCATTGATCCCAAGCTTCTCCCTGACGGAAACCAGGAACCAAGCAGAGAGAGGAGAGAAGGGGTCTGAGCTGCCAATATTCCCTTCAAGAGCTCTGTCTTAATTCCCTTTACCAGTTTCTATCCCCCAAGCATTCCATCACTACCCAATGGCTCCACAGACCAGCAACTGACACCTTAGCAAACCGACCTTCAGGACTTAGAACAACCACACTGTCTCTGTAATCCCCGGACATGGGAGAATGAGGCGGGAACATCGCAAGTTCCAGGGCAGCCAGGGTCGCACAGCAGGAATCTGTCCCAGAAACAAAGAAAAACTACAAAACCACAAAAGACCCAAGCCACAGGCAAAGCAAGCCAACTGTAACTAAATTATTATGTATTATACATATACATTATATATATAATTTTTTATTATTTTACATATCCACCCCAGTTCCCTCTCCCTCCCACCCTCCCACGCCCCCCGACTCCCATCCCATCCCATTCCCCACCCACTCCGACAGAAGCAGCCTCTTTACACATTGTCCTCATGAGTAGATATTTCAGGCAATTAAAACATTAAACGTGTGTCTTACATTGTCTGTGGTGGTTCTTTCATTATTGATATATTTCATGCCTCTGATTTACCACAGAGCTCTATGTGACCCTGCCGTGTATACTCAAATGACCTTGCTGACTAGGTTACAGCCCTCACCTCCAGATTCACCAGTGAATTCTCTGACATCCAAACAATTGGGCTTGGGTGCTGTGGCCTTGGAACCCATGGAGAGAGCTTTGTGCTTTGGCTGTGATGTTTTGTTTGTTTCTGAGACAGTCTTGCTATGTGGCCCTCGTGACTTAGAGCTCACTGTGTAGACAACCACGCTTGTCCTAAGACTTGCAATGATGTCAGGCATGCACCAAACCACCATGCTCTGCTCTTGAATGATTAAAAACCTCCCAAAAGCTCATCCCCCACCTTCACATTTTATAAGAAACTTTTTACAACTACTGTGGTTGCCCAGATAGTCAGAAAGCCATCTCTGAATACACAGCTGATTTCCTACTTTATTTTATGTGTATGAGTGTTTTACCCATGTGGATGTGCACCACACATATTCCTGGCGCCTGTGAAGATCAGAAGCAGCATTAAATCCCCTAGGACTGGGGTTGCAGGCGGTCACAAACCACCAGGTCAGTGCTGGGAATTAAACCTGGGTCCTCAGGAAAAGCAACCAGCACTTTAACAACTAAGCAATCTCTCCAGCTCCATATTCCTTAGAGAGAGAGGAAGGAGTGAGTGAGTGAGGGAGGGAGGGAGAGGTAGGGAAGAAGGGGGAAGGAGGGAAGGAGGAAGGGGAGGGTGAAGGGGAGGGGGAGGTAGGGAAGAAGAGACAGGAGAAAAAAAAATCTTTCTTGGTTTGTCTCTGACATAAACTTTGAATTTTCCCAATCAAAAATGAAATTTCCATAATTGCTTAACAAAACTAATACAAGAAGCCTTTTGTGAATAATACAGGGTGGGAAGAACTGGATATATTAGACAGTAAAAACTTTCGATGATTTAATGGATAGTCTAGATACTGAAGCTTACATGCATTTCCCTCATCAAGCATTGACTCTATTTCTGTTATCAAGCCATACTTAAAGATTTCACTAAGTCCTAATGGGGAAATTAATGTTAACACAAAAATACCTATGATTTACAGGCAACAGTGCAGAAAAAAATCATTAGGCTGCACTGCACATATTTTTACTTGCTAGCAGATATATGGTATTCTCATGTAATCTTTATAGTTTTAACTATTTCAGTTACAGGGCTGGGGCTGTAGAGATGGCTCAGTGGTTAAGAGAACTGGAAACTGCCCGCTACCTCAGGCCATGGCCATGCCTCTGGCCAGTGTAGGCACTGGCATGTGTAGACATACCCACACAGAGACATAGCTAAAAGCAAAAAACAAAATCTAGAAAATTGCACTTCTACGAGTACCAAGTACACTGCATAGGATAATTTGAGAGGAAAAGCCAAGAGCAACAGTTACTGTCCGTGCTCTGGGGCCCAGGCTGAGTGGATAAAGCAAACATAATTTAGATAGACAGAATCTTGATGTAACGTATTCCCGTTTGAGCTTTACACATTATCATCTGTATTTTAAAATTGGCACACATACATAGGCTCAGCACACATACACTATGTATGTGCACCTTAGCAAATTTTCTCGATTTTGACATTCTGCTGACATTTGGGGAACTTGTGATGGGAACTGTTGCATAGGGCATCCTAGACTGATCCCACTAGGGACCAATATCAGGCTCCGGCGGTGACAATCAGAATTTGGGTCTAGATGTTATTAAATGTTGCTATCAGTTGCTTTATTCATGCCGTGCTGGGGATCAAGCTGCAGGTTTAACACATGCTAGAGAAACATTCCCCAAGTGAGTCCTACCCAAGCCTTGCCAGGAAACTATTAACAGGCTTTTATTGTGTGTCTATACATACATACTTAAATGAATGATTGTATTATGCTTTTAGGAAGCCTGCATGACTCCATGACAGCTGGTTAACAAACAAACACATTCTTTCATAAAATCTCACTTGTCAACATTTTATACAAAAATTGTCAGGGAACCTAAATATCATTCCAGCTAATTTTTCAACTTGCTCTATCAAGCAAAGCTCTACTTGAAAATAAATGTTAGGTATAGCATACTGAAATTATGTAAACGCGCAGGAAGGGAAGGGGCAACAGATACCAGGTGCCTCTGTGGTCCAGCCTGTGGGTACCAGTCAGGAGATGCTCTTAGACTGGCTGCCAGGACTCAATAGGCTGCACCTTTAAGGCTAGTCAGCCCTAGAAGCCTAAGGAACTTGTGGAGTGTGGAATGGTCTGAGAGTCTGTCTGGGCAGGGCCATGGCAGGGCCATGTCAGCTTTGTTTGCGGGCAGGCAGCTCGCTCACATTTCTGTTACTTTATCCTTATTCAAGTTGCCATGGAGACTGGCATGAAGACAGCAGTCAGCAAGGCAGAGTTCTAAGTTGAAGAAAGCACGGACACACCCACACCCACATACACATGAACACACACACACACATACACACACACACACACACACACACACACACACACACACACACACACACACCCCAGCTTGTCCTCAAATAAAGACATCCTGGTATGTATATAATCAACTTTGTAAAAAATGTGTCTCACGCCATTGCCGATGTGTGGGAATGGTTGAACTGCTGTTTCTTTTCTAACTTGCCAAAAGAAACACCTCCAGACGAAGAACACTCAGTGATGCCAAAGCCTTCACCACACAGCTGGGAGGACCAGCTAGGGGCAAACCGGCAGCGTCTGTTTACTTGGGAGGTACATCCAAGAAAAAGAAGGGAGAGGGTGCTGGTAAGTGGGGTCTTCTTTAGATAAAGGCAAACATGACCTGGACAGGTACGGTGATTCACACCTGTGATCCCAGCACTCCACAGTCAGTGGCTGGAGGACTCTGTGGGTTTGATACCAGTGTAGGCTACATAGTGATGCTTCAAAAACGAGAGAGAGAGAGAGAGAGAGAGAGAGAGAGAGAGAGAGAGAGAGAGAGAGAGAGAGAGAGAGAGAGAGAGAGAGAGAGAGAGAGAGAAGAAATGAGAGGAAGAAAAAAGCAAAATAGTATGATTGTCCAATGAAACATAAAGTGATACAGCATTTTTTTCTATTTGTACATGGAAACAAAGATAAGCTTTGTAGATTTTTGCACTTGCGTTATTTTCAAAGCAGCTAAAGGACTGTAGTTTCCTTTGGATTCTGAAAAATGTCAAACTTGCTCAAATATTTGGTGTTCAGAACACTTTCTATTACAATATTCAAATTCTATTTGGGACATTTTGTCAAAAGTAGCTATAAAATACTGAAGTATGCCTAATTTGGGAGGAATTTGGGAAAATCAGAATCCTTAGTAATTCCCCCAAACCACATCACAGACATAAATAAGAGCAGTGTGAATTTCTCTTAGTGTTTGTTGATAAAACAAGTCTCTATTTAACATACATAACCGATAAACAACTAAAACAACCCATCTTATCTATTCAGGATGGAAAATATGCAGACAGCATCTCTGTAATTCTAACTTGGAGAGAGAAGACAGTGAGAATATGGTCTCCAACCCAAACAGAAAATGTTTACAAGACAAGACTAGGCTTTCTTTTGCGCTGGCCATGTAGACTGAAGGATGGCTCCTGCTTAAGCCACTCAGTACTGTTGGTAAACTTACCCCCTGCTATCTTGGAAAGACAGTGGCTAAAACAGCCGCTGCTTTAATTCTAGCAATGTTGTTTAGCAGATAAAAGATTCATGACCAGAAAAATATAAAGATTTACAGTAAAAACAGATACAGGTTAAGAAAAACCTTTAAATGTTTACACTGTTTTAAAAATATACATAGGCTCTGGAGAGAAGAACAAACAGGATAAAGTGGTTTAAAAAAATAGAAAGAAAGAGAGTAGCTGGGTGTGGTGGCACACGCCTTTAATTCCAGCATTGAGGAGGCAGAGGCGAGCCAATCTCTGTGATTTCAAAGTGAACCTGTTGAACAGAGTGAATTCCAGGGCAGTCAAAGTACACAGAGAAACCCTGTCTCAATACATGAAAAATTAGAAGTAAAAGAAATAGAGTAATAAAAAAGCCATGTGAAATGGAAAATACACAGAGAATCTGGATACTGCATGCTATTGTGTTGTCTTTGAATTGCTGAATTGCTAAGGAAGGAACAAAAATTGCTACAATATACTTGGTTATGCTCTTGAATTAATCCAATTTATATAATTTAAAAATGCGTTGACTTCAAAATTTAAGTCTAAGGACAAGTTACTGGGAAAAAGAATTTCTATTTTTGTTTCCACATAAAAATGAAAAGTTGTGGATTCCTTCCAGACTAACATGGTTTGATCAAGCAAGACCCCTTAAAGCAGTGTCCCAGGTGATCCAACATTCAAAACAGCTGGGACAAAGCAGGCTTGCAAACCACTATAGCCAGGATTTCTGTGTCTTCTTAGGATCCCCAAGACAGCGCCAACCAGCAGGAAGCAGTTTGGAAAGAAGGACACCCAGATTCCAAAATATTGTTCCTAAATGTTTGTTTTTCATTTAAATGGGGTTGGTTATAAATGGTTAATGACCACAACCAATCTCTTTTTATAGGTAAAAAGGGGACTATGTTATAGAAATGAATACTTTGTTTTGGAATGGAGTTTCTTTTATTGATACAATTTAAGGTCAATTTTGTGATATGCATATCTCTCCTCTTGTTTAGGTATAGTGTTTATACAGCTCATTTAAAAATGTAATGTATAATTTAGTAAAGATTATAGATACCTATAATAGTCAAAACTTATAGTTATGTTAGTTAGGATTTCTAGCTATTAAAAGATATATTTGAGATGGATAAATATTCTTAAAATCTTTCAAAGGCCTACAGAATATGGCATTTAAAATGACTTAGTGTTTTTCCTAACAGTGAGGCACAACTGCTCCTGGCAATATCCAACTGTGTCAGAAAGGAAGATGGACATCAAAGAATCTTGTTATGGGGTTTGCTTCCAATATGGCAAGTCTAGCCATTTTGGCAAGATACTACTCCTGTATGGACTGTTTGACTTTATGCTGTATCAACTGGACATGCAGGACTCACAGAAAAGTGACTACTAAAACAAGATGTACAGTGCTACAGGGTTTCTGCTTCATGAAAGAGTCTTCCAGACATTCTGCAGGACACAGAAAATGACTGACAAACTGCCAACACAGGGGGACAGTTTGAAATTTCCTGCTTTGCTGAGGAGTCTTCCAGACACACTATAGCTTATAGGCTGAAGATGAAACATTACAGAAGAACTTCAGGTGACTGACCAGGCAGAGAGTTGTCTCTGTCATTTCTAGAGTTTATATATTATCCTTCTGTGGCCTTTGATGGGGTTGAAAACAGATAGTTATGATTATAGTTTTCCTTAGTTAGGATTAAAATAAGTTACATATAAGAATTTAGACTCACAAAGATAGGATAGATGATGGAATATTTTCTTTAATTATTGCTAAATGTTAATGCACTAAATATTGTTAACAACAATTCTTATTCGATAACTTTTGTTATATATCTTACTATGATAAAGTTAAAACCCTTCTCTTCATTTTAGACAGTAAAGAGAAGATGATGGGAGATGTCATTCTGTGAATCTCTTATTGGTTAATGGATAAAGCACTGTTTGCAAATAGGAAAGCAAGATAGGTAGGACTAGGAGACAAGGAGGATTCTAGGAGATGTAGTAAAAGATTCAAGATATAGAGATGTGAGAGAAGAGGTCCAGGCCCTCTCTCCAGTAAGATAAGACCACATGGAAATACTTAAATGAATAGAAATAGGTTAATATTTAATACAGAGATATCCAATAAGAAACTCTAGTAATACGCCAAAAGCTTTATATCTAATACAGCATCTCTGTGTGTTATTGGGGGCTGATGTGGCTGTGGGACCAGGCTGTAGGGAAAACTGCTCATAACACATACTGAGTCTCTTGTATGATCCTAGTGATAGGAGGTTCATGCAGGTTGAACCTTTGAGACCTCTTGACCAGCCAGTCTAGCCTACTTAATGAGTTCAAAGCCAGTGGGAGACTCACAGTTGGACAGGAAAGAGGGGGAGTAGATGGTGCTAGAAGAACAGTAGCTGGATTTGTTCTCTGACCTCCATAAATGTGCATGCATACATACAGACAGACACACATGTAAACACACATACACACATAAAGCTGGGGTTTATTATAGGACACAGAATAAAAATTAAGTATTCATCCTATGATATTTCTATCTTCAGTGATATTTGACCATGACATTTAGCTATCCGCGAATTTAGCTTTCACTTCACCAAGTGCTCCTCAGTGACATCTTACTAAAACTACTTAAAAGATTAATTAAAACATGGTCACCATCACCTTCGGTCACCCCCACTGCCTGTCAAGTTCTAACCTTTGCTGTGACTTAAGCAACCATGAAAATGAGAATGTTTGACAAGACCTATATAATTTTTTAACTTTTCGTGAATAAAATGAGCACCGTGCCCACAAGACCCGGCTGAGTCATTAGGCTTTAAAAGACTCATCCATGCAGAATGTATGAAGTTGGTTAAATGAAGAGCTAGTCTGGGAAAGGAAACAACAGAGAGGCAAAAAATAGTCATTTTCTCTCAGAGCTGAAATTGCATGCAGGATAATTTTCCTCCAGTGACATGCAGCACAAGGGAAATCTTATCTCAAGCATTTTATCTCATATGCTTTGGTCTAAATAAAGGTGATTTCTTCTATGAACTTTTGCGATTGAAGTCACCCACAGTATGTCTGTACCTGTGCATGATGCTAGAGGTGACTCGGACTAGGATTTTGGTGTATGTAGTCATTTTACAATTCCATGCATCTACATGATGAATTTAGTCATTTCTCCTCCCCTTCCCTTCAGTCATCCACATCTCTCTCCCCCATACTCTTCCCCACATGTCCCTTCCTACTGTCAGTCTTCCTTGTCTGTGATGGGTGACTAGATTTCACCAGTTCCTTGTCTGAGAATGGGTGGGAAGTTTTTCAGGAGAACAAAAGAAACCTATCTGTGGCTATACCACTGAAGAAAGTGACACTCCCCACCACAGTCTGCTGCCCATGAGGCCACGCCCCTCCCTAAACCATGAGGCCCAGTTGATAGGCCCAGTTTTACAAAGATGTTTGGCTGGTGGTTCTTGCAATCACCCTCTCTTTACCTGCTCTACTGTTTATTCTTCAGATGCCCAAAACATCTGTGCCTAATGGTAGCTCTGTCTCCACCTCTTTATAACCAGACCAGGGTCTCTTACTGGGCTACATTCAGCCATTTTCCTCCTTCTAATGAAACCTGTCTGTCCATAATTTTGTCCCTGCAGAGCCTGGTGCATGGTCTAACTGCTGATAATATGGTATAAATATTGCAAATGACTGAGAGTAATTGGTTGACCACTGTTATGGGATAATAAAATTATGCAGTGGGAGCAGGCCAGAGGACTCATAACACCCTCAGGAGCCTATGAAGATACTTGCAAGTTTTTAAATAGAAGCAGGAAAACGAGCTTTTAAGTTATAAAATGTTTCAGCGAATAATAGTAACATCCATCTAATTTTCCCCTTCCATTTTTATAGGTGTGCATGTATGTGTATCTGAGCATGTATGGCCTCATGCATACATTGAGGCCCAAACATACCCGCAATTATCCTATATTGCACCTTCTCCCTATTCAATGATCTCAAACCCAGATCTCACCAGACCTCACCCATATGGCTAACCTGTTGAGCTAGCTTGCTCTGGGGATCCCTTTTCTCATGCCTTCACAAGCAGGCCACCATGCCTGCCCGTTACCTGCTTCGATTCTTGGGTATAAAGTCTCGTCCTCAGGCTTTCCTGATAAGGATTTTAACCACAGAGCCATCCCCAAGCCTGGTATTTGTCTTTCTAACAACAGAGCCCTAAAATATAATTTTTACTTATTTTAATTGAGGAAGAGGCCCAGGAAGACAGAAGTGGCTAGGGCCCAGGGCATCTCAATGCACAGTATGATATGCAGTGATCCAGACCTTGGGCTATTCAGGAATCTGCATTGATCAACCGTCTTTTTTTTTCTTCACTCATGTCTAACTCATTTCGGATTACTTCTGTGTGCTGAACTTCTTTCAACTAGAAATCACAAGCTATATTTTAAGAGGACTGTGTGTGGTGTGTCTGTGTGGTCTATGCACATGCAAGTTATACAAGTGGTCAGAGGAGGGTATCAGGGGTCCCACTCTGCCACTTTCTGCCTTATTCCCTTAAGATGCTGTCTTCCACTGAATCCCCATGTCTCCAATCCCCACAATGCTATGGATACAGGTATACATGTGGTTGTGTCCTGCCTGTTTCTTTTGGGGAGTGGGGACTTGAACTCAGGCCCTATGTGTAAACACTAAATGCTCATAACCACTGAATCATCTTCCCAGGCAGAGAGATGTGTTTTAATATAAATTTACAAATAATCAAGGTGATCTGTAGTTGAAACAAGAAGACACAAAACAGGTATCATAAACTTTGGGCAAAGATACATGAACTCTCGGCAATGGAGCTCAGTGATTTGGTCTTTGTGGCCAGCTATTAGTATTTACTCATCAATATTGACGGAGCTGTCCTCGGTGGAAGGGACCCTGGTAATTAATTCTCTCTGATGTGGAGGGATGTGGGGACCCATGCTCATAGGCTGTGCATTCAAGAGCTCAAACACTCATCCTTAGATGAGAAGGAAATTAAAGTGCAAGAGTGCATTGTATCTCATTTCCAGAGCCCCAGTTTTGGCAGAGGAGCTTTCTAGATGTCCCTTACAGTGCCACAGCATCCGCGTCCAAATCTGATTGAAAAGAACACACTTGGGAACAAATGATTGATCAGTGCCCAAAGAAATACCACCTGGGGTTAAAATCTCTGCTACTAACTTAAATATCCTTTACATATTGTAGACTGATCAAAAGGTGGGAGTTATATGAAAAGCTCTCAATTTGATGAAAAATAATTAAATTTCATTTAAAGGTGTGTGACCAATAATTTCAGAAATAGCCAACTACAAGTTTTATACTGGTCATCTTATTTTTTTTTCTCGGTGTGTGTGTGTGTGTGTGTGTGTGTGTGTAACACCAGAAATCACCTTCCATATTATTGTTTTAAGATAGGGTTTCTTACTGAATGTGTAGCATTCACTAGGTGGGCAGCAGAGCCCATTGATCATCCTGTCTCTGCCTTCCCAGCATGGGGACTACAGATTCAGGCACAATGGATGGTTTTTATGTGGGTTTTAGGGATCAAACAAACATCTTCATGCTTGTGTGCCTGGTAGTGTAAGCATCTTACAGTGTCCTTTTGCCACCAAGGGGCCCCACAGTATGTGGTACCAGGCTCTAGTTACAGAGTTCACCCAAGTCAGTAGTGTCCATGTGCTTCTGAGGTCCTCTTTTGGATTCTCATTTGGTGGGTTGTCCATTTTGGATTTTACAGGAAAATCTGGAAACATTAACACATGACAGTTTGGTGAGTAGCACAGGAGAGCCTTGCTTCTCCTTGATGCTAGGGGAGGTAGAAAGTGTCCCTTGGATCGCTACAGACCATTGTAGAAAATAAAACCCGATCACTAATCTGATGTCCTTAATATCTCGCTCCAATCACACTTTAAAATATTCCTTGGAGAGAAACCCAATACTTTCCCTAATGATCATGTCTAAGTACTTTTAAGCAGAAGAGTTAAAATTTATTTTATTTTTTTTTTTTAGACTCAGCTTCCCATCATAGCAGGGCTATAATTTAGATAACACAAGTAATGATTTTCCTTGGTGTTAAATTACTGGGCATAAGCCACTGCTAATTCTGTGATGTATTTGGGGCAGGAAAGCTATCTTTTTTGTTTTTCCTTTGGTCACAATATGAAGAGCTGAGCATTAGTAACTTCAAGGTAGCTAGGGTTGTAACCCTGTTTCTTCTGACTGGAGTCTAAAGGGCATCTGTGGATCATCCTGTAAGCTCCTCTGTAAGGCAGTAAAACCACGGTGGCAAACCCTCTGCATCACACCATAGGCGGATCCAGACTGGAACGGGCCCGTAGAAGCAGTCCCAGAGCAGGGAAGTCTTGGGTCAATAAGAGAATCATAAGCACAAGAGGCATCACTTGGGGCGACAGGGTGCCTCAGTGGGTAAAGTGTTTGTTTAACAAGCACGGGACTTGAGTTTGTTAGCTCTGAGTGGCAGCATGTGCCTGGTCCCAGTGATATGGGGAATGACAGGTGCATCCATGGAGAAAATATTTCTCAGAAAACAAGGTGGAGAGTGATAGAGGTCCTGACATTGACCCCTAGCCTTCATATACACACCCATGGATGTATGAACTGGCATGCATGCAACACACACACACACACACACACACACACACACACACACACACACACAGAGACAGACACACACACACCACAACATACGCATGTATACAAACACACACATACACATATAACACACACATGCACACAACACACACACACATACATACAACCCACACATGCATATGAACACACACACCCACACCCACACACACCTTAAAAGCACACTAAAGCATACGAAGAAGAGAAACTGGCAGTCTGCATGAAAGATGAGACCTTTCCTCAGAACAAGGTGAGCTTGGCTTACACACAATTCAAGAAAAACGTTTTTGGAAACCCTTTGTTCACAACGTGGAAGGTTAACAGGGTATAAATGGCAGGTATCCCAGGACAGTAGAGAGGAAAGTGATCAGAAAAGTACCAAGTGCCAAGAGCATGTATTCCGTTAGAGGGATACGTTAACTCGGACCAAACCACACGCCACAGCCCCAGGAAGTCCCGCTGACACACCCTGGGCCATGAGGCAGGAAACACAGAGTAGATTCTGCAATTCAGAACTCACATCACAGATGCAGGCTTCAAAGATTCTCAGTGTAATGACTGCTTGCAAAGGTGCCAAACCCAATGAGTCATCAGGGGCCCAGGAAGACGACTCAGTCAGTAAAGAGCTTGACACATAAGTATGGGGACCAATGTGTAAAAACAGGTGTGGCAGTACACATCTACAACCTCAGTGCTGGGGAAGTAGAAACAGGAGAATCCACGGAGCCAGACTAGCTGGCCGGTGAGCTCTGGGTTTAGAGAGACCCTGCCCCTGCCCTAAAATATTCAGAGATCTGCCTACCTCTGCCTCCCAAGTGTTGGGGTTAACCATAACTTTTTAAAAAAGGGTTTTGTTTGTTTTGTTTGTTTATTTGTTTGTTTTCTTTGCTTTTGTAAAAAAGGAGAGAACGAAGACTAAGATTCACTAGCACTCTCCGTGGGAATCTTCAAAACAGCAGTCTATCAGTTAAAAGTTAAAAATAAGTTAAAAATATGTAATACATTACAGTATCCTACTGATCATTACAGTGATAAAAATGTGGAAAAATCTACATTAATCCCACAGAAAATTAGGAACAAAAGGCAGACATAAAAGGGGCATTCTCTATGATGCGACTATCTGAAGATCATAAAGAGGTAAGAAGGGACCATTGAGATGGCTCAGCAGGTGAAGTTGCTTGCTGCCAAGCCAGATTGACCTGAGTTCAATCCCTGGAACCCACTTGATGAAGGAAATTAAAAAGTTCCATGTCATGCGTGGCCCCCAGCAAAAAAAAAATAAGTAAATTACTCTCTTTTAAAGGACGAGATAAAAAGTATCCAGTGATTTTCTTTGGCATCACTTATGAGTTGTGAAAGTTGGCAAAAGAGCAAGGCAGCTTCTAGCACTAATGACATTTCAGTTCTACATCTGGGTGTGTCCCCTTGGTGATATGATACCAAAATGCATAATTACAGTCTGTGCACACCTCTGCACTTAGCCAAATGCCACTAAGGACATTTATTTATTATTATTTTATTATTATTATTATTATTATTATTATTATTATTATTTATTTTCAAAATACCATCAATGAGTAGTGCAGGGTATAAGACTATGGACATTAAACATGTAAGATGATGTCTATACAGCCAAGCACAGGGGCAGTGTGGCCCTGTACTGGAGTCCTCAGCTGACAGCAGTGTCCCCTCTGAGCAGTGAACACTCCTGTATGCCAGTCTATTTTGTCTCTCCCCATCTCTGCAACAGGGAGCTAGCAGCTTGTGTTCTCATTCCTGATTTTCCCATCTGTAAAACTGGAATATCTTGATATCTTGTAAGAGTTTGATTGATAATACACAAAACCTGAACAGCACAGACTTCATTTGTGAACACCACAATTTCCTTCTGTCCAGCTGTAAGACCCAGTAGACCTCTGTGACTGCCATAGTGAGGGAGCCTGGAGTGGGCGGGGCCTCAGTCTCATTAAATAGCTTGACCATGGAGGACAATACCAAAGTCCCAAGCAGTGTCCCAAGGCAGATGTGAAGACAGAAAATGGGCTTCTAAGATTGGAAGAATGCAGGAGATGCAAAGTAAAGGCAGGGTAATGGGCTATAGAGATGAAGAGAGGGTGAACGTTTAGTTGTCAATTTTTCCTCATGATCTTTCTAATCACAATTTTTCCTCATGATCTTGCTAAGCTCATCACCACATAAAAAGCTTGCCTTTGAGCAGACAGTACAAGACCAGCAGCTCACTGTTAAGACTAGAAAAGGCCAAGTCTAAACTCTTTGGAAATGCATACACTTATGATTATGGAATTTTGGAAAGCAGGACTTCCCAAACATGACTTATTCTTGATCTTTGGTACTATTATTATTCCTTTTATATCTTTCAAGCTAGAAAAAATTTTGAGAAAAAAAAAATACTAGGAAACCGTATTCAAATTTTTCCAGCCAACCAAGATAGAAGTGGCTGTAGTGAGACATGATTGGGACCTCTGAAGACTGAACTCACTCTGGTTATAGGGTGGGGACACAGCCTTGCCAGGACCCCTCTAAAGGGGCTGCAAGAGAATGTACTCTAATGTGTCAGCTGGCTTGCATACAGCCACATAGACCCCCAGTGTGAAGGGCCATGGGTTCGAGAGAAGCTGGCAATCCAAAGTTCTTAGCTCACGGCAAGTTATCAAAACCCTACACTGGGACAAGAGCTCCATGAGCCTAGAAGAGGACCAACCAAGGCTTGACTCAAATAGTTGCTACACTACGGGAGTCCAGGTTCAGGGGACAGGCACGGAGACTGGAGAAGGTCACATGGGATAGAGAAGGGAGTCACAGATGCTCCTGTCTGCCCTTGAGAATTCGGTGCAGAATGGAGGGGGATGGATGCCTGGGCAGGTGTGTGGGGAAGGGCAACACCCTTCCTGCCTGTCCTACCCAGCCAGTCTGGTTCTCTCATTCCTCCTCATTTGTTCAAGCAATACACCAGTAATTTCTACAGCTCACTTGGCTGTTTTACTCCTCCACTTCTGTTTCCTTGGGTTGGACTTCTGTGTAGGCAGACATAGCTGTGTGTTGTAGCTAATGAGCCAAATGCATTGTACCTATTTCTCTGTCTTCATTCACTAATCAGGTGATTCAGTTGGAAAAGTATGACCAGACCTGTCTAACCCAATTCGGTCTTTGTAAACCAAGGTGTTTATGGTTAATGCTCTGTTACTTCCTGGAAAACACACAGAGTTGTTTTTTTTTCCTTCCAATTCGGGTCCAGATACTTTAATA
Source organism: Cricetiscus sungorus (assembly GCA_030556225.1). Taxonomy (NCBI): domain Eukaryota; kingdom Metazoa; phylum Chordata; class Mammalia; order Rodentia; family Cricetidae; genus Cricetiscus; species Cricetiscus sungorus. Next base: position 34,417,174 of record JANBXA010000642.1, read on the forward strand.
AAATTTGAAACTAGATTTAGTGCTTGGTAATTGCCAAGAACACAAACATGGCGGGGGTGGGAGGGAATGGGAAAGGGGGTTGAGTGTTTCCTCCTCCTTAATCATCTGTTTAACATACAACGGGATGTCAGAAGTAGTTTGTTTATTTTACTTTCTATATGTATGAGTGTTTTGCTTACATGTAATTTGTGCATCACAAGTGTGCAAGCCTGGTGCCTTCAAAGGCCAGAGGAGGGCACTGACTCCCCTGGAACTGGAAGTGCGAGTCAATGGGGATGTGCTCTAAGGATGCTGGGCATCCAGAATGGGTCCTCTCCAAGAGCAGCAAGTGCTCTTAACCACAGAGCCGTGTCTTTAGCCCCTATGACACTCCAATACACATTTGTTAAAAAACAATTTTTATTCATTCCTGGAAAGTTTAATATATGCATACAATGCACCTGGATCATGCCCACCACCTGTAGAGATCTTTAAGACTGAAGGCCCACTTAGTGCAGTGGAAATGTCCAGCAATAGATGAGGGTGACCCTAGCGAAGAATCCTAATAGTGGGGGATATGGAGCCTGACCCGGCCATCTCCTGTAACCAAGCAAGACTTCCAGTGGAGGGACTGGGACACCAACCCAGTCTCAAATCCTTTAGTTTACAATTTGTCCTGCCTACAGGACGTGTTGGGTTAAAAGTGAAATTGTAGGAGTGACCAACCAGTGACCAGTGACCAGTGACCAGTGACAGGCACAGCAGGAGACTGGTACTCTGAGAGAAAGCAAACCCATGAGGGCCAGGACCCTGAGGAGGGATGGCCCAGATATCTAGGATAGAACCAAACACAACTGGCAAGAAAAGATCAATGAAATGATTCATAATGATATTCTGCTACACTCATAGATTGGTACCTAGCCCACCTGTCATCAGCGAGCCTTCATCCAGCGACTGATGGGAAGAGAAGCAGAGATGCACAGCCAAACATTAGTTTGAACAAGGGGAATCCTACTGAAGATGGAGACGAAGCATTGTAGGGGCCAATGGAGTCAAGGACATCACAAGAAAACCCACAGAACTAACTAACGTGGGCTCCTAAGAGTTCGCAGAGACTGAACCACCAACCAGGGAGCCTGCCTGGGACTCACTTGGGCCCTCTGCACCTATGGTACAGTTGTGTATCTTGGCCTTCTTGTGGGACTCCTAACAGTGAGAAGGGGCTGCCTCTGATGTGTTGCCTGTTTTGGGCTCCTATTTCTCCTGCTGGGTTGCCTCATCTAGGCTTATGAGAGGAGGAGTTGCCTAGTCCCCCTGCAAGGTGACATACCATAGCTGACTGAGCTCCATGGGTGGCCTGCCTGTACCAGACGAGAAACAGGGAGGAGTAGAGGGAGGTGACTGAGAGGAAGGGGGGAGCAAGGGTTGTTATGTGAAAACAAAAGAATAAACAAAAAGGCGGAAGGCTAATGATAAATATGAACACACTCATATTACAAGCAGTTAAATAGATAGAAAACATGACTGATACAGAGTCACAAACACCTTACGTTTTAATAAATCATGACTTCTTTGTATCTCCTTCCACCATTCCTTCCCAAGACACTTTTTCTCTCCCCATTTCAAATTCAATAAGTAATTTCTTTTTAAGATGTATTACCGGCAGGTGTTACTCTTTGTTCCCCCCTGCCGGCCTCCCGGTCCTGCCGCCACGTGAGCCCCAAATAACATTCAGAGACTCTGTATTTGATACATTCCTGTTGGCCAATTACCATTATTGTTTATGGGCTAGCTCTGTCTTAATGATTAACCCATTTCTACTTATCAAAAGTATTTCCACGTGGCTCATCTTATCGGGAGCCGCGGCCGGCCGGCACGGTCTACATCTTGACCCCTAACTACTTCCTCTTTCCTCCTCCTAGTCTTCTAGCCCTGCCTATCTAGTTTTCTATTGGCCAACAGGGCTTTATTAATTAGCCAGTATGAGAAACATATTTACAGAATAACATCTCCCATCAAAGATGCATTTGTTTTTATTATTGTGTCTAAGTGTTTTGCCTGTGCCTGTGCATACACAGGTGTGTGTGTGTGTGTGTGTGTGTGTGTGTGTGTGTGTGTGTGTGTGTAGGAACCTGCAGAAACACAAGAAGACATCAGATCTCTTGGAACTTGAGTTACAGATGGTTGTAAGTCTCCGTGTGGTGCTGGAAACTTAACCTGGGTTGATTGCAAGAATAGCCAGAGCTCATTGTGATTACACCATTTCTCAAGCGCCTCAACAGGCCTTTTTCACTATGATGTGACCCCAAAATTCAGAGGGAGGAAAGATATCCTTAGAAAAGGTCTCAGCATGTCTCTTCCATTGAAAACCATTTGCTCACATGGCAGCCAAGTAGAAAAATAAAATAAAGAGGGAAACCTAAGCATTGACCTCAGACAAAGTGACTTCCTGTCTTCCATTGTGAAACAAGGTGAATGGGAAAGGAGCCACTGGATCAGGGCTGCATGTCAACGGCTTGTCATCTTTGTGAACCACTGGGGTGACACTGGCTGCTTTCGTGCCTGGCAAATGCAGGTGATAAGAGCACCCAAACAGTGGGATTGTGCAAAGGAAGTGACTCAGATGACAATACATGCATCTGAAACATAGAGCTCAACAATGTAGTGCAGGAGCACACATTTGTGTCCCCATGAGAGCCCGATTGGTGTAACAAAATCCCACCCATCAGAATATAAAATGGACCTGCTAATTAGCCTCTGGTTTGCATGGCTGCAAACACGCTTCTACCTCAGCAACTGGCTTAAAGTGTGTGAGTAATTTATGCATTTTCATAACAAAGAAAACACAGTGAAAGTAACAACATAAAAGAGGGAGAAAATCAAATGAAAGGGCTTCCCTAAAACTTTAGGAATTGCCATCATATTACACATTTTCAGTAAGACACTGCTAAGATTTGTCAATAGCTGAGTGGTTATTGGATATTATGAAAAATTTCAGAAGTATATCTTATTACCATCTCTCCTAGTTTCATTTCTGTTGCTGTGATAAAGGAAACTAACTTAGAACAGAAAGGATTCATTTTAGCTCAGAATTCCATTTAGCCTGGGGGAGTCAAGATGACAGGAATATGAAGTAGCTAGTCGTGTCATATCCAGAGAACAGAGAGAAAGGAATGAATGTATGCCAGCTTGCTTGTGCTCAGCTTGGTTTTCTACTCTATAATGTTCTGGACCCTCTGCCTAGGGAATAGCATAGCCCATCGTGGGCTGGGTCTTCCCATGTCAGTTAACTAAAGCAATACAACACAATGCAGACAATCCCTCATTGCAACTCTCTTCTCAAAAGACACTTAGGTTGTGTCAAGTTGACATTTAAAGCTGACTGTCATGTCATTCTACTTTATAGATAAGGAACTGAGATGACACCAGAAGCCAAGAAGTGACAAAAATAAAATAGCAGTGAAGTTCCAGAGCCCAGAGATTTTTACTTATCTTGACAATAATGTATATAAGAATTGCCTGTAGATACTGGGAACTGTGAAAAATGCAAGTCTTCAAGTCACACTCTAAGAAATGGCCTTGGAACCAGAATGTGAGATATACCGTTCTATGATGTTTCAATTGTTCAGTAAGAGAGAATAAAATGCAATAATGTGAAAAAGGATTCTATTATTTATCAAGACGTTTAACAATAACCTTTAGGGCATCATCTAAAAGCACTGACACAGATATTATAGGTTTTGTTTATTTAGCATAAACTTGTTCATGAGTGTAATGACAGAATTAATGGAACCTATGACAAAAATTTGGACTCAAGCTGTGTTCATATTTTTCATTAAATTATTTCAGTATTGTGTCTCTATTGCTTTTGTACATTGATCAACAACAGAGGAGTGTGGCCCACTAATTGAAACTTATCAATATTGCAAAGCCATTCTTTAATTAAAACTACAGGAGTCAATCCACATTGAAATACTTTAGTGACTGACTCCATAAGAATCCAGTCTAGTCAACAAAAGTATTGATATAGTTTATAAATATTTAAAAGAGAAGAGAGGGAAGGAGAGGTGTGACAGTGAACTTGGAAGGGGAAAATAAACACACAAACAAACATTCCTCCTGAGATTAATTCTAAATGGTGAAAAAAAAATTACAGAGCAATGTGGACTTCTAGGAAGATGAAATGGACAACAACAACAAAAACAAAAACAAAACACCTCTGAATAAAATGAAAAGAAGGAAGAAAAGTGGGTAGAGAACTCAGGACTTAAGGAATGACTGAATGTTGAGTTCTCTGGGTTCACATTCTGCTTCATGAATCCCAGACACAGGGCTGAGAAGGCAGCAAGTCAGAAATAAAGGCAAATGTGTAAAGCAAGCCCTCGGCCCCCAGATCCCTCTTCAAATCCTGAAAACCAGAAAAGGATCATCTACAGTTAGGTCTATCATCACATGCCCAACAGATGAAAGTTAAAAAAGGAATTACTTAGTTTGGCTCACAAATTCAGAGAGATTAGTCCATCACCACCACGGCTGGCTCTGTTGATATTAAGTAGCTGAAGTCCACGACTATTGAGGATGATAGTACATGAGTGTCACACTATGGCCACTGGGACACAGAATGTGGTGGGTAGTAATAGAAAGGGACCAGGATTAGGCACAGGTATCAACAACACTCCCTTAGTACAGTACTCCCTCCAATCAGATCCCTTCCATATTCCATCACTTCTCAATAGCAGATTGGAAATTTGAATCTATCAATGGATTAAACCACTTATTATGTGGGCTCCCCCATGGTCTAGTCAACTGTAGAAACACCCTCACAGACATAAGAGGTGTGCTTTCCCAACCTTCTAGATATTTTTTTACACTAATCAAGACTGACCATCACAGGATACGCTAAAAGACAAATACTTTTAGACATCTCTCAATACCAAACATTGCACAGTGTCTTTGGACCTGATACATCAGCAAAGGCATGAGCAGATTAGTTGGACTTCCCTCCTAGCCAAGTTATTATGAGGCATGATGAATCATTGCTAAGGTGACATCTGAAAGTCTCAAGAAAGCCAAGCAAAATCCAGACAGTAATATCCCAATGGAACCTATGCCAAGGCATAGCTAAAGACAGCCAAAAGTTTAAGAAATGAGAAAAGAAAAAAATCTTCCGAGACACCAGAAAGAAATGATACACAAATCAACTTCTTATAGGAATCATTCAGGGATAGAAGGAGTGGTATAATATTTATCAAGTGTGTAAAGAATTATAGGCTCTGAATTCTATAGATACTGCAATATCCCTCCAGAATGTAAAAGAAATCAAGATACTGTCAGAGGGAAAAATGAAATGAGAAAGTTTGTCAATGCCCACTGTAGATTTCTCTTTCCAGATCACTGATGGAGTATTCTAAACAGAAAGGAGACAGAAGAAGGGGTCTGGGAATGTTTGCAAGGGAGAAAGAATGAAGAAACAATGTCATCAGGAAAAATAAGAGTGAATCAAAAGCATTTTCTGACTTGTATGGTTGATGGTTGGGGCAAAAATTAGGTCACCATCTGGGGGTACTTCTGCATGTATGCAGGGGAAATATTCACAAAACATATTTGAGACACTGAGGACAGAGTTAGGACACAGCAAGAGGAAGTGTTTATACAGCCAGTGAAGGCAGAAAAGATAGGCAGAAGCAAGCTAGTTGTGTCTGTTTAATATTTAAACATTGATGGACTCAGAGTAGCAACATTCCCACAAGGAAAAACAAACCATCAAATCAGTCTGTGGAGGAACAAGCTTTTGACAAAACTCAACACACATCCATGACTAAAAGTCTCAAGATAATAAAACCATGACTTCCCCACCATAGCGAAGAATATCCACAGAAACCCTGAGGCTGATCTCATAGGTCATGGTTCTTAGCAAGTTCACAGCCAGACTTGCATATACAGGTCAATATTTAAAGTAATTTTTCTGTTTTCATCAGTCACTTTTTTACAATTTTATTAGTTCTCTGAGGCATACAAACAATGAATTTGACCATATTTAAACAAACCCCAGACTCACATACCCATCCCTATTCTTGACATATGGCATTCCACTAAAGAATGTATGTCAAATAAACACATAAAAAAATATTTAACACCACCAGGGAAATGAACCACAATGACATATCTTCATGCATCTCAACGGCTAAAATGAAAAAAAATGGGGAGATTGGGAAAAATTCTGTCAATCACAATTGCTGTGGTAAATGTAAAATGGAACAGCCACTCTGGATATGTCTTGTCAGTTTCTTTACAGAAAACGAGGAGGCACCTGTCATATGACCCAGAAATTTCACTACTGGACATTTGCCTCAAAAAGACTTTTGAAGCGTGTAGAAACTTATACATGAGTGTTCATGTTGGCTTCATTCACAACAGTATCTGGAGTAAATTATATGACCTTCAGTAGATCAAGTGTTAATCAGTACTACAACCATGTCATTAAGTAATACAAGAAACAAACCATTGAGAGATGATAGACAGATCAGATAGACAGACAATATAGATAATAAAGAAAATGATTGATAGATGTTAGAGCTATATATATAGTAGAGGGAAGATTCATCAATTATAGACCACAGATAGTAGATGAATGGCAGATGAATAATACAGATGGAGATAATAAACAATAGATAGATGATAGCTAGCTAGGTAATAGATGATACATGGATGGATGGATGGATGGATAGATAGATAGATAGATAGATAGATAGATAGATAGATAGATAGATGATAAACAGTAGAAAGGCGATTGTTGATTATTGATAGGTACTTCCTTGGAAGAGCTCCTGATAATTATATTAAATAACAAACACCAATCACAAAACATTGTATGTCACACAACTCCCTGCCATAACATTCTTGAGAGAACAAAAACACATTACATAGACTGAAGGGTGAGAAGGAAGAGGAAGCTAGGGCATGTGGCTTTGGTTGTGAAACAACATCACAGAAATGTCTGACACTTGACCATTGTCACTGAAATCCTCACTGGGACGCTGCACTGTGCTTTTATAAACATTTTCATCGGGTGAACTGAGCAAAAAGCACACATGAACATCTCTGATCATGTCAAAAGCTGTAATTTGAAGTGAACAGTCTGAGTTGGTGTATGTCTCATGTGTATTTCAGGTGGTAAGAGGGATGCATCCCATAAGAAAACATATCCTCGTGTTATCCAAGACATGTTGGATAGTTTGTAGCTGGATTTTTCTGTTTAAAAAGCTGCATGGAGGAGACTTCAAGTCAGAGACAAGCATGTGAGTTTTTTTTCCTTTACTTCTGTACATTCACAAATCTATACCATATCCTTTCCTAGGCACAGGTACTCCCAGCCCCCTCTATCCACCAGGTGTTCAACTTGAAAGCGAATGAAAGAATGAAAGGCTCAACATCTTCAGAAAACACAAGATGTGAAGCGATCAGGAGAAAGTTGCTTCACAGCCACAACCACACTGGGGTTTAGCCTGTGTACCGAACTCCCAGCCTGCTCTCCCATCTCCTTGCCCTGTCAACCTCGCTCTGCATCCACTGTCCTTTGGCCTTCCCATGAATATACTTTTCCCACTCAAATATTGCTTTGACTTCTGCTTTATCTGCACATGCAGGAACATGGCCATCACAAACCTGAACCCGAACGGAACATTCAATAAATAAGCCGAATTACATTTCTCCCACTGTGGTTGTGTTATCTACCTGCCTTGCTGCTGTGGCAAAATATATGATGAAATCAACTTCTGAAGGGTTCTTTTTGCCTCACAGTTCTAGAACACAGTCTGTCATGGTAGCAGGAGCATGAGGCAGTTCTTCACGTTTCTTCCACAACCAGAGAGCAGAGAGACAAGACTACTTAGGCACAGCTCCAAGCTGCATTTTCTCCTTTTCATTCCGTCTGGGTCTGAAGTCAGACTGCTCATGTTTAGGGTGGGTGTCTTTCCACTTCAACCCATTCTAGGAACTCCCTTACAGGCATGCTCACAAGTTTGTTTCCATGGTGATTCTAAATCCCGTCAAACTGACAGTCAATACAAAACGCCACAGTGGTCAACAAACGCCTTTTAGTTGCTCTGCTATTAGTCATAAATAAGACAGTAAGGATTAATTCCTGGACTGAATATTCCTGACTTAATAGCTGGACTGAAGATCCGTTTGGCCACTACTGGAAAATGGGTCAACGTCAGGATCCTTTACTACACCTCTCGATGGTTGCTCTAAAGGTTTCTTTGTGTTTCAGTCGTACACAGAACACACATCAACCCGAGATTACTGCCCATCTATGCAGCACCTTCAGGATCATTTTGTGACGTCTTAAATGCTGGTGGAGTTTAGCTGGCCATTGAAAAGAAAAGAGAGCAAAGGAGAGCGTAATTGCAAATTCCTACTTTACTCATTCTTTTCATTAATGCATCTTCTATTGGGAGTCATCTGCCACAGCTCCAAAAAGATATGCTAACTATCTTTGAAAAATTAAGATCAGTCCAAGGCTCTCCCCGTGTCATTTTCTCTTGATTGCTCTGTCTCCTCAAGTGGAAGGAGAGGGGCTGGAGGGGCGGGCAGCAGCCCACGTCTTCCATGCTGCCGTCTTACAGGGAACACATTGTTAATAGTTATGAAGATTGCAAATCGTCAGAGTGCTGCCGAGTTGTGATTTTATAGTTAGTTTTGCATTCTTTTTAATTTTCCACATGAGTAATTTTTTAATAAGGACGAAGGTGAAGACAGATTAAGAAAACCTGAAAACCCATATCTCCACTTGCATCTGAGATGGAACAATAGTATGAAATCATGTTAGTAATAGTACTATGACTACCCAGATGATGGTGGACTCAGATAATGGCCTAAGTCTGACATTTATTTGTTATTGAGGAGAAACAGTATTTTTGAGATGCATGTGTGTGTGTGTGTGTGTGTGTGTGTGTGTGAGTGTGAGTGTGTGTTACGGATGGTACATGAGTCCTTGGATGCCTGTGGAAGCCAGAAGATGTCATGTGTCCTTGCTCTGCTCTATTACCCTGCCTCATTCCCTTGGAATGGGGTCTCTCAATGAACCTGGAGGTAGGCAAGCAGCCAACAATCTTCCCTGTCTCCACGCCTGACAGAGCTAGGATTACAGGTAAATACAGATGCAACCAGCTTTTTGTGTGTGTATGGATTTTGACTCAGACCCTTAAGCTTGCACAGTAAGTGACCTTACCCCACTGTGTCATGATGCCAGCCAAAAGGGCGGGTCACTTTTCAAAAATAATTCATTTGCCTCCTAGTAGAGCTTCAGTATTGGTTGATTATATTAAGAAGAAACTGGCCTATTTTAAATGATAAAATTGGCTCCTTACATTAATAAACTATTAGATTAATGTCACCAAGTTCCAATGAGTCAGCCATAGGCAACTTGTTAATGAGGATCAAACCACCTTCTACAGGAAACACTTAGTCCACATTATTTATTACCAACCACATTGAAAAGACAAATGTTCATTTTAGAAGACATGGCAGTCTTCTGTTCTTTATTCAAACAGTGATTATCTACTGGCCACCAAATATACGACGCAGAGTGAATACAGGTGAGCGAGAGCAAGACAGAGGAGCGCAAACTCTGAGAACTACTCTCCCAGGACGAAAAGTGTAAGGATGAAAATGACAGTAATAAAATCAGTGACCAGGGCTATCTGTGAAGGGTACACAATGATGAATCATTGAGAGGCACAGTTAACGCGAAGGTGAAAAAACTCCAATATCAGGGACCAGGGCCTTGACTTGCACACAACCCTCTAAATATTACCTCCCCCCGCCTCTCTCTCTCTCTCTCTCTGTGTGTGTGTGTGTGTGTGTGTGTGTGTGTGTGTGTGTGTGTGTGTGTGTCTTTATGTGACTATCAGAGGCCAACCCAAGTGTCCTTCCTCAGGAACTATCCATCTACTGTTTGAAAACCAACTCTCTCTCTGGGACCTGTGACTTGTTGATAACTAAGCTGGCTGGCCAATGGGCTCCAGGGATCTATCTGTCTCTACTTCCCTGTTGATGGGATTAAAATACCCAATTATCTTTTTTATGTGAGTTCTGGGGATCAAACTCAAGGCCTCTCACTGTTAGTTAATACTTTGCTGAGCTATCTCCTCATCCTGACTAATTTTTATATGACATACTGTTTTCCTGGGTTCTTTATATGGTTTAAGCTACAAATGGTTACAAAGTATCAGGTGCCTTTTTCATAAAATTGTAAGAAGACCCTGGGTCAGATTTCTCTGTATCTTTGCCAGTTAAGGTGCTGCTCTGTGTTTAGGCTAGGATTAGTCATGCTCTTCCTTCCTCCAATTTCCTGTCGTGAGAATCTGTAAAGAATGACCTTTGGAGAAAATACTTCCCTAATTATTTTCAGGAGAAATACAAGAGCCTTTGCTTCAGTTTTTGAAGACAAAGAGAGATTCTGTGAGTCCCTTCTGTCACTGGGTAGGAGCAAGGGCTGCAAACAAAAACAATCAGAAGACGACAGATGTTGAACACAAAATCTGGAGCCCAACTATTCCCGGAAGCAGCAGACTGGTCCAGCTGTGCAATCAGTACTCACCCCATTTCAGATAAAGCTGACCTGTAGAGGCAGGGTCCAGTGTAGCCCAGGCTGGCCCCACACTCCCTGGTAGAAGATGGCCTTGAATTCCTAATCCTTTACCTCTTACATCTGAAACGCCAGGCCTGGGCCACCACACTGGGTTTATGCACTTCTGGCTCACCAGGCCAGCACCACTAACAGAACTGTGTCTCCAGTACTGAAGACCACTACCCGGGTCAAGACCTGATGTGTAACAGCAGCAGCATTCAGGACATGAAACCAAGGAGTCAAACACAGCCCTACAAGTGGTTACTGCAAATTCCACACCTGAATTAAAATGTGTCTATATGCTTAACAATGTAAATACAATCTATTTTTGTCCCGTGACTTCCTGATTTTATGTCTGTCTTATATTTTATCTGTGCAAACTTAGCTTTATACTCCAGATATTCATTTAATCTACATAAAAGGATTCCTCAGTATAACACTTATCATACATTTTGAACAAATATATATCCTTTTTCTTTCTCAAGATATCCAGTGGAAGTTTTCAAAATGATTTATTTTCTGGTGACCGAAAAATCCAATTTATTATAAACTAAATTTTCATGAGTACTTGGGTCCAACATCTACAAATTCTACTCCCCCTATTACAACAGATCATGTATCTATGCATGGGTACCAATGCTTTTAAGCATCAGTTTTTTTAAATACTCTATCCCCTAAAACCTGTTTTCATATTTTTTGGGGTTCTCCATTCATTGGCCTTCAACTTTCACAAATTTAAATCGTCTGTTTGTTTTCCTGGTTGCTTTTTATATTATTTTAAAGTCTGGTTATGATTGGTCAACACTTACAAACCTAACTTTAAGGCATGTTTAATATTTGTATGCTATGTAGTAATAGAGCACAAGTTTAGGTGTTGCGATGAGTACTTGCTGTCCTAGCACCCAGGAAGCAGTGTAGAGGCAGGAGGGTGACAAGTTTAAGGTGAATCCCAGCTCCATAGCAAGATGGAGTCCCGTGCGTGGTACCTGAGGCATGTCAGGCTAAAGCAAACAAAAGAATGAACTGAATCCACTAAATGCTGATGTCTAAGCTATCCTTTACCTCTTACTTTCCTCCTAGGCTCCTAAGTCCTTTTAAATACATTTATAATATCACTATTTCTGGTTTCATGGGATAATGCTTGCTAATCAGATCTATTTTCTGTAATGGAGAGTTGTCCCCCCTATTGTAGTGTGAAACTTGAAAGGCAGGTGTCACCCTGGTCTTTCAGAGCCAGCTCAGTGTGGGCTGTTGTTACAAAATCAGGATAACTCCTTATGAAGTCTCTGTCCTTGAGAACTCTGGCCCATTAAGTTCACACACACACACACACACACACACACACACACACACACCAGCAACAACAACTCTAAGTTCAAGTAAATTCTATGTTTTAAAAATAAAAAAACATATAGCATGTTTATAAATCATATATTTTAAAAAAATACAAGTATGATAATCAGCTGTATATCAAATTCACTTTGAGCGATTATTTGTATGTGTTTATGAGAGGGAGAGTGAAGTGTGTGTGTGTGTGTGTGTGTGTGTGTGTGTGTGTGTGTGTGTGTGTGTGTGTACAGAGGTCAGGAGTCAACTTCATCCATCATTTTGTTTCTTGAGGCGAAATCCCTCACCAACATGTAGTCACTTTAAAACATAAAACCAACAAAACAATGGGATGCCTTTGCGATGTTATCTCCTGTCTTAGCGAGGCTCTCTATCCCCGTGATAAAACACCATGACAAAAAGCAGCATGGGGAGGAAAGGGTTTATTTCATCTTACAGTTCTCAGGTCACACTCCATCCCCGAGGGAAGAGGGAAGTCAGGGCAGGGACTCAAGGAAAACTGGCAGGATGTGGAGCAGAGGCGATGGGGAACAATTCTGACTGCCTTGCTCTCCGAGACTTATCCAGCCTCCTTTTTTTTAGATCATTCAGGACCACAGAGAGCTGGGCCATCCCACATCAATTATTGATTAAGATGTGCTACAGATCTAACTGTAGACATCTTTTTTAATAGGTCCATCTTTTCAGGTAACTTCAGCTTGTGCCAAGCTGACACAAAATTAACAAACCTATCTATTGACAAACACTCTTCTTGCTTCTACCTTGAATCTCTACAATATATTGAAATTCAAATTTGGTTTCCAAAGTGCTCAGCACAGGGCTAAAATATTCTGTTTGCCGATGATGTTCACTGCTTTCTTAACGAACTCCCACTAACATTAAAACAGAGTCATTTGAAAACTGTGACATGACATATAATAAGCCCTGCAAAATCACACACAGGCATGCATACTCACAGACATCCGTGCAACTCCTAATGGCGCCAATAAATCAACGCAGAAACATAAAAAAAAAAGTAATTAAGCACAAAGAATTGCCCTGACTGGATGCTGCTTTTCTTTCTAATGTAACTCTAACATGATTATGTATGCATACCTAATTAGATCTACATCTGATGACCTATGGTCTTAGCTTGATGTCTGCATTATAAATGGCCTGACATTTGATTAGTATGTGTGATTAAATTATATAATGGCCTAGATAGTTACCAAATGATGAAAACTGTTTTCTACCTCTAGTTTATCCTGGCACTAGTTAATTATTTCTGCCTACATACACAGCATATAGCCAGGTAAAAGTACATTTTTATAGGATGAAATATGCAGTTATCCAAAATCATGATAGGAGGTATAATGATGAGTGTATATTACAAGAAGGGGAAGTATGGTATAGGGCTTAAACCATTATAAGGACTTAAAGTTGATGATGGAGAGATGGCTGAGCAGTTAAGAGCACTTCCTTCTCTTGCAGAGGACCGGAGCTCAACTCCTAGCACTTGTGTATGATGGCAACACCTGTAAACCCAGTTTCTGGAGCTCCAGGTCCTATAACTCCTCTTCTGGTCTCTTCAGGAACTTGCACTCATCTTCATGAACACAGACGCATGCAAATGCACATTAAAAATGCTTAAGGCAAAAAGTAAAATTATAGAAGATCTGGTATTCTCTCTCCTTTCTCACAGGTGTTGGTGGTCCTTGATATGATTCATTTTATAAGAACGGCAGCTTAAATTTCCTTCATGATTGTGATATCAGCCTTACATCTCATTTTCATGAGTCCCAAGCCAAACATGGAGTCTTCACTCTTTGTCCCAGGGACTGCAGCCTCTTTGTTCTCAGTGGGGTTTAGTTGTTTCTAATTTCTTTAAAATATGAGTTAAGATCCAAGCAATAGGTAAGAAAGAGCAAAGGGGAAGGAATCTCTACCCCCATTGGCCCAACCAAGTTGGGTGAAGCAGGGAACAATTTTAGAATATCTCTGACATGTGTGTGCTAACCAAGCATGTCCTTTTGACACCAGGAGTCATAGTACAATCAGGTTACATCTCAGGGATGTGACAGTGGGGAGTGCACAATCCCAGATAGCAGTAAGAGACAGACAGGGGTAACTGAAATCCACAGTTAATCCTCAGATTCAATTGTTCTGCCAGAAATGTCTCTATAACAGATAGCAAGGAATAATGTTGGGTGTTGTATGAATCCCATGCACACCGAGATATGAGTGCAGAAAGAGAAGAAGATTGGAAACATGGCTTTGTTTCAACAGCTGGCTACTTCCTAAGGACCGATTGGTGAGATTTGATGGGTTATGTCTAAGATAGCAAATTACAAAATGAAATCTACATGCTGTCTAGAAGGTAGAAGTAGGTAAGAAAGTGCCATCAGGGAACCTGTGATGGGAGATGTTATTCTGTATATATGTTTCTCATACTGGTTAATAAAGCCCTGTGGCCAATAGGAAACAAGATAGGCGGGGCTAGGAGACCAGGAGGAAGAAAGAGGAAGTAGTAGGAGTCAAGATGTAGCCTGGGGAAGGAGCAGGACACCTGCCGCACGGCTCCGATAAGACGACCACGTGGAAATACTTAGATAAGTAGAAATGGGTTAATAATTAAGACAGAGCTAGCCCATAAACAGTAATGGTAACTGGCCGACAGGATTGTATCAAATACAGAGTCTCTGAGTGTTATTTGGGGCACACGTGGTTGCAGGACAATGGCGGCAGAACCAGCGGCAGCCAGCGGGGAAACCTGCTGTAACAAACCTGCTTGTTAACTGATGTAAAATTATATAAAAAAGTGGAATAAATTTGAAAAGAGAACAGTAGCAATAAAACCTATATAAGAGATCAGCTAGTTTTCTTTACTTACAACTAGTTCAGAAGTGATATGAGTCATCCAATATTCACTATGAAGACAATGTATGTGAGAAATTTCAAAGCCAATCAGTGAACTGTTTCTATGTAGACTTGGGTGTTGCTGTGTGTATTGCCGCATGCAATTATGTCATGGGTATAGTATCAAAGAACCATTCCCTCCAGGAAGGAGCTGAGCTACACAACTGCTCTAACCTTCCCCCAGTTTGTCTCACTCCACTCCGTCCACACATATGTCCTCCATGTTTCTAATGCATGGCAACCCCTAACCTATTCTTTATCTCCATCCTTATTTCATAAATGTTATTCCTACATAGAACACAGCAGTATGTAACCTGTTGAATTTGAGTACCACTAGCTCCCTCGTATAAATGGGATCATATATGTATCTTTTCGTGACTAGCTTATTCACGTTGCATAATATCTTGTCTGCTTTTCTTGTTGCTGTGACAAATACCCAACAAAAATAACTTAAAGAAGGAAGGTTTTAGCTCATAGTTTGATGGTGCAGTCTGTGGTGGTGGTGAAGGCTGAGTCAGGAGCTCAAGGCTTCTGGGCACATTGGGTCATCTGCCAAGAAGCAAGAAGTAATGAATGCCGGTGCTCAGCTCACTTTCTCTATTAAAAAATCATTGATGATTATTGCTTGTGTTTAATATGCATATATGGGGGTGCACATGTGTCAAGCATATATGTAGAAGCCAGAAGACAACTCTGTAGAGTCCACTGTCTCCTTTATTTTCACATGGACCCAGAACTAAAGCTGTGGAGCTTGCGGGCCAAGTCACCGGCCCTGCTTTCTCCTTGGTATTCAGTCTGGGACTTTAATGCACGGGATGGCGCCACTCACTTTTGAGAAAAATCTTCCCTTCTCTTTTAAATCTCTCTCAAACACACTATGAGCATGCTCAGGGACATGTTTCCATGGCAATTCAAGATATAAGATGATTGGTCAAACTAAACCTAACCATTGTAAGTTTGGGGATCAGTTCGGTGTTTTTCTCTCTCATTCTCTTGATTTTTTTTCTCACATGCCTGATGACGTGTATGCTCATATTCCACAATGACATACATTTATGTTTTGTTCATGACTGAGTGATTTCATCAGTTGTACAGCAGGATCCGATCCTCTGGAGCTGAAGTTACTCTATGCTGTGAATATGTTTCTCTTATTGGTTGATGAACAAGGCTGTTTTGTCCAATAGGCAAGTAGAATTTAGCCAGGTGGGAAATCTGAACAGGGATAGAGAAAGGTAATAGGTGGACTGAGAGAGTCACCATATAGCCTTCTGGGGAGGTAGGATCCCTGGGCATGGCCAGTAAATGAAGGCCATGTGGATATACAGAGATTAATAGAAATGGGTTAACAATTTAAAAAGAGCTAGCCAGTAAGAAGCCTAATCCAATGGAGAAATAATTATAAAGAGATATTAAATCTCAAAATGCTTATTTCATGGCAGCTGTGGGGAACCGATTGGGTGGAGAGAAACCAGTTCGTTCAGTGGGATTGAGACTAGATGGAGAAAATCTCCCAATAGAGTTGTAGGCTGCCTATGATATGTGCTTAGAACTAAATGCAGGTTCTCTGCAAGAGCAATAGCACTCCTAACTGCTGAACCATCTCTCCAGCCCTTCTTACAGCAATTTTACCCACAGGCTGAGTACCAGGGCCTCCACTCTAACTTCTGACTTTGGTCTCCTTCCTAGTTCATGAAGCTAAAAGTCTGTTGATTTTAATTAGTCTCCTCAGCAAAATGATTGTCTATTTCATTGGTTTTCTCTGTTGTTTTCCTGTTCTCTCTTTCATTGATCTCTGCTCTAATCTTTATTGCACCTTTTAGTTTTCTGGTTTGAGTTTAGTTTTCCTAGCTACTTAAGTTATTAATTTAGTGACTGCAGATTTTTCCTGTTTACACTATAAGCATTTATAGCTATGAATTAGACTTGTAGTCTATATGGTCTTGATTATAAATATTCAGTTCTACTGTGATAGGACCGTAGGGAAAAGACATTGGCAGTATTTTAAAGAATGTATGTGACGGTGTTACAATAACATTTCACAGACAGATACCTGGTTCATGGCTGTAGTCCATCAATGTCTAACACTAACGATCATTACACTAACTGTTCTGTTACATCAAGTGCCATAGAGCCTGGGCTTCAAGTCAATAGATACAGCAAATTAAATTTTGGATCTAGTATGATTAAACAATAGTGTCAGTGAAGGCAAATCATGTGTTGTCTCTAATTTCTAAGGAAAAAAATATCCAAAGGCTTTTCCTAAAAGTAGAGTAAGTGTTGATGTTTCCAGCAAAGTTGTCTTCTTCCAGCTTTCAGTTTGTGGTCAATGTAATATGAATTCAAGTCTGGACCTTTTTGTCTCCCCAGTAACCAACATGTCCAGGCTTTCCAAACAGGAAAGAAATCTGTTGCACAACTGATGAAATTACTCAATAGTGAATAAAACTTACATGGAGGTCACTGTTTAATACAAACACATAAATCATTAGACACATGAAAAAAATTCCAGAGCATGAGGCAGAAAGGCGAAACTGGTGCCAAGCAGATAATACAGTAAGATAATCTGGCAAACTAAACCTAAATTTAGAAAGACTAAGATGGCAGCATAAATAAAAATAAAGAAATATAAATAGAAAAACAGATATTTGACAGACAAGGGTTGCTCTCAGGCATGAGTAGAGAAGTATCTTTTCTAGAGCTGAGTAGTGGCAGTTAATGGGGAGACTCGTGACTGGTTGATTTCTTGAGAAAAGGAACAGTGGAATGTTTGGCTCTAAAACAGACAGTTATCTGTCACCTTCTAAGGCCCAGGTGTCACCACAGAAGAGGGGCAGAAAGACTGTAAAGGCTAGTTGATGGGGAAGGATGCCATGCAATGCCATCTTCTAGACATGGCATAGCCATTGGAATCATGAACACACAGCATCTATGCATCCATGTATAAGGCTGGACCCTGTGTCATTTCATCATGGATGAGGGAGGAGCTTGCAACACTCCACTCATTCCTGAAGAGTCATGGGCAGTTAATGTCTGCTGGGACTTCTTCAGTGTTGTAGCCACTAATCAGTTGCCCGTGCCACAGTAAACAAGCCCTATTCATGTTGACACAGCAATACTGCAGAAACCCAGTGGGCCAACAGTTCTCCTTTTAAAGACCTGAGATTAAGAAGGTAACAAGTTGGGAAGATTATGGTGTTCAGAGAGAACTCGGGAGGGACCAGTGAGGACAACAGGGAGGTGGTATGACCACAATGCAGTGCACAGATATATGAAATGAGCTTACAGTTTTGGGGTCCCAGTCAAAGTTCAGTTGACCCTGTGGTTTGGCCTCTGCTGAAGAAGCTTGTGATTGACAGGAGAATGTGTGTGAGGAAATGATCTGGAGTGGAGATTTAAAGAAGAGGACAGCATTCAACAGTCACTTTTGAGGGTGCTATGGGGTGTAATCTAAGAACTTCTTTGAGGTCCCCCTTGACAAGGACTCCACCATCTCCCAACAGTGCTGCCCTGCAGACCAAGCCTCTAATTGTTGATGTTTTTGGCTATGGTGTGCCAACATGTAAACATTGCATGTCTATTTTCAAAGAGGGTGTTAATTACTACATGGCTCTCAGTAGGAAGCATCGAGAACAGTGAACAGGTCTCAGATTCCAACAGACTCCCAGCACAGACCAAGCCAAAGGTGGAGACTTCATTCTTAACCACTTGGCTCAAGAGTAAACACATGAGAGAAAATCTATGAGACAGAGAAAAGAAAAGACAATTTTTCCTGATGTGTAGGCAGAAATGTGCTTTTAAGTTTAAGGGGCTTAAGGGGTGCCAGGAAGATGAAAACCCAAATCCTAGACTTGGAAAAATTCTCATTAACTTGAAACTTCAAAGACATCCTTAAAAGATCTTTGAAGAGAAAGAATTCCAAGTAAACAAACAGGTCGCCTGTGCAAGAATCATATATACAGACCTCTTCATTGGCCTTTTTTGATCAGTGGAAAATTGGCTCCAAAGATATAAAAAAAAAAAAAAAAAAGGAGTATTTGAGTTCCAGGGTTCTGTAACTTGACAAATTATCAATCACATGTGTCTGTGGAAACAAAGCCATTCTTAAACACAAGAGCCTGAAAAACGTCTCTCATTCTTTCAGGAAAATGGCCAGCAGAAAAATGGCTGGGGGAGGACGGGTGGGAGGAAAAGCTTCAAGGAATGAGGTTCTGACCCAGGGGGACAGTCAAAGTGACAGCTCTGCCGCGTGGTGGGACAGCACACAGCTCTAAATGAAGCCAGAGGATAAAGTACTTCTGAAACAATGGCTCCAGGGGATGGGGGAAAATTCCAGAACTTGATTACTATTCCAGATTGACTTAAGAAGATGCTAAAGGCATACTATTTTTTTTTTTTTTTTTTGAGCAACCAAAAACAGGCAAACACAATTACAAATTCTAAAATGAACTCAATCAGATGTGAGAGCCAGGGCATAAATACATGCATTTTCTTATCACTTTATACTATTAATTTCTATAGCAGCATCATCAAGGGATATTTTCTGAATAATTCTTATCATTTGATACCTCTGTTTGTTGTTAGTTTTTACATGTGTTGAATATGTGCTTCTGAAGAATGCAAAGTTCATGAGATTCCTTAGTCAGGAAAGTGTTTGCCTCATAAGCACAGGGACCCGAGCTCAATCCCCAGAACCCATGTAAAAAAACAAACCAAACAACCCAGGCATGACAGTCCATACTTGTAAATTCAGAGCCAGGGAAGCAAAGGAAAGTCCATCCCTGGGTCCCCTAGCCAACCCAACTTGAATCCACAAGTTCAAGCCAGTGAGAAAGCTTGTCTCAAGTAAGCAATTGAGATAGCATTTTAACAAGTGACACCTAAATGACCAATGCTGTATGTACACACACACACACACACACACACACACCCCTATGTACATATGCAGACATACATGCATGCACACACACATGTACACAAATGCATATAAAGAATGTAGAAATGTTTATTCCATATTTGTTGGCCATTATGTAAAACCTGATAGTATTTTATATTTTCTCTACCAATAACCAATAACTAATAACTAAAAGCAGTCAAATTCTCCCACTATAGCTAAAAGTCAACTTCTCATTTATCATGTCTATTTTTTTTTAATGTATTCAAGGTCTTGTAACACATTTTCACTATAGGACTTTTACCCAGCTCTCTAGGACAGTGGTTCTCACCCTGTGGGTCGTGACCCCTTTGTGGGAATTGAATGCAACCCTAAGGCCATCAGTAAACACAGATATTTATGATTTATAACAACAGAAAAATTATAGTTATGAAACAGCAGTGGAAATAATTGTATGGTCGGGGGTCACCACAACAAGAGGAACTGTACTAACAGATCGCAGCAAAGCAAGCCTCCTTTTACTCTGCCGTCCTTCCCATGGTTCTGTCTGGCGTTTCCAACATCTGTCCCGCTTTGCTGTGATCTATATCATCTTCTGACCTATGCCTTCATTCCCAGATTCTCTGCTGGGTAGTGTCCAGTCTGATGCAGAAGACACCCATGGAGCGAGTTCCATTGTGTTACTCAGACACCACTGCATTTCCTCTCTACTCCCATTCAGTTTCTTGCTTTATTTATAACTTCTCTTTTATTTATCTGATCACAGCAATCAGTTTGAACTTAACAAGTCCAATATTTACATTATTTTCTGAATCTTTTCCATGCTCTTTGGTTTCTGCTGGCAATTGTGGTGTCTGGCAGTAATGAGTGCTACTACCATTGGAACATTCTATTTTTGAGGTTTATCATCATCACCACCATCACCATCACCATCATCATCATCATCCCAAGGAGGCACCCATATCATTTGCTCAGACATTATCTCCAAACTCTCCCTCACCCTGCACCCCAGCTCAGCACTATGACCCTCCAGGAGGGCTTGCACAAAGTGCCACAAACTTGATACTGTAACAGAGATCTGTGTTTCCTGCTTCTCCAGGCCAGAGCACAGGGACACACATGTTCTCCTCTGGTTTCTGGAGCAACAGTGGCCACTGGCACTCCATGGCTTGTAGACCTCTCACCCCCTCCTCTCTGTATCTCCCCACATGGCCTTTCCTCTCTCCCCATGTCTGTCTGTGTCTAAATCTCCCATTCATGAGTCACCCATCATACTGATTTCACTTTAACTTGATTAACTCCATAAGGCCGTGTTTCCTTCTCTTCCGTTTTCATCCTTCTTTGCCTTCTTCATTCCCTCCATTGCATCCCCCCTTTCCTTCCCCCTTCTGCTGTCCTTCATTTATTCCATCCATCTTTCCCCCTCCTTCCCACTCTCCCTTTCTTCCTTACGTCTTCCCATTGCACTACTACTGGGAATTAAAGCCAAACCCTTGCAGTGTCACTACACCTCCCCCACCAGGGTGGACAATACCCAAATCCCAAGCTAAATAGATCCGCCCTTCCTTCGTGTGCCTTTCTTGGGCATCTCGGGACAGTAATTAGATAAATAATGAATATAGTCACTAAGGAAGATGGGCTAGATTGGACTGATAAACAGTTCAAGAGTTCAGGGCCCCTAGTATATATAATATTCATAATCAATAAGTTTCATTGGAGTTATAATTAATGCCCACTGTTTAGCCGGCTGGATTAACTTCTTTTTGGCAACATCTTCCGTGCCAGGAATTGATCTGAGGGGGTGAAAGGGTGCCTGTACTGAGGTGGGTGAAAGGGTGGGGGTCAGAGGACAATGCCCAGGAGTAAGTTCTTTCCTTCCACTGGGTGGGTCCTGAGGATCAAACTCGGGTTGTCAGTCTTGATGTGAGCATCTTTATCCACTGAGGCATCTTACCCACTCACCACTCAGCAGCTGAAATTAAGAAAGTGAGAGTTTGCAAATGCCCTCTTTCTATCTACCACATTCATTTAGAAGCAATAAAATTCATTGCCCAAACAGCAAATCCCAGCTTATTTTTCACTGTATGGTCCCTCTGCAGTTACTATCAAAAACACCCAGTATACAACAGGACTTTAAAAGTCATCGAATAAATGTGTACATGCATGAATAGTTTCTCCATTGTTTATAATTCTGACCCTTCGGTACTTTCACGTAACATTTCCTAAATGGTTCTAATTTAAGGGCATTTCATTTCTTCCTTTCCCATTTCTACTGTCACTGTCTTTTAATTAGATTGGAATATTCTTAAGGGGAAATACTGATAAAATACATTTTTAAATTGGAGCAGAGAAAGACAAGAACGTAAGTGAGGGATGCGTTAACTTTAATGTGCTAGCATTAAAAATGTGTGCTCTGCACACAGTAGCAAGAGTGTGCTAGTGTTTTAGATGTGTGCTCTGTGGGCAGAAGAGTGCGCTAGTGTTCAAACTGTGCTCTGTAGGCAGTAGAGTGTGCTAGAATTTAAGATGTGTGCTCTGTGGGCAGTAGAGTGTGCTAGCGTTCAAACTGTGTGCCATTAAGGACACTCATTTTTTTTTTTTTTTTTTTTTTTTTTTGTGTGTGTGTGTGTGAAAGTTTTGTTTTCATTTGGAATACCAACCCCAGTTACCCCTCCGTCCCCTTCTTCTGCTGCCTTACTCCCCGCCCCCTTCCCACCCCTGATTCATTCCTCATAGGGGGTAAGCCTTCCTTGGGGAGTCAACAAAGTCTGGCATATGAAGCTGGGGCAGGACCAAGCCCCTCCCCTGTCTCAAGGCTGAGCTAGCTATCCTGCCATAGAGCATAGGCCCCCAAAGCCAGTTCGTGAACCTGGGATAGGTCCTGGTGCTACTGCCGGGACCCTCCTACCCCACAACTGATCAATCCACAAATCTGTCACCCACATTCCGAGGGCCTAGCCGGTCAGCTCCCGTTAGCTTGGTTGAGTTGTCTCTCCCCGTCATGCTCTTGACCCCTCCCCGCTCTGGTTCCTATGACCTCCTCCTCCCTTTCTTCAACTGAACTCCAGGAGCTCAGCCCACTGCCTGGCTGTGGGTCACTGCATCTGCTCCCATCAGTTACTGCATGTAAGCTCTATGATGACAATTTGGGCAGTCACTAATCTGGTTAAAGGAGAAAGCCAATCCATGCATCCTCTCCACTATTGCTAGGAGTCTTAGCTGGGGTCCTCCTTGTAGATTCCTGGGAATTCCTCTATCACCAGGGTCCTCCCTAATGCCAGAATGGCTCCCTCCATCAAAGTATCTCTTTCATTGCTCCCTGCTCTGTCCCTCCCCCAACGGGGTTTTCTGGATCTCTTGTGCTCCCATCCTCCACCCCCTCCCTTCTACCCCTCTCCCAGTTTGCCCTGGAATTCTGAACTCTTTTCTATTCCTGGGGCCCTCCATGTGTGCCCTTCTTAGGGTTATCCAACTTTCTCTGGCGCTGTGGTTTGTAGCCTGGTTACCCTTTGCTTTACAGTTAATATCCCCATATGAGTCAGTACATACTGTGCTTTCTGGGTCTAGGTTACCTCACTCAGGATTTTTTTTTTTAATTCCATTCATTTGTCTGCAAAGTTCAAGATGCCATTGTTTTTGTTTGTTTGTTTTGTTTCTGGTTTTTGTTTTTACTGCTAAGTAATACTCTATTGTGTAAATGTACCACGTTGCCATTACCCATTGTTTGGTTATGGGTGTACAGGTTGTTTCCAGGTCCTGGCTATTACAGGTAATGCTGCTATGAACACAGCTGGGCAAATGAAGCGCTCTCATTTTGAAATAATCTGTGTGAAAGTTTGAAGCCCCAATGGGCAGGACTGGTATAGTCATGCTTGCAAACAGATTGGCAAGGAGCCGAGATCTTGCTTGGCTGTGGAGTAGATGTCTAGCACTCAGGAAGTTCTGGGTTTGACATTTTGTATCTCATAAAACTGGCGAGGTAGTATATGCCTATTCCCCAAGTACTCTAGAGGCTAGCACAAGACGGTTACAAGTTCAGGGCCATCCACAGCTACATGATGAGTTCAATCACTTTGAGCTTCACGAGACCCTATCTCAGAGAACAAACAAAGAGAGAACAGCTGATCGCCATTTTTAGAAACAGTAACCGAACCAACAACTTATATCTCAAAAGTCTTTGAGACTGGTGATGAGGTGGCCCTGGCCCACAAAGATAGACAGCATCCCAGGCTTTCAGATGTTTGCTCCAGGGTTAGCATTTATGGAGCAAGTTCAACAGCTCTCTCTCTCTCTCTCTCTCTCTCTCTCTCTCTCTCTCTCTCTCTCTGTCTCTGTCTCTCTCTCTCTGTCTCTCTGTCTCTCTCTCTCTCCCTCTCTCTCTCTCTCTCTCTCTCTCTCCCTCTCTCTCTCTCTCTCTCTCTCTCTCTCTCTCTCTCTCTCTCTCTCTCTCCCTCTCTCTCTCTCCCTCTCTTTCTCTTTCTCTCCCTGGTGTGTATATGAATATATATATATATATTCATAAAACTTTACATACATATATTATATTTTACTGGAAAAAGATAAAATATGTGTTTATGTGATATATGTGCCTTTTGTGTCACAGCAGCAGCGTTAGCAGTTATGGAAATCTATACAACTTACAGATTTATATATATGTATATATATGTACATATATGTATACACACATACATCCATACATACTTATATATATTATATATAAAGAAAACATGAAGTTGGGAGAGAAATGTTCTGAGGGTTTGGAAAAGTCATAGGGGTTGTATCTGATCAGGATATGATCTACCATGTTCAAAGAATAATAAAAACAAAGTATTACTTTAGGGGCTGGTGAGATCAATCAGTGGTTAAGAGCATTGGTTGCTCTTCCCGAGGACGTGGGTTCAGTTCCCAGCACCCACATGGTGGCTCACAACCACAACCATCTGCAACTCCAGGGGATCCAATATCTTAGTCTGGCCTTTTCCAGCCCCATGCCCACACATGATGCAGAGACACAACATGTGGTGTCATGCCTCTAGTCCCAGCACTTGGGAGGCAGAGGCAAGCAGAGGCAGGCAGAGGCAGATAAATCTCTGAGTTCAAGGCCAGACTGTGCCACAGATCCAGCCATCCAGGATTGCAAAGTAAGACCCTCACCTAAAAAAAAAAAAAAAAAAAAAAAAAAAAAAAAAACCACAACACTACCAACACACCTAAAGTAACAATTTTTTAAATAGAAAATATTATTTAAAAATATATGACTCACTCCTGGCCATTCAGGGGAAGGCTTGTTGGCTGTGCTACAAACAGTAGCAGATGCACTGAACTAAGTTTGCTTTGAAGACAAGTCCAATCGCAACACAGTTTTGTCCAGAATTTTATTTTTCTTTGTCCAGATATGATTGTGCCCAGTGTCAGCTTGAGGGCATTGGTGGATGCGACGATGCGGTGTGGGCCATTCAGTAAAGCACTTGCTAAATAAATGTGAGCATCCCAGTGTAGAGCCCTCCCCACCAGCGCCACATAGAAAGCCTGGGACAGGAGCGTATGCCTGAGAGACACACACAGAAGGATCCTTGGGACTTGCTGCCAGTCAGTCTGTTTGAGTTGGCAAGCTCCACCAAGTGAGAGACCCAATCTCTAAGACTAAGGCAGAAGACGATTGCGGAACACACCCAATATAGACCTCTGACCTTTGTACACATGTACCTGCACACCCATGAGCACATGTATGAACACAGACACATGCCTATACCACAGACACATGCCTATACCACACCCATCTATACCACACCCATACACTCGTGACACACACACACACACACACACACACACACACACACACACACACACAGATTTTATTTTTTAAACTGAGGGATGTATACATGACCTTCAGTATGAATGTATCTTACCTCATTTGACCCCTGGAAAAGAGTAATTTTCTAGGCAGAGCACACTGTGACTAGAAAGTTCCGTCCCTGTTCCACTGTTACTTCTCAGAAACAGGTTAGGCTTCGGCAGGCACCAGGTCCTCCCTGAAGCCAATGCTTAACAGCCTTCAATGAGAGTGAATTTATTTTACCTCACCCCCAAATGGAACCTTCACCCATGCCCAGCCTGTCCCTCCACTGTCCTAGCTGGCTGCCCTTCGCTTTGTAGCTCTCCATACAATGTCCTCACTTTTCTCCTAAGGTCCCTTTATGCAACAGGTCACCATTCAACTCAACTCCTTACTAATGCATGCACTGTCTGCTACTCTGCCATTTAGTCCTACACAGAAACAGAAACAGAATTTCCCGATTCACCTTCGTTTTAACAGTGCAAAATGGAGCCGGGCATGGTGGTGCACACTAATAAACTTGGCAGGTGGAGGCAGAAGGATTAGGTGTTCAAGGCCAGCCTGGGCTGTGTACTGAGTTGATACCAATTTAGGCTGCATGAAACCCAAGTTTCTTTTTTTTTAAAAGGGGGAGGGGGAGGAAGAAAAACAAAAACATAAAGCTGAGATCCAGCCAGCTGCTCTCACACAACCCCTCACTGAAGGGATACTCACAGATTTACCTGTCCAGGTATAACTGCAAAACTGACTGTCCTTTTTTGCAGCTCTGTAACCAGCTATATTAGCCAGGGGACTTTCAGAGACTGTCCCCAAAACTGCTATTCTTCCATCTTCCCTTGGTCTGAAAGTCTCCCCTTCCCGATCTTCATTAGAAAACAAACAAAGCAAGCCCTTTGGCAAGGCCAGATCTGTGTAGTCATGCATCATAATTAGGGTCACTGTTGCTATAAGCTGTGATGAAACACAGTGACCATGCTATAAAGCTGTGGTGAAACACAGTGACCAGGGACAATCTGGGGAAACGCGGGTTTCTTTGGTACAAGTTCTGAGTCACACAGCCCAATGAAAGAGTCCAGGCAGGAACTCAAATCTGGGGAACCTGGAGGCAGGAGCTGATGCAGAAGCAGTGGGGGAGGGGGTGCTGCTTACTGGCTTGCTTGTCCTCGTGGCTTGCTCAGCCTGCTTTCTTACAGAATCCAGGACCAGCAGCCCAGAGTGACTCCAATGGCAATGGGCTGAACCCCTCACATCAATCGCTAATTAAGAAAATGCACTACAGCCTGATCTGGAAACATTTGCTCAGTGGAGGCTCCCTCCTCTTAGACCACTCTAGCTTGTGTCAAGTTGACATAACTAGCCTGCAATCACGCTTGCAGGAGGGACCAGCAAAGATGGAGACAGTGGGGTGGACACTCCCTCCTCACAGGAATACAATGGCAAGGGTTAGGGAATGGCTGGAGCAGAAGAACACAGGAGACAGACATAGACATCTGGGTCTAGAGGAGGTGTTGTCCATGAGGATGGGACGCCTCAGGCGTTTTCGTCAGTGAAGAAGACAGAGGAGGCATGGCATCTGTATCCTTCATGACACTCTCCACAACAGGGCCAAGATGCAATCTCCTGCCAGACTGGCAACTGGGAGCGCAAGATAGAGTCATTTGAGGAAGAAAAAAAGGTACAGGATTAATGTCAGAGGATTAAAACGTCCCTTCCTCCATTCTGACCTCCTAATGAAAATGAGTAACAATTCAAGGATGAGAGGGCCCAACAAAGGAAGAACATACCCCAATTCACAACAAACAAAAACTCTACAATCCTTCCCATTTTCAGCTTAGACACCTAGAAACAGCAATATAAATACAGTCCCCAACAGGCATAATTGCATCTTCCCCCAGACTTGTGGGGATTCGTACACCTACTTTCCTCGTTTCGTCTTCGACGAAGTTAACATTTGATCATGAATTGCACCTTTTGTGAGTGGTTTTATTTAACTTGAAATATGCCTGGGATCTGCCAGAAAGCCTCATATGCATGTTAAATGAGGGGGACCTCTGCCTCACATTTCTTTAGTGTTAATCCTCTTCTAATTAATATAATCCCATTGTAAAAGAGAAAAATTTCACAAACACACACCCCAAGGTGCTTTCCATAGCTATAGTTAAAAAATACCCCTCCTGGGCAGTTATTACACAGAGTAGAAAATGAAATTAAATTTGTTTTTAAAGTAAAGTAACTCTCCAAACAGCCCCAAATTGTTCAATTATGTCTAAACTAGTTACAACAGCATTGTAACTTATCAAATGTACCATTCCAGTTTGTTTAAAACATCTTTAACTTGAAATATCTCTGGGGAATATGCACTAGCGAATGGGCACAACTCTTGTTTCAAGTTTCTTACTTATAGAATTGGGGCTTTATGAGTGGGGGTCTCATTCTGTAGCCCAGGCTGGCCTCAAACTTTCAGCGTTCCCAGTTGCTGGGAACCTATTGTGAGCCACCAAGGCCAGATCCATTCCTTTATTTTAAAGAAAAATAAATGAAGACTATAACTAAATCTTCAAAAACATTTATGCATGTGAAATTACCTATATTTTATGTTATAGTTAGCAAAAATTTGAGAATCCAATTTTAAAATGACCATTTCATCAAGCTATCGTTATATGTGAACTTCTTAAACCAAGTTTTCTAAAACAGCATTTTAAACAGACATTTATATAATTTCCTAGTTGAAATCCATGACAAATATTTCTGCGTCTGATGGGTAAATCTCTTGTAAGACAGCCTTAGAAATGAGACCACGGGGCTGATGACTCATAGCACTGTCCTGGTAATGAGTGTGGGGGTGTGTACATGTGTGTAAATGCTCATGGAGGGTGTGAACATGTGTGTACATACACATAGAAGCAAGGGTTAAAACATGTTTTCCTCAGTTGCTCCCTATTACATGTGTCTGTGTGTGCGTGTGTGCCTGTGGTTTTGTCTGTGTGTGTATGTGTGTGCCTGTGTGTGTATGTGTATGTGTGTGTATGAATGGCTCTGTGTGTGTATTTTAAATTGGGGAGGTTATAATAAAATTATATCATTTCCCTATTCCCTTTTCTTTCTCTAAATACATAAGAGCAACCTGCTTAGTCTGTACAATGTTACTTATGTATGGAAAACATTACATAAAACCACAACCAATAAAAATGCAGAATTGTGGAGTTCACTTTATATTTTGAGGCAGGGTCTCTGAATTCCAAGCTCACTTGTTCAGACAGACTAGATGGACGCTGGGCACCAGGCATCCTCCATTTCCCCTCCCAAAGGCAAACACTACAGGGAACAGCACCGGGTCTAGATTTGCATGTGAGTCCTTAGCAGCAACGCTCAGTTCAGCTTCTCCTACTTTCAAGGCGGGCACTTTCCTGCTGCTGTGAATGCACAGCCAACCCTTCAAGGACATTTGTACTGCGTACATCACAGGAAGTGGGTAAAGGGAAACTTCCTACTAAATTTATATAATATATCCCCAGAATGATAAAATGGCAAGGTACGAAACCCCAGGGTTTTATAGTAAAGCACAAAAAAAGAGGTTTCCAGGCTGTAACAGGACAGATTTAAAGCTCTGGAAGGCACCTTCAAGCAACACACTAAATCAACAATTTAAAAATATCTATCAAGTGTCTTCTGTATTCCAGACTTCATCTGTAGGTAGGAATAGTGAAGAGGGTGGAGGTGGCAGAGTCCAGGTCAGGGTTATGAAGAAAACCTCTTTGAAAATCACCACAGCCCAACATGGCTAGCTGTGGAAGAGATTATGAGCTATGGGTACAGGGGGTGAAACAGTGTCTGAACTACAAAAGTCCAGGCAAGGGCCACTGAGAATGCATAAGGATCAATATAGGAACCAGAATAGAGATGGCTCACCATACCATAAAATTGCCTTAAAATGCATAATAAAGTATTTCCGAGACTTCCAAGTCAGCAAAGAATTGTTACTGTGTCGCCGAGAATTTTTTCCAACAAAGAAACAACTATATTTCCTTCAAAGTTTTAAAGTGTGCATTTAGCAGTTCTAGGGCTATGGCAAAGAATATAGAAAATGAGCATTGGGATGTCTTGTGGTGCCAGAGAGTCCGGATGCGCTTAAAGAGTCAAGGAGGATGAAGGCACATCAAAAGCACACAGGAGCCCACTGAAACGGCCTCCCATGGCCAAGAGCCGGAACCACCGGGGCAACAAAATCAATAATGTAGTACCGGCTTATAGCCCAAAGTTTAAAATAAATATGCATGAGTCCAAACAGTTATAAATAAATGATTGGTTGAATAAATAAATGGATGGAGGAGACAAGCATTTCACAAAAAAAGCTCGAAATAATTTATGTAGGTGGTCTGTCCTCAGAAGGCAAGCCTGACTCACCAGAACGAAACACAGGCTCTGCACAGTGATGCTTGCCTCAGTAGTGGGGGGCATTGCCTTCAGTGTAGAGAAGCCAGGTAGTCTAGGTTGATGTCTGCAGAGAACGTCAAGCTCTTGCTCTTTAGTCAGGATGGAGACATCAGAGAGTTCCAGCCCAGGAACGCTCTACCCAGTGCCTGATCCAAGTACCCCATGCCATCAATAATGTCAAACAAAGAATGTCTGAGAAGTCTCCATGGACAAGAGGGCCCAGGGCATGATGACAGGGTCTAATGTGGTACCCTGGATGCATAGGCCACAATGTGGATTAGAAAATCGGTCACAGGTACAGATCAGGGTACGATGCTGGCTTTGGTGCTGGGCTCCACATCTTGCAATGTAGGCACGCCACCAGGTAAAAGGAACATTAGGAAGCTATGAAAAGTCTGAATGGAATATGTATGTCAATATTGGTTAATGTTAATGAATTTACCATGCTTAAGTAGTATATTTATAAAGAGAAATTAGAGCCAGGCATGGTGGTACAAAATTATAATCTCAGGTTTTGGGGCAGGGCAAATATAAATGAGAGAATCCTAAATTCAACATTCACTGGGTAACATAGTGAAATAGTATCTCAACAAATAAAAACTAAGACATAAAATGAATAGAGGAGACTGTATATATAACATGTAGGAGATTCCATTATTGTTACAACATTTCTGTAAATCTAAAACTTTTCTGAGATAACATTCATTTTCAACTGTGAAGTTAAAGTTACTGAGCACACACACACACACACACACACACACACACACACACACACACACACACACACCTCATTAGCTATGTGGCAAGTGTCACATCAAGGCAACCACAGAAATAAATGGATGCAAGTGCTGGACAGACAGCTCAGCAGTCAAGTGTCCCAGCTGCTTTTGCAGAAGATGCAGGTGTAATTCCCAGTATCTACACGGTGGCTCAACCATCTCTAACTCCAGTTCCAGGGGAACCTAATGCCCTCTTCTGGCCCCTGTGGGAACTGCATGCCCATAGTGCACAGACATGCATACAGACAAACGCTCATAAACACAAAATAAAAACCAATAAAGCCTCTAGGTCTGGGGAAATTGCTCAGTCAGCAGAGTGCTTTTCATAAAGGTTGAGGGGTCCTGAGTTTCAGAGCCAACACCCACTTTTTTAAAAAGCCAGACATGGTGATACTCATTTGCAATGCTAGCATTGGAAGATGCATCTCTGGCTTGCCAACCTACCACCACAGCCTACTAGGGCAGATTTCTAGTCAATGGAAGATATCTCAAAGCCAAGGAATGACAGCCAAAGTTGACTTTGGCTACTACACAAATGCACACACATGTGTATCCCCACCTCACACATGTACACATGTAAAACCACACACATATACTATGCACATGTACACACGCATACACACAGACGTATGACCCCTTGGGATTGTAAATAGCCTCGTCCTTCTTGGTTTTTACTATGAGCTCAACACAGTGGAGTCACCTGGTAAGAGGGTCTCTCACTGCAAGAACTACATAGATCAAATTGGCCTGCATCCATGCCTTTGATAAAGTGTCTTGACTCAAGTTTGATGTGATAAGGCCCAGACGACAGTAGGTGATGCCATCCCTAGCCATATGAGCCTGAGATGTGTAAGAAAGCCAGCTGAGCACAATCCCAAGAGTGAGGCAGTAAACAGTTTTGTCCCATGATCTCAGCTTAAGGTTACTGCTTTGAGTTCTTGTCCTAAGTTTCCTCAATGCTGGGCCATGACCTGGAAGTGCCAGCTGATAATATAATATCATGTAACAGTGATACTGTCATAACACCTTTCCTCTATCAAGTAGCTTTGATTGTGCTATTTATCATAGCAATAGAAAATAAACCAGGAGAGGTTACAACCAAAAGATGAACAGATACTCTGTCCATAGCACCCCACAGCCCGCGATTCAGGGAAAGCAACACGGTATTACAAATTCACACAAGAGCCTGCAGGTTCCCAACAGCTAGAGTTCAGACTGTGTCTTGCTGTCAGCCTCTACATGCTGTCCTGTCTTAATACCAACAACTGGGTTCTCTATGAAACTTTCATGACCATAAAGACCATGTATGCCACTTTGTGTGTTTAACAGCAATGTCTTTTTTTTCCAT
Organism: Cricetiscus sungorus; assembly: GCA_030556225.1. Taxonomy (NCBI): domain Eukaryota; kingdom Metazoa; phylum Chordata; class Mammalia; order Rodentia; family Cricetidae; genus Cricetiscus; species Cricetiscus sungorus. The sequence goes on from JANBXA010000642.1 coordinate 34,449,316, forward strand.
TAAGGAAGGAATGCTGACTGTGGATAATCTGAGACAGAAGCCATTGAACAGAAATTTACCGTAAGAACTCATAGGATCTCAATGGGAGCAAAAATTGGTTCAGAGTGGTAGAGTCCTTGGAGATTTCTTTTCCTGGTTTGAACTGTTCCTGCCTGTATTTCTGCAGACTTTACCCTGTCATCCCTGTTTCTCTCTTTGGAATGAATCTGGACTGAAATGTCAATGTTAAGTACATAACACATGATAGGAAATGAACAGTGTCTGACATATGAGGTTTGCTGAATTTCTCAAAGTATCAGAGAGCAAACAGTGTTCGATGGAACATGGTTGGAGAACCCAGGATTGTCTGGATAACTTCTGAAGGTCATCTCTTGTTCTGCGGTGTTGTTCTGTGGTCCTAGGTGTTTTACCAACCGAGCTATGTTCCTAGCCCTTTCCCATGGTTCCCTATGGAATACTTTGGTGGCTTCCTTATGTATAATTTAGAAAATGTACCTCTCTTCAGAAGTCTTCTTATCATATCTAGGCAAATCAAGGAAACGTATGTTTCCATTTTCAAGTATATGTGTTGTGTATATATAGTGTGTGTGTGGGGGGTGGGTGGGTGTGTGTGTGTGTGCATATTCACATGTATGTGAACTGATATGTGCACTGAAGTTTGAACCCTGAACCTAAGAACTTGATGGAAGCCCAAGATTGCTGTCAGCCTCACGTGACCTTACTCACTGGGACAGGGCTCTTTATCAAGCCCAGAGCTCTGAGTCCGCTAGCACTGGGGACCCTGCCTCCTCTTTCCCAGGCTGCCTATCATGCCCACCTGACACTTTTACTTGGATTCTATGAATTTGAACTCCAGTCCTCACACTTGCATGGGTGAGTGCTTAACATTGAGCCATCTTCTCAGACCAAGAAACGAATACATGTTTTTGTTTTTAAAGAAACATAAAAACCAACAAATAGAATTATTTATGGTCATATAAAATGGCAAGGTAATTAGCAGGGAACTTTAAGATACATTAAACTGATCAGAGAACTTGGTACAGACAGTACTATTTACTATAAGTAAAAGCTTGCCTGATTTCAGAATTGCCAATGGCAAACCATTTGCTGTGAGGTCGAGTTTGGAAATTATTCTTGTATATGTGACTTAAGTGCACCTACACATTCAGCCAGGAAACAGAGCTTTTATACTTAGGTCTCTGTAAGATGACAGCCTCAATCTATGTAAAACATAAAAAACATGTGTGTATGTATGCATATATATGCATATATATGTGTGTGTATGCATGTACATACGTATGAGTGTGTACAAGCATGTGTGTATGAGTGTGTGTGTGTGCATGCGTGTGTGCGTGTGTGTGTGTGTGTGTGTGTGTGTGTGTGTGTGTGTGTGTGTGTGTAGGAAAGAAGGCCTCCAGCTCTTCTGGGATGGGAAATAATCAGTCTCCAGCATTTTCCAATGCTCAGTGGTGGTGCATTGGTTTCCTTAAATTAGACTTCCAAACAAGAGTCTGGTTGTTATGAAAACAGTGCAGCACACCAGCACTGAAAATCCATCCACTGCTCCTCTGGGTAAGAGTCCAGATCAACACTGAGTCTGTGAGTACAAGTTTCTCTCCCCTTGCTCTCAAGCCCTCTGCCAGCCAAACAGTTCTGAGTCACTGGGAGAATCACACTATCCAGCACCACCAATACTAGATACTTCGTGAACACACAGTACCTGGCACCTCCAGCACTAGGTAGTGTGTGAACACACCAATTGTTGCCTTTGATAAATTTAAGTTTACGGGATGGGTCAGTGTAAAACAGGGAGGTTTTGTTAGCTGTGTTACAAATGCTAACTATACATCAGGAAGGTAACAAAACCACCAACTTCTTATACATTCAGTAACTTCCAGAGGCTAGGGAGATGGTTGGGTCTAACCAAATCTCCAAACCCATGCAAATCTGGGTGTCTCTGCCTGCCTGTAATCTTCTTGTTCTAATGTCAGGATGGGAAGCAGAGACAGAATTAGAATCAATGCAACATGTAATGTGCACAGCTGGAAACATCAACAGTGATAAAGAGACCTGTTCTTAAACAGGTAGAAGTTGAGGACCAGCACCACACACTTCACACATGTGCCACAGGATGGCACTACTGTGCACGTGCACACTCGCACGCATGCACACACACACACACACACACACACACACACACACTCATACTCACACACACACACAGGATGAACACTCACATAGAACCTTTAAAGATAGACTCAATGAGCTCTAATAAGGAGAGAAAAAAGAAAGAAACTGGACAGCCTACTTTAAAGATACCTTCTATACCTAACAGGCTGGTGGGAGGTGCATCTGCTCAGATTTCAATTCCTGTAGAAAAAAAAAGTAAGATGGATGGATTGTATATAAGTATGTAGGTAAGTAGACAGAAATACAGATGATGGATAGATAGACAGATGATAAATACAGAGCTACATAGATATATAGGCAGATATTTAGATGATAGACAGATATATCAATAGACATACAGAAGATAGATATAAATTAGAGAGATGAATTGCAGAAAGATAGATAAGATAGATGAATGGCAGAGAGTTGATAGATAATAAACAGACAGACAGAGAAGTGATAGATGGATGATATATATAATAGAGGAAGAGATTCCAGATCAATTCCAGAAAGTGACCAAAGAATTAGTGTATTCCCAACTATTCTTCCAATTCACTACAACACGCCTCAGCTATTTTGGAAGTCACCACTGCTGCCCAAGAGTTACCACACAAACACAGCTTGGAAGCCAAGAGGATTTAAAGGAAATTAATGGGGAAGGCATGCAGGATGCTGTCTATTGTTCATGCTTGTGGGCAGTCAGTGAGGTGTATAATTGAGATTGCTAATGTTACTGCTCATCCAATCTTTGACTATATTGTGTGAATTCAATAAATATTGGCAAAAGAAACCCTACTCTTGTCCAGATTCAAGTATCTTCAATGCAGAGAAAATTACCATATATTTTTCCTCCCATACAGATATTACTTTCTTAGAAACTAGAGGTTTTTAAATATATTGATATGACCCTGGGTGTGTTACGTGTATATGTGTATTCCGGTGTGTGTACACAATTGTGCACATGCATAGAGAGGCTAGAGGTTAACATTAGGTTTCTCCTACTGTTCACATTAATTTTGAAGACAGGCCCTCACTAATTTTAAATTCACCAAATAGGTATGACTGGGTAGACCAGCAAGCCCCACGGCCTTTCCTGTCTCCATCTTTGCAGAGCTAGGACTGTAAGGCATCACCACCATTCTTGGCCTCTTCGTGTGGGTTCTAAGGATGTGACTTTAGGTCTTCATGAACATGTGGCAAGCACCTTACCAACTGAGCCATCTTCTGTCCCTGCTTTGACATTTGATTTTCTGCACCTCTATACTGCCGCCGATACCTAAATATTTGCTCTTCAAAAGTGGTCCAGGGACCAGCAGCCTCACTGCCTCCTGGAAGTAGAATCCCAGGCCTTCCCACACCCACTGAGCCAGGATCTGCCTTTGTTAATGAGAGGAGCCATATGCACATCAATGTTTATATATTAAAACTAAATTTTAAGGCCCATATGAAGTCAGTAAAAAGAAATGGTGTAAAAAAAATTTTTTTTAACTTCTGAGTAGTTACCAGAAATCTTTGGATCTTCAACAAATACCAGCCATGGCAGTTTTGTAAGTTCTGCTTTTATTCTGTTTTAGGATTGTCAGTTCAGTGTGAATAAGCTGACTATAACACAGTTACTGTTTTAAAACACAGAAACTGCTGACTGGAGGGGATGGCTCGGCTGAATTCGGTTCCCAGCACCAATATGGCAGGTCATAGCATTTGTAACTCCAGTTCCAGAGCATCTGGTGCCCTCTTCTGGCTCCTGTGGGCATTGCGCACATGGCATATATCAACAGAGACACCTACATACATACAAACTCTTTAAAAACCACAACACCATGATAATTCTGCAGAAGAAAATTTCATATGCTATTGTTGCAACATTTTGTTATCAAAGTGATACATTATTTGGTAGAATGTCAAATAGTTCTGGCACTTACTGCTGCTGGGTGTGTGTGTGTGTGTGTGTGTGTGTGTGTGTGTGTGTGTGACTAACATGGGGGCAAGTGGCTGTATTTTGGAAGCAGAGGCAGCTCTGCTGTCTGCTGTCACTACACATACACGCTTGGGCCCTGTCCCAGTTGCTGCTCCTATTGCTGTGGAACAAAAAGAAACTCTGACAAAAGGATCTTGAGGAATAAAGGGGCTGCTCTGACTCACAGATCAAGGTTACAGTGGCAGGGACAGCTAGCCACATTGTCCTCAAGATGAGGAAAAGGGAAGGTGTGTTCCTGGTGGTGGGGGAGGGGTGTTCCTGGTGGTGGGGGAGGGGTGTTCCTGGTGGAGCTCTCTTGTTTTCCCCATTTTCCCCAGTCTGCTCTGCCCAGGCAATATCTACATCAATTAACAAAATCTAGAAGCCCTGCCTCAGGCAGACCAAGAAACGCACGTCCTGAGTGATCCCAGAGTCCATCAAGTGGACAGCACTGACTACCACAGCCCCTCTCAGGGGCTTCAGAGCCCATCTGCAAAGCCACTCACACAAGAGGCTCCAAAAGACAAGCAATCGCAAAGCAGTGCTTGCAACTCATTTCCTTGGTGTCCACACCTGTTCCCCCGTGTGACCTGCCTTGGCACTGAGTCACATGCCCTACGCCCCCCTTCCTGGCTTGACTTCCTCAGCCCTGTCTGTGCCAGTGACTCTGAACTTCAATACACATCAGAATTAAAAGCATTATGGGTTGCAAATTAATAATAAAACATGCAAGGCCACATCAGCTTCCTTTCTGTATAAAATGTTAGTAATACAAACCCCTAGTCACACAGCATTCCACGTGTACTTGGTGAACATTTTATTATTTTCCAGGAGGAGAAAGGACTGAACAGCACCCAGGATGCTAAAGGCTCTAAAAGTCATAAAGTGGGATGGAGGGAAGGAGATAGGATACCCTTCTTCACCTGGAAATGACACCTCCCCACCGCAGCCGACTCCCTCTGGCCCAGCAGTTTGCTACTGCCCCCCCCCGGCAGCAAAACATACTGGAACCAGTCCTCTGGGCTTTGTTTGCTTGTGGATGTCTCCTATATGTTGATCCGAGGCTCACCAGTGCTGGGCCTCATGACTGTGTCTTAGCATCGGTGTGCAGCATCGACAGGGTGGCCTACGGTGTCAATCCTGCTCCACTTTTCTCCCCAGACAAACTCACAAGTGCATTTATGCATTCACTCATTCAGCGTGGGCCACTGTATGTGGAGGTCAGAGGGCAACTAGCAAGACTTGGCTCTCCCCTATTAGAGGAAAAGTTGGAAATGACTTATTCACCTGGAAATACATAGCTGCAACTTGGTCTTTAAATTTATCAGTGGGACATGGCAGAGAGCAGCTAGCCACAGCCTCCCACTCCTGCCTGCTGCTGGCAGCTGATGAGTTTAATTACTTGGGCGTTGGGGATACCTTTATAGCTCATTTTATGCCAGGATTTTCTCACTTTCCATAAAATGCCTTTAAAGGCCAGTTCTATTATATTTCATGACCCATCTACTGGTTTCTTATAAAATTCACCTCCCGCCTCTGTAGAAAACAATCATCATGAAGAAGACAGGGTCTAGGAGAAGGGACTTCAAATCCGTGTGTGTGTGTCTGTGTGTGTGTGTGTGTGTGTGTGTGTGTGTGTGTGTGTGTGTGTGTGTGTGTGTGTGTGTGTGTGTGCACGCGCGCGCGCTCACATGCATCTGTGTATGTTCATGTGCCTGCATGTGTGTATGTATGTATACATTATGTACATGTGTATGAATGTATGCATTATGTATGTATGTATGCATGCATGCATTATATATGCATGTGCATGCATGTTTGTGTGGACATACCTGTGTATGTAGGTGTGTATATATGTATGTGTGTGTTTTTGTGCTGTGTGTTCATGCTTGTGTGTATGTATAAGTCTTTGTGTTGTATATGTATGCACATGTGTGTGTTTTGTACAGGGAGGGGGCCCTTTCACACACCACATCCACACAGGCGCCTCAGGCAGAAGAGGGCAACAGATCTCCTGGAACTGGAGTTACAGCTGGCTGTGAGTGGCCCAGTGTGGGTGTTGGGAACTGAACTCTCTGGTCTCTCCAGCCCTAGAAGCATTCTTAACTTTGTGACCTGAAGAGCAGCTTTTGCCAGGGTCATAGAGAGACAATGGGTGTTGGTGCCAGAACCATGGCTGTGAGGACCCTGGGTAGATTACGTTCTATACAACAAAGTTACATTGCCAGATGGCTGAATCCTGAGCTAGGTGACTGACACTGACCCAGAACAATGACTGTGTCCAGCTACATATTGAAAGTAGCTCAACTGATGGCAACTTACTTCAATCCCAAAGGCAAAATGATTCGATTAAGTCATGCATTTGACGTAGACGCAGACACATGACCAGTCCAGTAACCAAGAGAAGACACCATCAGTGTGGCTCTGAGGCAGGTGCTTACTGTTCCAATATGGTTCTAGATTGAAGGGCAGAAATTCGTAGCCCTATTAGCATTCACATTCCCACATCAAGCAGCCACACTATTTTGTATAAACACATCATTTGAGTCAATTACCAATGAAAACACAAAATTCTGCTCATGATCGGTAAATTGATGCTCTTATAAGAAATAATAAAATTTAATGATCTGTATGGCTAGCTTTGGCAACTTTAGCACTACTCTCAGACTCCACAGCCATTCCAGTTTTTAAAATAGTTCCAACTAAATGCCACATCAGTGAGACCATGGATGTCTGCCCCCGGGCACTGCCTATGACCATGCCCCTGAGAGCCTTAACTTTTTCTGTCAGAAACCCTTTCCTCATCTTCTCCTCAGCTTTATCTACTGAGGTTTAGCTGGGAATGGCCAGTGGCACTCAGCCGGGGTGGCAGAGTGAGCAGGGGCCACCTGAGCTGTGATCTATGTTGGCTACACAGAGTACAGGAAGTGGGAACAGAAGAAGGAACATAGTTAAAATAAGCCATGCTCCATACCTGTTTCTACCCTTGACATCCTCATCTGATGAAGGCTGGGACATTGCTCCCAATCTCTCTCTAAATGCACTGCTCTGAGCTTCAAGAGACATAGGCATGGGAGACATAGACCTGAGAAGTAGCTATGGATTCCCCTTCCTATCTGAGAGCAAAAAAAGAAAAAAGAAAAACAAAACAGTTAAACTAAAGGGAGGGGAAAGGAATCATGCTGCAAAGAGTTTTTGCTCATAGCAGAAAGGAAAGCCACCAGAGACGCATGCGTAGGAAGCTCTGGACACTTGGCACCGGCCTCTGGCCTCTGCATGCACATCCATGCACACACACATTCATACACACTCACACGTACAACTGGCCTAATTAAAGTACATTAATGAAAATTCACCATGTAGCATTTACATACGCAGCGGAGTGATATGTGACTAAAGACACCAGACACTGTTGGGCTGAATTTAAAAGCAAGACCCTGTTTCAAAGCCTGACAACCCAGTTCATTCCCCAGGAACCACACAATGGAAGCAGAGAAGGAACTCCCACAAGTGGTGCTCTGACACGCAGCCATACATGCAGTGGAACATGTACACATACATGCACGCAAATATGCAGTCACTTTTAAATTTAAAAGCAAGAGCCACATTATACCTTCTTTATTTTCTTTTTGCAAAGGCTTTGGCTGGCAGATGGTTCAGTAGGTGAAAGTGGCTGCTGCCAAGCCTGATGATCTGAGTTCAATCCCCAGAAAACTGACCTCACCCCACTAACCATAGCACACACACTAGAACACACATGAACTCATACTCACACCCCCACACCACACAATACAGCACACATGAACCCATACTCACACCCCACAGCACACATACTACAGCACACATGAACCCACACTCACACACCATAGCACACATGCTATAACACACATGAACTCATACTCACACCCCCACATCACACAATACAGCACACATAAACCCATACTCACACCCCCACAACACACAATACAGCACACATGAACCCATACTCACACCCCCACAACACACACTACAGCACACATGAACCCATACTCACACCCCACAACACACACTACAGCACACATGAACTCATACTCACACCCTCACAGCACACACTACAGCACACATGAACCCATACTCACCCCCACAGAGCACACACTACAGCGCACATGTACCCACCCCACAGAGCACACACTATAGCACACATGAACCCATACTCACACACCACAGCACACATACTACAGCACACATGTACCCATACTCACACACCATAGCACACATACTACAACACACATGTACCCATACTCACCCCCACAGCGCACACACTACAGCACACATGTACCCACCCCCACAGAGCACACACTACAGCACACATGAACCCATACTCACACCCCCCCAGAGCACACACTACAGCACATATGAACCCATACTCACACCCCCACAACACACACTACAACACACATGAACCCATTATCACACCCCACAGCACACACGCTACAGCACACATGAACCCACACTCTCATCCTCCCTACAGCAACAAAATAAACAGATACTTGAGCAAAGGTCCCCTTAAATGTAAGGTGGACATACTTTACTACAAAGGGGGAAAGAGCCAGCACACGATCACCATAGCAGCTGAGGTGTAAAACAAAATCAACTCATTACGTCAGTAAGGCATATTTTCAAAGTTTAATGTAAATTTCCTTTGCCTCAGGGATCCCATCCCAGATGCTTACTCAACATCAGTGAGAACCTATACACACAGACACATGCAAGCTCATACAGAAACCTCGTCACAAGATTTATTGGTAATATATTATATCTTGAAAGGCTTAATTGCCTGCTAACAGGAGAACAAGTTATGGAACCACATATCTGCTTCAGGAAGTCTTCAGAGGCATCAAGGAATGAGCTACAAGGTACCATAATCACTAGCATAAATCCCAAGGGTATCCAGAGGGACTTAGGAAACACACGGGGCAGCTCTCGTCATACAGATTTTTAAAGTTGTGCTGATTTTACTGTGTGCATATGAGTGTTTTCCCGGCGTATTTGTATGTGCCCCACATGTGTGCACTGCCCAAGCAGGCTGAAGGAGGGCATCAGATCCCCTGGTACCAGAGTCCATCACACATGTCTCATGAGTGCAGGGAACTGAACCAGCATCCTCTCCAAGAGTTAGCTGTGCTCTTAACCACTGAGCCATCTCTAGGTCCCATCATATACACTTTTTAAATGGAGGGGTTTAAATTATGAAGAAGAAAAAAAACCCCAGTGATTTTAAGAATCAATTTGTTTGTAGGGACATGGAAGAGCTTACCTAGGAAGGACACAGGAGACTCTGAGGTGATGGATGAGTTCTCTGTCTTGCTAGAGAATAGATAACTTGAGTGTATTCATTTGTCAAAATGAACCAATCTGCATGCCTAACATGCGTGCATACACTACATGTAAATTACATCTCAATATACTTGGCATTTGGGTATAAATAGCATTTCTACAAGACTATGAAAATCAGCAGGCATTTATGCAAATTGGCTATAGTAATATATCAACCCTTCACTTCAGGGGAACGGTGCTCAGAGACACGCCAAGGAGGGTGTTGTTCCACTGACTTCCCGTGCAGTGGAATGGGGGTGACACTCCTTACACACTCAGATCTATGTTGTCATCCCTGCTGTCCCCAGACGGGATCTAAGCAGAATATTTGCTAACTAAAGTTTTCTACATGTAGCTTATATAATATCCCCATATTTGACACAAACAGAATCTATCCACGGAGACAGTATGTGTTCACATGTATGTGTACAGGTGCACCTGCCTGTACACACACACTAGCAGCGGCCAGATGAAGATGCCAACTGTCATGCTTTGTCAATCTCCACTTCATTCTATTGAGACAGAGTCTCTCCCTGAGCCTGGAGGCGGGCTGGCCACCAGCAAGCATTAGTGCTCCTCTGTCTCTGCCTCCAGGAATGCTGGGGTTCCAGGCATGGGCAGTCACACCCAGCTTCTAACTGACGGATGGGACCTAAACTCAGATGATGTCTCCCAAGTCTATGACACCTTCTCTCGCTCTTTTCCCATCCCTTCCTGAACAAGTAACGAACTCTCTCCATCATAGCCATGTCTGTGGAGTTCAGTTACTAAGTATGTCTTTAAGTAATAAAGGCAGCCATGTATACGGAGCTCAGTTAGTCTTGAATATGGCTTTAAGTAATAAGGTGGCCACTTCTATGGAGCTCGGTTGGTAAATATGTTGAAACTTGTTGCCTGCTCTCAGAAGCTCACGGCACTGGCACCGAAAGGAGCTTGTCCTGTCACAGTGTAGAGTATGTCAAGGCGTCAACATGATCTGGACAGACATGGGTTTGTAAAAAAAAAATCACCAAATCAGTTCTTACCAGCCCCAGCAAGTCAGCCCCAGCACCTATACCATGATATAACAGGAAAACTAGTGGGAACACAGGTAAGTTGATTGAACACAAAGAAGGACAAAGGGCCTGGCCTCTGGCCTCTCCGTCACACTCTACAGTGAGCAGGAGGGTGTGGAGGTGGGAGTGGCTTCACGGGGCTCCACCCTTGTTCAAAGAAAACCTTGGTAGAGATGGCATTAAAGAATGGTGAGGTAGCTCAGTGAGTTAGGGTGCTTGCTGCTGGGCCTGATGACCCGAGTTCAATCCCTGGGACCCACATGGGGAATGAAGAAAACAGACTCTACCAAGACCCACCACTGACCTCCACATGCACGTTTCAATGTGTGCCCACACACATTCACATGCATGCATGCACATATGTGCTTGTTATATAAGTATATGTTTTATATATAATGTAACCATTGTTTTAGAGACAGCCTCTATTTCCCAGGCTCTCTATGCCCACTCCCGTTACCGGCAGTGATTCTCAGCATACCCAAAGGGAGCTAGACATGACACCCACTGCACTCGGAACAGGGCTCTCTCTTCTTACATATTGTACAAACGACAAGTATGCTGTCAAACTCAGGAAATAATACACTCTAGGATAATAAAGCACATTAGACAACAATACCAAAGGCAATATTGAAGTGTCAAATATGAAATGTACAAGAATAGAACAAAGCAGGCACTCCCCACTGCCCAGCCTGTTCACAGGACAAGGCAGACTAAAGCAGAAATAACCAGCATGTGCCCGGCTGAGCGGCGACATCTCTACACGTTTCCTGTGCCAGGAGCAGTGTGCTGAGACCCAGCATCCACGAGTCCTAACCTTCGTGAGATTCTCTGGCCTTGGTGACACAGAACCTCAGGCATGTGAGATTCATTTCCTGCTCCAGTTGGTTCAAAGAGATAGCATCCTCTAAAGGTTAGCAATTAATAAAACTTCTAATTCAATGTAAACATGTGACCTCAAAGGCCCAGGGTCTAGACAGGTTCATCTGTCCTGGAGGGCTGTGTGACCTCTGCTCCAAGGTCTACTGTGACACATAAATAGTGGCAACAGAGCCCTTTAAGGTAATACATTGTTAGGAAGCAGTTTCCCTGGGAGGGAGAGCATAAACCCTGATTTCAATAGCAGACTGGGTTAGGAGGTAAGTCCCGAGGTTCAGGAACCTAGGGTTGTGTTGTAACTTTAAAGTGATTGGGGTAGGGGCACAGGGAGCTGGCTTAGCAGATAAAAGGGCTTGCTACAAAGCCTAACAGTACCCAGAAGCCACATGGTGGAAGGAATCAGTTCTCACAAGTTGTCCTCTGACCTCCAAGTGGGTGGGTACATACACACACACACACACACACACACACACACACACACACACACAAATAAATTAACCGATGTCCCTGAGTATAGTGTTAGTAGACTTGGTTAACTGAGGTGAGAAAACCCAGACTAAATACGGGCAGCATCCTCCACACACAGGACTCTCAGGCTGAATAGAAGGCAAGTGAGGGAACGGACAGGATTCTCTGCGCTTGCCCTCCCCACCACGGCAGGCTTCTCCCTCCAGCCGTGAGCCACATACATCTTCTTCCTTCAAGCTGCTTTGTGTCAGGTACTTTGTCCGAGACACTGGAAAAGTAATTAGTAGAGGGTGAGTTCCTGTTGTGAGGGTTACAGCTGTGCAGCTTTAAAGAGAGCTGCTTAACTTGGGTGTGCCTCATAATGAGGATTAACATAGAAACTATCCTACATGCATACACCTGTATTATCTCACACATGAGTGTGTGTGTGCATGTGTGTATACACCTGTATTATCTCACACATGAGGTGTGTGTGTGCATGTGTATATACACCTGTATTATCTCACACATGAGTGTGTGTGTGTGCATGTGTGTATACACCTGTATTATCTCACACATGAGTGTGTGTGTGTGCATGTGTGATTACACCTGTATTATCTCACACATGAGTGTGTGTGTGTGTGTGCATGTGTGATTACACCTGTATTATCTCACACATGAGTGAGTGTGTGTGTGCATGTGTGAATACACCTGTATTATCTCACACATGAGTGTGTGTGTGCATGTGTGATTACACCTGTATTATCTCACACGAGTGTGTGTGCATGTGTGTATACACCTGTATTATCTCACACATGAGTGTGTGTGTGCGCATGTGTGTATACACCTGTTTATCTCACATGAGTGTGTGTGTGCACATGTGTGTATACACCTGTATTATCTCACACGAGTGTGTGTATGTGCATGTGTGATTACACCTGTATTATCTCACACGTGAGTGTGTGTGCGTGCATGTGTGATTACACCTGTATTATCTCACACATGAATGTGTGTGTGCATGTGTGATTACACCTGTATTATCTCACACGTGAGTGTGTGTGTGCATGTATGTATACACCTGTATTATCTCACACATGAGTGTGTGTGTGCATGTGTGTATACACCTGTATTATTTCACACGTGAGTGTGTGTGTGCATGTGCGTGTGTATGTAATATGAATATATGCAGGCACGTGTATGACAGATGCATAGTGCTCTACCCACGTCCTTCACAGTCTGTCACATCACTTTGTGCTTGTGACTTCCAACTGCCAATCAATTTGCCAAGTGTGCGCATTCGCCCCAGAATTCCAGAACTTACCAGCGTGCAGCAAACTAGAGGCACCAGCTGCTTAGCACCCTGTGAACAAGCCGGTATAACCTGCGAGAGTCACATGTTTTCCTGGCCTCTCACTCAGGCAGGGTAGCTTGGAGGCTGTGTTTTCTATTGTGTTCCAGAACTTTCTTCCTTCAGTGCATGTCATGAAGATTTGCTCAGTGACTCACACAATGACCCTCCTTGCTTTGGTGTAAGTATTTCTCATTCCCTGGTGATTGTTTTCTGAAGCTCATAAATATGCATTTTGTGTATGAATATTTATCTGCCCTGAGGTCAGTTCCAACTGCATGTGTGTGGTGGGTACCTGTGAGAGGTCCCATTGTTATCCTGAGCCTAGGCTCATGGGAATTAAGTTTAAATATACACCAAGATAATGTACTTCAATTCATAATATTTGTTATAAACAAAGCAGTGGTGCTGATTTTAAAGCACAGAACGCATTTACTTTTTGGTAATGGAGTTTGCTTTTTGCTGTGGATTGGGATAGTGTGTCAGCGACTGATGTACCATAACATCCGCCAACTCCACATTAATCCCACACATTCTTCAATTAGTGTTTGACAGCCATTTGTCCTAGTTAGCCTTAACTGTCACCCTGACACCTTCTGGGGTCATCCGAGGCAAGCTTCCCTTAAGGAACTGTCCAGATCATACTGGCCTGTGAGCATGTCTGTGAGAACTGTCTCGATTGCTTTTTGGTGTGGGAGGGCTCCGCCCACTGTGGGTGGTACAATTCCTAGGTGAGTGACCTTGGGCACAGTTCCTAGGCGAGTGACCTTGGGCTTTATGAGAAGGGTAGCTAAAGTACAAGCTAGCGGAAGTGCTCTCCACAGGTTCCCCCTTCAAGCTTCTACCTTGAATTCCTGAAGTGATGGATTATGAGTAGGAAGTCTGAGGGGAACAAAAGATAATGTTGGTGTTTAGCCGTGGTAACAGGGAAGAAACTCCATTCTTTCCAGGCACCCACCATGACCCGAGGCAACTCAGAAAATGAAGACACAGACCAGATGTGGCATAGATCACGGTTAGTCTCAGCTACTGAGCACATATTCTAGGCTGATAACATTCTAAGCAAAATACAACAGGAGTTCTAATCGCAAAGAGGAGCAAAGTTTCAGGTTATCCTGGAGAAAGCACTCTCATATTCCCCTTCTTCCTGGTGGAAATAAATACCCTAATGAACCCCTACAGTCACCTTGGAAGCATAAAAAGCACAAAGTTACAGCGGCAAAATAAAATTCTGTGTACCCATGAAGGCATCTTCTGGATCCATTTATGCCTGAGTCTATCACTGGCTGGACTTACAGTGTGAAAAAAAAACCCAAAAAACAAATGTCCTTGTTTGTGATAAGCCCTGTTACTTTCAATCAATCACAAGATAAGTAACTGTGTGCCTTTACCTGGCAGAATTGAATATACACAGTGAGAAGGGACCTAGATTCTTGTCTCCCACCAGTTACAAAAACCAGCTCCAAAAGAGCAGACTTAAATGTGAGGTTCAAAATTATGAAACCACTAGAAGAAAACACAAGAAAAAAAAAATGCGTCAAGACTTTAGACAGGGCAATGTTTTTGCTTCCTGTTTTACATGATTCTCAAACTTATTGGATCCAAAAGCAGAGTAGACAAAAGGGATTACATCAAACTGTAAAATGTCTGCACAGCATAGGAATCCATCCACAGGATACACAGATGAGCACTGAATGGGAGGGCATGTTTGCAAATTGTATGTCTGACGAGGTGCAGGTGTCTAGGATATATAAAGAATTCCATGAACCCAACAGACAACAAATGCACAAATAATCCTACTAGGAAACAGGCAACACAGTGGGAACAAACTACAATGAGCAAAAGTACAGAAATGCTGTAACGAGACCCATTAATTTGTGCGCTGACCTAAATTTTAAAATATACTTAAAGGGTGTGTAGTTGGAAACAGCTCCAAACAGACATTCTGAAAAGAAACGGGCAACCAGAAAACAGACCTAAGAAAAACTGCTCAGGTCTTAGATGTAGGGCTCCCAAGGCTCAGGGAGTGTCTTCAGGAGGGAGTAGAAAGACAGAGCTATGTGTTCAGGACAGCACCCTGCTATTATATTCATACAACAACGGTGGCTACCTGCACAGGATCAAGCCAGTCAACAAGCTAGCACATTCTGGGAGGAGCTTGCATGGTCCCATCCCTAGTTAAAGAGTTATTGGCAGTTGCTGGCTTCTTTGGGAGGAGCTGTCATTTCCTACGAGAGGGAGCGGCCATTGACAGGTAGCCCATGCTCTGGTAAATGACCCCACTCCTGTGTAGTATAATGCAGGCAGTTTTCTAGAAAGAAAAGAAAAAAATGTGGAAGGCAGGAGCAGGGGGAGGCCCAGGGAGGGATCAGAGGGTTGACTTGAGGGAGATATGCTCAAGATACACTGTATATATGTATTAAACTGACAAAACATTAATAGAAATTCTACAAACTCAGGATCATTAATCATCATGGCAGCACAAATCAAAACCAAAATATAATATCACCTCACCCTAATATGAATGGATATTATCAAAAGATTATAGGCAATGTGTGTAGGCAGGGTTGTAGATAAAAGAGGAGCCTGGCCACTGTTGGTACTGGTGTAAATTAGTACAATGTGTACGGAAAATAATATGGTGATCCCAAATCAATCAATCAAGCAACCAACCAACCAACCAATCAATCACTACCATCTTGTCCCATCAATTCTTCTTCTTGGGTACATATGCAAAAGAAAAGAGGTGATGAAGTCAAGGGGACATCTGCATTGCTATGTTCACAGCTGTATTCACAATAGCCTGGAAATAGAAGTAACCAAGGTCTCCATCAAAGCATGAACACAGGTGAAAGGGAGGGGGGGTTGTGTCATACATACAGTGAAATCCATCACGGCCCACGAATGAGGGCCCAGCGTGCACACTAGCACAGCCACACCTGTTTTCCCAGCTCCACTGAATACTACTGGCCTCCTGTCTACTGCTGGCAGAAGAAAATGACCAGCAAAGTTGGGAGGTCATGGTTCTTCCTAATCCCACCTCTCAGGCTGGCAAGATAGCTTTGCAGCTAATACTATTTGCCATGCAAGCCTGAAAATCTGAGTTCAAGGCCCAGAACTTATGGAGGAAGGTGGTGGAAGGAGAGAAACGGCTCACAAGAATTGTTATCTGACCCCTTCGTGTGTACTGTGACATGCATGCATGTGCACTTGCATACACTCATTACACATGCCCTCAATAATAATGATAATAATAATAATAATAATAATAATAATAATAATAATAATAATAATACAACCCCACATCTCCTAAGAGTGAGTCAAGAAGATAGCACGATCTAAGACACCCGTGTCTATACAGTCAGGTCTAATCTGGAAAGTAAAATACTAAATTAATTAACATAGGGATGAGTAGATAAATAAAATTGCTTTCTCAAATTGCCTACAAGGAGAGCCCCTTCAGGCAGCAGCTGAGTGGTCTCCTTGGAGTACCAGCGTGGCTTGGAACTACCACTTCCTACTGTTTGCAAGCATTTTACTTTCTACTCCAGTTTCATTTTTACCAGAGATTAAAACCAAAGTCCCTGCAATCTAGTTGAGTGGGACGCTTGCTGCACTGACCAAGGGTTAGATGGTGTCTTGAAATGTCACATCAGTCCAACACTGACGTAGATCCCTGCCCTGTGAGCACAAACTCTGCAGTGGGGAGTCTTACGTGCATCTTGTTCTGATTGCTTACACACTTTGATATTCCTCCATTCCCTCCCTTCTCACCAGACAGAAACCAGAGTAATGATATGATTTCATTGGAAGGTTTTCTTTTCTCAATTTTCCAGAAGCTGAAGTGTGCCAGGTAGATCTGTGGATGTGGGAAAATAATCACTTTAGCTCCTGACACATCCTCCCTCTGCAGCCAGTGAGTTATGTGAGGCTGCCTTTTGTTTCAAAGTAAAAATAGGTCTATCCTGCACTGAAGAGCCAGACATAGACATGAACCATGTATCACACGATACACATAGATCACTTAGCTGTCTGCAGACTTTGGCCAAAGACAAAGACAGTCTCCGTGGTATAGGACTCCTTACCTACTAAATTGTAGCAAAGATAGTAGATGTCTGGGAGAAGAGACCAGGAGGGATATTATACATGGGGGAAGAGTTATGTGTGTCAGAATAAAAGGAAAATCACACTAAAAGCAGCATTAAAAGAAAGGTTTGAAATGCAGCTGAGAGGTGACCAGGGAGGCAGGATTGATATATGGTTCAAGATGCAGTCTAGGAATACAGTTGCTGATACTTTCACCCTTGGCAACCACAGGATGCTCGTGTGTGTGTGTGTGTGTGTGTGTGTGTGTGTGCGCGCGCGACCGCGCATGTGCGTGCATGTGTGTGTCTGTGTGTGTGCATGTGTGTATGTGTGTGGGGGGGTGCCTGAAGGTGCCTGCAGAGGCCAGAAAAGGCTGTTATGTCTCCTGAACCTGGCATCACGGGTGGCTGCGAGCTGCCCAGTGTGGGTGCTGGGAACCAAACTCCAGTCCTCTGTAAGAGCTGCCCTCTAAACATGTTTGTAGCCCCTTCAATTACTTTTAATCCTAGATTTTGATCCACCTCATTAAAGAGTTTAAGGGAGCTTTTCCAGAGCTATAAAACAAAAGAAATATAAATAAATTTGAAGGCTTTTATCAGAAGAACATTAAATATAGTTGGCTGTGGCATTAACAGAGAGATGTTCACAGGTCCACATGTTTCCTGTGGAAGATGTCATACCAAAGGTCTTGTTTAGACACCCTGACAAATAATTAAGCCACACAATGCCATGAGTGAAATGGCCCAATTCCTAAGAGAGGTTGTTTGTTTGTGTGGCTAGATGTGACAGGTCTTGCTGTCAACTTGACCACCTCTGGAAGTAACTAAAATGCAAGAGGCTGGGTACACCTGTGAGGGGTTTTTCTTGATTAAATTATTTGAAGCAGGATGACCCACCGTGTCTCCGGATTCTCTGAGGTGGGAAGATCCACCTTCAATCTGGGCCTCACCTTCTGCTGGCAGCCTGTACAAAGGGCGTGGAGGAAGGAAGCTTTGCTCTTTGCCTGCTTGTTCTCACTCTCACCAGCAAGTCTTTTCCTTCACTGGCATCAGAGCCTATGTCTTCAGGACATCCAGCCTCATGCACTGAGCAACTATTACATTCTTAGATCTTCCACTTTTAGACAGCTGTGGTTGAGCTAGTGGAACTATAGCCTGTAAGCCATTCTAAGAAATGCAATACATTATCATTGTCTCGGTTCTGTTCTTCTAGAAAATCCTGACTAACACACTAGGATTCCGTGTGTAAGTCCTTTCCTATGCCTACAAGGTCAAGTCTATCCAGTTCTCGAGTTCCCACGCTATCGGGTTTAGGGGGTCAAGTCTTACGTTAAGGTCCTTGACCTATCTAGGGTTGGGGTTTTTCAAGGAACCAATGAAAATATTACTCTTTCAATCTAGGGATTTGTATTTGACTTTAAGCCATGACTTCTTCCATGTTTCATAGTAAAGCAGAACCCAAGCTTTGGAGTAAAAATTCCAGGAAGAGAACAGGGAGTCAGGTGACAACAGAAGACTCCACATAGCAGACCAGGCGAAAAAGATTCTCATGGTTAATACTTAAAATTATTCAATGTGATATAAAAATAAATGGGTTTCAGTACACGTGCGCGCGCATGTGTGCGCGCGCACACACTCTCACACACACACACACACACACACACACACACACACACACACTGCCATATTGTGTTCTTAGACACTACTATGGCAGCACCCTTCCCACATTCCTCCGGCCACTCCCCTTTAGTGCCTTTTTCCCTTTAAAACAGTACCTTCTTGAATTTCCGTGACACACATGCAATTACCCTCCCGTCCTCCCTTCTTCCTTCCCACCCTTTAGATCTATTCCTCTCCTTTCATAGACCATTTTCTACCTGCGAGTCCCTTACATACAGACACACACACACTAATACAGATATACATATACACACTCACACAAATACAGACATTCTCACACACGAGCATGTATGTATTTTTTTTCCTAATTTCAGTTAAGCAGAGTTTTAAACATTCTTCTTGTGTAAGAAGATGGTGGTGACCTTCAGAACCAAGCAATGACAACGATCAAGATAAAATTATACCACCAGCAATTGGTGGCTTCTAGGGGAGGGAAAGTCAGTGTTCTTTATGGAAGTGCTCTTGAGAGAGAACCCATGCTGCAGGAAATGATCACACATACATGTACCTGCAGGCTGTACTAAATGGACTCAGGGGTATGAAATACAGATAGATAGATAGATAGATAGATAGATAGATAGATAGATAGATGATAGAGAGATAGATGCTAAATAGATACATAGATAGATAGATTATTGATAGATAGATAGATAGATATAGATAGATGATAGAGAGATAGATAGTTGATAGATGATAGAGAGATAGATAGATGCTAGATAGATAGATGCTAGATAGATAGATAGTTGATAGATAGATATAGATAGATGATAGAGAGATAGATAGTTGATAGATAGATGATAGAGAGATAGATAGATGCTAGATAGATAGATAGTTGATAGATAGATAGATAGATGATAGATTATAGATAGATGATAGATAGATAGATAGATAGATGATAGATAGATAGATAGATGATAGATAGATAGATAGAAGATAGATAGATATATAGATAGATAGATAGATAGATAGATAGATAGATAGATAGATGATAGATAGATGATAGATAGATGATAGATACAGAGGTAGATGATAGATAGATAGATAGATAGATAGATAGATAGATCGCATGAAACTAATAGGGTAAATGGACGAAGAACTGGAGGGAACTATGGGGGTAGATTGGGTAGATTTGATCAAATACATTATAGTCATGAATAAACATGCAGAATGTTTGAAAAAGTAAACATTTCCCTGTCTTTGGAGATGTCTGCTAATGTGGCAGTTACCAGCACAGACTACAAGAAAGACTTCACAGTAAATTAGTAAAAATGTAACAACACTGAGCAATGAGCTTCTCTGTTGGATCAGTCATGCTGGCAGTGTCAGTAGCCACATGTGATGTATTTCCGCCATGCTGGACACACAGGTGTAACATCCCATCACTACTGAAGGCTCTATGGGGCGATATGACTTTAGAATCTAAATTTTTGTGGTCAACTTAATGACAGCATTTAATTGCCTGCGTGCAAGCAGGTTTACTCTGGTCAAAATTTATCTTCCAATAAAATCATGAGGATACAAGGTAATTTACAACACTGTTTGTTCTCAATATAACTGAACTCCTTCAGACTAGCACATTTTTGAATAAGTCCATACCATGCTTCTCATTATCAAAACATAATGATAATACCATTGCCTGAGAAACAATGACTTATTTCTTATGACTGCCGTACCAGGTTTTTATAGAATTGTTAAAGTAGGCAAAATACAGGACATTATTGTGCAGACGTGAGCTATACAATGCCTCAGGCACCGCCCCTGGTCTGTGGTATCAACTCCGTCCCACGGAAGCCTGTGAGGGACTCTCAGGCACACTGGAACTAGACAGAGTGACACAGAGCTTCTCCGAAGCAGACAGCACAGCGGAGGCCTCTGTAGTTGGCCAATTTGAGTGCTCCATATGCTCCTCAGATCTTGTCGGTGACCCGCGCATCAGCTATTCCCCAAGCCTTTCTTGCTCATCTGTCTTCCACTAATGAGGATTTTAAAAGCCAAATACTTTCTTTCTCGGCCTTTCTTGCAGCTAACAGCCACAGTAACCAGTTGTGGGCTAGGAGGCGAAACTCGATGTCTGCAAGGCGGCTTCTGTGTAAGATTTTTCTCCCTGATTAGAGCAGAGAGAAGAAAGCATCCCCCTTTGTGGCACCTGGCCATGTGTGAGGATGAGTGGCTTGCCGGGGGGCCACTGCACTGGCTCAGCCAAGCCTGACGACAGCAATGCCATCCTTAGGACACAGCAGTAGGGGGCGGGGGAGGACCGATTTTTGCAAGTTGTCCTCTGACCTCCACATGCCCGTGACACCTTCCCCAGTACATACAACCTGTAATAGACTTCTAATAAAGAAGGGTAAGTGTATAAAATTCTCAAAGCATAAGCCTTTGTTTACAAACGATGCCCAGAGCTGTGACCACCACTTTAGGACTAACAAGGGAAGAAGAAACTAGCCTGGAAAGAATATGGGTCTTGGGGCTGGAAGGAGCCTGAGCCCTTGGAGACATCACTGGAACAAGGCAGTGACCAAGCTGTCCTGTATACTTAAATCCTTTGGTCTAGGTCAGTATTCTAGTACCTGGAGCTGACTTTGTTCCTAGACCACTGGGGAGGAGCACAGCAGGGGGAGCACTGGGTAGGAGCACAGCTGAGGGAGCACTGCGTAGGAGCACAGCACTAGAGGAAGAAAGACAGGACACAGGCTAAGCCAGGTATACAAAGTTCAACAACAGGAATTCAAAACTTATCAAGCACCCAGAAAGCTCAGTAATACTGCAGATGACGTGAGGGTGACTCCAAGTATGGGGGGCGGTGGGCACCTTGTCCCTCATGGTGAATAAACTTGACGGTTGGTAAGGCTGTAATTCACTCGGGGGTTGCAGAGATGGGATATGAACCACACATGGGCATGAGTCCTCCACCAGAGAGTCTGTCTCTAGCTTGGTGATCACAAGTGGGGTCTTGGGTACCTATTTGTTAAGCAGTCCACTTTTAACCCTTGCTACTGCCAATACTTTTCCACACCTCCTACACCCCACTAAACCTATTTGACACTTAAGGGACGGAGAGTAACTGATATAAATGACAAGGTTATGTTTTCCTAAACTTGTGACTAAAAATATTTAATCAACTGTGAGGGAGAGCTTCCTCTCATTTGCTGTTTTTTGTTTTTTGTTTTATTTTTTTCTTCACCAGAATCAACGCTGTCTCCTCAGGACAAGGAATGGAAACCTTACTATCTATTTTTGGACTGGAATTGAAATATTCTGTGACATTTCAATCATGTCTGGCCAGGATAAGACAGCTGCTCTGCTGATTCTGTACAAAAGGGAGTGTAATGAAAGGCATGGATTACCAATTGTTTTAAGGATTAGGGTTTAAATCTTCCAATCATATAAGAATATTCACTGCATAATGAAAAAACATATTTCAAGGCTTGTGTATGAAATTCTCCATAAATCAAAGAATGCATTTACATTTTCACTATGAGAATATGAATGTAAATGGTCCTTCTGGCACTGTGAATGTCCCCAGTAATTATGCTAATCAGTTCTGTTCATGCTACAAAAGTTAAAATTAAAGGTATCTGTGTCCAGGGTTATTGGATGCTCACCCATCCATGGGGTTCATTCTGCAGTTTGTTTACTTTGCGGGCTTCGTTCTGACCTCTTATTTGTTTCGGGGTGAGTTCGTTTGTCCCTCATTCTTCTCTAAAGGTGATGGCCACCAAACTGTTTACACATTTTCATTCAAAGACTGACACAGAATGCCCCACACATGTGATGTGAACGCACGCATACACAGAAAATGAGAATTGTCTGGTATGGTGGGATATGTGAAATCTAATTCCATGATCTGGGCAAAACCTAAGATTGTCCATGCTTCGGTGTTTTCCGTGTGTGTGTGTGTGTGTGTGTGTGTGTGTGTGTGTGTGTGTGTGTGTGTGCACGTGTGTGTGTGCATGCATGCATGTGCATGCGTATGTGTGCGTGCATATGCATACATGTATGTCTGTGTGTGTGCACGTGTGTGTGCATGCATGCATGTGCATGCGTGTGTGCATATGCATACGTGTCTGTCTGTGTGTGTGTGCACATGTGTGTGTGCATGCATGCATGTGCATGCGTGTGTGTGCATATGCATACGTGTGTGTGTGTGTGTGTGTGTGCCCATGTGATGCATGTGATGTTTATATGGAGGCCTGACATCCATGTCAGGAATTATCCTCACCTGCTCCCCTACCTCATTCATTGGAGTTAGGACTGTCAATAATATCCAGACCTCATCAGTTTGATCAGCCTCTCTAGCTGGCTTTCTCTGGCCTCCCAGGCAGAGATTCCAGGCGAGCCACCAGGCCCATTGGCTATTATGTGAGGTTCCAGGAATCTGAACACCTGTCCTCATGCTCGCAAAGCAAGCACCTTTACCGTTGAGCCAGCTCCCCGATCTGTGACATTCTCCTTTCTCCCCAGCTCCCAGGTGATGCTAAAGCTGATGGGCCATGGGTCAGACTTCCAGGCACTCAGTCACATCACCAACCTAGTCAAGAACAAGTTTCTGCCATCTTCAAGGTTTGTTCAAAACTGAATAACAAAGTTGAAAACTCACCCATCAAGTTTGATGTATCTAACTCACTTCCCATTTCCTAGGTAAATTTTCCCTCCCACCCTCATGCATCCCAGACTAGTCTTTGGTCTGAACCAGCAAGTCTTTTGATTTGTTCAAAGTATTGCCAAGTCAATGAAAAGGTTAAACCTATAAACTAAATCTGCAGGACACAACAGGAGGATCAACTTGCATATGAAAACTCGGTAATTTGAATTTTGGATGTTAGAGTGATATACAGAGAGAAATCTTAGCTTAAATACTGTATGCACTGTTAATTGGCCAGCTTCATTCAAAGATGTTCACGTGTCTGAAGATGGCAGAAGGCTGGGTGGAAAAGGTTTCTGACGACTTTGAAGAAGCATCTCTCAGTAGAGGACAAAGCATCAGGGCTTTGATTCATCTTCCTTTTCCCATGTTCATCTCCTTCCTCCCTATCTCCCACCCCCGTCCTTCTTTGCCATTGAATGCATTACCTACATTCAACTAACTGAAAGGGGTGTAAAGTCCCTATGAGAGGCTGAGAGCAGCACAGGGGTGCCATGCGTGGAGAGGTGTCGGTGGACTAGTGACATCATGGTAAGTCACCCAGAATAAACATATGGGAGGCCTCCTTCTGAGATCATTGTCATTCCGTCATTGTTTCATTGTGTTGGAGCTAACACTGACAACCCACATCTTACTTACGGGATGATATCTCTGTTTAATTCTGTATTGCCTATTTCAATCTCTCAGCTCTGGCAGGAAAGACCCACACATAAAACAAGATACAGAGAGGTTCAATATGTTGTACTTTCCCCACACTTTTTAAGATCCTAAGAAGTTTGCTTTGGAAAATAATGTCACCAAATTGGTCACGTGACATGATACATATATAGCTTTAATGGAGTATTTAAATTGGGTTGCTGTTTTTTCTTTCTGTTTATAAATTAGTGACTACATGTGAGATGGGTGCAGAGAGACATTTTCATCTTGCCCAAGATGAAAAAACAGTTTTGGTAATGAGGGGATAATATCAACCTATCTTTTCATGAATGATCCCACAGCAGAGAAACTGGACGGGATGACTTGCCTCCATCTCATGCTCTCCAATATTGTTCAAGCGCAAGTACACACGTACCCATATTCATCAGCCACCAGTTAAAACCTTGTTTTAACTTTCTCTTTGAAGCAGTCTCTTACTGGCCTAAATCTTGCCACGTAGGCTGGGGGGAGTGGGGTTGTAGCTAGAGAGGTTCAAGGGTCCCTCTTCTCATGTCTGGGCTACCAGCACATATTACCACACCCGAGTGTTAGTATTGATTGTGGGGAGGGAGTCAGACTCAGGCCCTCATGCTTGCAAGACCAGCAGTTTATCAATGCAGTTATCCCCCAGTGCCCTGGAGGAGTATCTGAATGGGTTTTCTATACCCTCATTTCCTGTCTGAAGTGACCACCACAGTGCTGGAATATACCCAATACCGGATTTACCAAACATGAGATTCCAATGTCTCCCATGTTCTGCTTCCAAAGTCCTAAGTATTCTCCTGAAAGTCTAAGATGCCCCCATTGCAAATGCAGCTATAAGTGCAGCAGGGTCCATCACTCCACTCTGAGGCGCCAGTGCCTCCCAACTTGCATTTGATTAACAAGTTTGTCTCTGTTTACCATCTCACAGTGAGGGTCAAGAACTGTTTTCTGCAAGGTTGTCTTCACAGCCGTCAAGCAAAGTTTGATTACCACATTTATGTTTGTGTTTTTCTAAGTTCCAAGGCTTAAGTGGGGATGGCCATCTTGCTGAGAATATGAACATATTAACATCATTTACAATAGAGAGTGGCACAGCTGGTGAGGGCTGCGGCCCTGCTTCTGTGAGGCTCAATGAGTATACCCCGGTTGGGTTTCATCAAGTTTAAGTCAGTCTTGTTGCCAGCAAGTTTGTTCTTTGTTGAAAATAAAACTATAGAAGTGTGGTTTTTTTATGTTTGTTTGTTTGGTTTTTCAAAAACAGGGGTTCTGTATTGCTTTGGAGCCTGTCCTGGAACCAAGTCATAGACCAAGCTGGCCTCGAACTCACAGAGACCTGCCAGCCTCTGCCTCCCGAGTGCTGGGATTAAAGGTGTGCACAACCAATGACTGGCTTAGAGAAATGACTTTTAAGCAGGAAAAACTAAAGCAAAAGTTAAATAATAGCTTAAAGACTAAAGATTTATTGATTAAGGGTATTTTCTTCATATTAAAGTTATAGATAACCCACTCATGCTTAAGTTTAATTATAAATAAATGTCTTCCCTTCCCAGCAACATCACTTTGTGGCCATTAACATTATCTGTATTTTCATCACTTTACATATGAATCAGATTACAAAGCTAACACACATTTATAAAATCTAGATGTTCACTTAATGATCAATGTATCCCTAGTGAATAGGGTATTTTGGGAAATAGGGCTATGTAGAGATAATCAAGTCACAATGAGGTCATTGACTTCCATTGTGAGCTAAAGTGATGGCATCCTCTATTATAAGAAGGAAATGGGCATATACACAGATGTAGAAGAAAGGGTGGGATGAAGAGACATGTCGTGGGGTAGGAGCCCTTTAACTCAGTGAGGCTCAGAGGCACGGAAGGCTTGCTGATGAATGACTTCAGAGGGAGCAGCTTGGTCAACCCTTTGGTTTCTAACTTCTAGAACCCTGACAGTAGACTCCTGCAGTACCAAGTCACCCAGGTTGTGTCACTTTGTCTCCCTAGAAAAATCATATAGCAGGGCTTCTCTAATCTTAAAGAAGTCTACACTCACCTTGCCTGAAGACCCATAAAGCCATCCTCAACCCAGACGAAACACATGAGCTCAAAAGTGTTTGTAGCTGAAGCCAGACCCCAATGGACAGATTTAGGAAGGGAGAGGGGGACAGGAGGAAGGGGCTGAGCGGAAGGAGAAGAAAAAAAGCAACAAGGAAGGAGATTTGCAAAGGTAAGTAGGAGGAAAGAAAGGCAGGAAAGAGAAAGAGAGGGACAGGAAGGGAAGGAAGGTGAGGAGGTGGGGGAATGGAAATACACCAGTTGTCCAGGCTCAGGCAGGGGAGGGATGGCCCAGCAAATGAGTGTGGGGGAGAGAAGATGAAATGAGCAGTTGTGTGGGTTTGAGATAGGGCCGTGCACCAAGAGAATAAGGAGCCTTAAACTCAAAACATCTGAGGCTAAACAAAAAAAAAAAAAAAAAAGGAAAGGAAAGTAAACAAAGAGAAAACAAACGAACCTTAAACAAAATACAACAATTCCATGATGACCCAATGAGGAAAGGCACCTGTAACCTAGCTGGAACTCAATCCTCTGGACTCTGGTGCTGGAACAAGAGAGCCGACTCCCACAAATTGTCCTCAGACTCCCACAGCATGCCATGGCACTCATGGCCCATATGCATACATGAACACTAAACAGAGGAAAAAGTAAGTTCTGTTTTGTTTCAGGTTAGGGAGCACACACATACTTTGGCCCCAGCTCCAGTTCATCCTATGAGTGACTGTCCTAGCAGACGGTATTTAACTTACAGACCAAGTCAAGAGACATAGCCTGGGCCCCTGAGAAACAGGCTAAAAGAGGAGAGCATCACCCCACACTACTGGAACCACGTCCCCCCTGGAACTGCAAGTGTCCTACTAAGAGTAGAAAGGAAGAATAATACAACAGAAACCATCTTAATGGTCTAACCCAAGATGGGATGTCTCCAGCAGAAAACCACAAGGACCATGAAAAAAACAAGGAAACTTGCTTCTTCCAAAAGTTGCTGGTTCCATAATGATGGCCCCCAGTCCCCAGTCAAAATGATTGTGATGAAACTCTACACAAATGTGTTTAGCTCAAAGAGGACAAGGATATAAGCCAAGAGAACACATAGTTAGACGAAGAAAGGAGGCTCATACAGGGTATGAATAAAGAACTACTAAGTAAATAAAAATAGTGAAGAGGAACCGAATGAGGATGGAAAAGAAAAACATCATCATGAAGTCAGGTAAAAAGTGCAGTGGAAAGCCTAGTCAATAGAATGCATCATGTAGAAGCCACAGTTCCAGGGCTTGAAGACAATGCAGAGGAGTTAAGCCACTCCGTCAAGGTCAGTGACAATTTTTTAAAGCCTATGATGGAAATACTCCAGAACTTTGAGACACTGGGAAAAGGTTAAAATGAATGAGTGATGGGCATAGGAGAAGGAGCACAGTTTCACACTAAATAGGAAGTGTCCCAGTTTGCTTTCTATTGCTGTGATAAACACCTTTGAGGAGAAAATGGCTTATTTCACCTTACAATGTATAATCTGTCATGAAGGAAATCCAGGGCAGAGACTCAAGACAGAAACCTGGAGACAGAAGACATGGAGGATGCTGTCTGCTGGTGTGTTCCCCATGGTGTGCTAAGCTTGGTGTCTTAAATAACCCAGGACCATCTGCCCAGAAATGGCACCACCCACAGTAGACCGGGCCCTTCCACATCAATCATCGATTGCTGGCATGGCAATCTGATATGGGCGATTTCTCATTTGAAGTTCCCTCTTTTCGGATTAGCCTGACTTGTGTTAAACAGACAAGAGCAAAATTAAGCAGCACAGGAAATGTTTCAATAAAATCATAGAAGAAATTTTCCTAAACCTAAGGAAAGAGATGTCCATCCTATATTATACTATAAAAATGGGGGTACATAACCTGAATAGAGGGTTCCCAACAGAACAATCTCAAGTGGCAGGAAGACACTTAAAGAAACGCCTAACATCCTGAGTCATCAGGGAAATTCAAATCAAAACCACTCTGAGATTCCATCTTACACTGGTCAGAATGGCTAAGATCAAAAACACCGATGTCAGTTGATGCTGGACAGGATGTGGAGAAAGGGGAACACTCCTCCATTGGGGTGAGAGTGGAAATCAATATGGTGATTTCTCAGAAAATTAGGAATCAATCTACCTCAAGACCCTGCAATGCCATTGTTGGGTATATACCCAAAGGAGGCACATTCATACCACAAGGACATTTGCTCAACTATGTTCATAGTAACATTATTTGTAATAGCCAGATGTTGGAAACAGCCTAGATGCCCCTCAACTGAAGAATGGATAAAGAAAATGAGGTACATTTACACAATGGAATACTACTCAGCTGTAGGAACCAATGACATCCTAAAGTTCCCAGGCAAATAGACAGAACTAGAAAAAAAACATCCTAAGTGAGATAACCCAAAACCAGAAAGACAAATACACTATATACTCACTCATAAGTGGCTACCAGATATAAAGCAAAAGATACCCAACCTATAATCCATAACCCCGGAGAAGCTTGAACCCTCTCTCAGAAACAGATGGAAACAGATGCAGAAAACCACAACTAGCCAATGGGCTAAGCTCCTGGAGTACAATCGAAGTGAGGGGCAGTGATAATATGAACAACAGAGTCAAGGCCATGATGGGGAAACCCTAAGAATCAGCTGACCTGAGCTAGTGAGTGAGAGATCACTGACTCAGGTCTGACAAAGAGGGAACCTGCATAAGACTGAACTAGACTTCCTTAATATAGGTGACAATCATGTGACTGGAACAATGTATGAGCCCACTGGCAGTGGGTCCAAGATCTAACTCTAATGCACAAACTGACTTAATGGAAATCATTCTCTATGGTGAGATAAGGTACTCAGCCTAAACACAGGGATGTGGGGGTTGAGAGGTGCCTTGGTCCTGCCTCAACAAGACAATGGGGCAGATTTAGACTTCCTAGGGGAGGCCTTACCTTCTCCATGGAGCAGGTGGGAGGAGAAAAGGGGGGAGTTGGGGAGTGGGAGGAGAGGAGGGAGGAAGAACTTGGATTGGCATGTAAAAATTAAATTAATAAAACAATAAAAAACAGAACAAAAAAGAAGCTCACAGAACCCCAAATATATAGCATCAGAAAAGAAACTATACGCATCACATCATAGTTAAAAGGCAGCACACAAAAGAAAATGCATTAAGAACACCAAGACAGAAGGTCCATGTCGCCTATAAAGGTAAGCCTATCAGAGTAACTGCTTACTTTTCATTGGACACCTTAAAAATCCAGAAGTGTTTGGGGATATCTCAAATAGAATGGAATGGAATAGATTAGAATAGGATAGAATAGAATAGAATAGAATAGAATAGAATAGAATAGAATAGAATAGAATAGAATAGAATAGAATAGAATAGAACAGAACAGACAGACATAAGTCTATATGACTGTGGGCTTCTGAATTCTTGCAAACATGCCATACACATTTGGAGAAGAGGCAGCCTCTTCAACAAAGGATGCTGGATCAAATGCATCACTGTACCACTGCCCTACAGGAAACTCTGAAATTACTAGAGTATAAAGTAAAGAGTAGACTTGACCATAGTGACATAGCTAAGGACTTTCTGAAGAGGACTCTGGTCATTCAGGAAATATGGCCAACATTGGACAACTGGAACTTCACAAAAGTAAAAGATACTGTGTAGCAAAGGAGACTGTCATTTGGGTGAAAAGACAGACTGTAGAATAGAGACAATCTTTGCCAGCTGTACATCTGAGTGAGGATTATTGCCTAGAATATTTAAAAAGTCTAAAATAACTAAACTTTGAGAAAACAACCCAAGAGGCTGAAGAAATGGTTCAGCAGGTAAGAGCATGGACTGCTCTTCCAAAGGATGTAGGCTCAGTTCCCAACATCCACGTGGCAGGCAGTTCACAACCCTCTGTAACTCCAGTCCCAGAGGATCCTACGCCCTCTTCTGGCTTTTGCAGGCACTGCATGGACATAGTTCACAGACACTTAGGCAAAAGACACATACACATAAATAAAATCTTTTTAAAAATGATGAAAAAGAAAATCTCCTGGCTTAAAAAAATGGTCTGTAAAAGTAACAGAAAGCTCTTAAAAGAATAAACATAAATACTCAATAGCTACCTTAAAAAGTGGCCAGCATCTTAACCATCAGAGAGATGCAAGTTAAACCTGCTCTGGGGTCTCATCTTAGGCATTCAGAATGTCTGAGAGCGAGAAAACAAATAACAACAAGAGCTGGTGAGGAGGCAGACAAAGCCTAACTCTTATTGACTGCAGATGGGAGCAGCCACTATGGAAGTCAGTGTAGCGATTCCTCCCAACACTGAAAACAGAACATCCAGATGGCCCAATTCTACCACTCCTGGACACATATCCAAAAGGCTCCACATCATACGACAGAGAACTGAACATCCATTTTCACAACAGGAAGCAAAGGGGACCAGCTCAGGCGTCCATCAACTGATGAAAACACAATGAAAATGTGGGGAATATACCCAGGACAAAGTTTTTTCAGCAGTAAAGAAGAATAAAATCAAGACGCTTGAAGGAAAATGGATGGATCTGTAGAATATTACATTGCGTATAGTAACGCAACCCCAGGAAGCCTGGTCCTATGCTTTCCCTGATACATAGATCCTACTTACACATTTTTAGACTTTTGTTTTTAACTGTGAGTGCCAGTGAATGCCAGAAAAGGGGCCAATAGAAGCGAGAGGAGGAAGGCAGCGCATGGAGGAACAGCAGAACAGACAGGGTGTAAGGTCCTGGGGAGGGGATACTAAAGGTGGTAAAGTCTAAGAAGGGAGAGGATGGGAGCATGGGGAAAATGATGGAGAAGGGTAGCCAAACCTATATGAAACAGTCCTGTGGAAATCTAATTTATAAACAAGTATAATAGAAATAGAGGAACCTGAAAGAATGCCCTCTCCCTGGCTGGATATTGCCCCTCCTAGAGTCTGCAGGTTAGTACAAACTCCCCTGCAGGGAGGGGGCCTCATGTGAGTCACTGGTCAGGGAGGCCCCTGACCCTCACAAGAATGCATGCCAGCTATGGCTATTGCTCTCAGTTGCATTACCAGAACTTAATGGTAAGACTCCATTGCCAAATGCCACGCTCTGACCTCAGAACATGAAGATATCAAGCTGCAGTATGCCTGGCAGCATCTTCCTTGCTGATGTGCTTTCGTGCCAGAAGGAGCTATGCAGGGAACAAAAGCTATCAGCCATCTTAACTAGCAGTGGATCCTCTGAGGCACAACAATGACCTTCCAGG
Source organism: Cricetiscus sungorus (assembly GCA_030556225.1). Lineage (NCBI taxonomy): Eukaryota > Metazoa > Chordata > Mammalia > Rodentia > Cricetidae > Cricetiscus > Cricetiscus sungorus. The sequence goes on from JANBXA010000642.1 coordinate 34,480,964, forward strand.
CATGATGAACCCTCCTCTGCAACAGTACTGTGACTGATGTGTCAGAGCCAACCTCTTTCCAACTTCATCAAGGCCCCTTCCCAGGAGGAAACCCATGTCTGCTTAGATGACAGCATTCATAAGCCTTTGGCTGTGGGGTCATAAGCTACTGTGGCCATGTTGACAAACTATCTCCTAAATATCATGTTTATAACTGCAAGTGAGGGCTATGCCCAACCTTCACCAGAGAGCTCCTTAGTGAACTCAGAGGCTGCAGGCTGGCTAGAGTGATGAGGGTAAGTCCTGGGCCCTAAATGAGTCAGCAATACAACCTCCTCCCAGACTCAAGGACTATCTTAAGAGGGAGATGAGATAGGAAGAATGTCAGAGCCAGATGACGGGAAGATGCGCTCTCCTGAATTCACTGCAGCTGTGGCTCTCTACCTAAGACGCACAAGGCTGGTCCCATTAACATTTCACCGCGACAAGCAAGCAGCCTTTAGACTATCTGCAGGTGACATTGTCCTGGGGAGGGGTCATTTCTTCTGCTGAAGCTACTGGTAAGTCACCTGCTCCAGTGAATAAAGTCCCATCCACAAGAAACTCTAAAGAAACACAGTGGGTCATGCACAAGAAAACATTAACATGTAAGGATGTCAGGAGAGAGGTGGGACTCCAATATGTAAACAACTACATTCACTACATAAATGTATGAGGCTTACAAACAGCAACACACTTGCTTCAATACACCAATAAAAAAATACTACACAATATGAGAAGTCACTCCCTAAAGTCTTAACTCTGTAGTGGCCAGAGGAACAGGCCAGGAAGAGGAAAAGCCAGGTAGCCTCCTCCAGAGACTGGTGTTGATTATAATTTCCCTAATTTCTGTCTAATCTGCCAACTAGAGACATAATAACCTTTTATGCTTTTGACCTAGAAGTAAACAAATAACGCATTCTTCCTAGCTACCACCCATGTTTCTTACCAAAGAAGAAACAGAGTTGACCACTAGTCACCCTTGACTGCCCCTGGATTTTATTAGTCTCTGGCGTTTCCGATTTCTGAGAGATTGTCCTCTTCCTCTTCTTAGGAATTTCCAGGTGTCATTCCATGCATCAGCCACAAATCTGTTCAATGTTCTAGAGAAATAGTTGGCTTTTAGCTGCAGGGTCCTTACCTGCTTGCCAAAATTCAATCATCTTTCCATTTGTTTGTTTGTTTGTTTGTTAATGAGGCCTCTTCTCAAGTTGGGCTGCTGTGCAGGTCGCTTGCTGGGCTTTCTAGATGGATAAGCTGTGGATATGAAAGTGCTGAGCTTCTAAATTTACATAATGAATATTCAACTTCTGTGCTTGTGTACCCTAGAAAAATAACCGCAGAAGCAAGGTGCTTCTTACTGCGCAGGGCTTATAATTTCATTGCTGTTTGGTTCAGCATTTAATTAAGTGCATAGTAGATACCACGGTAAATAGTGGATCATTTATAAAAAAAAAACATAATTAAACAAAAGTATCATTACAAATTAATATTAGACTCAAGAATCAATGATGATACTTGAATTCTATGGATAGAATAACTTTGCTACTTTTAAAGATTTGAGCTAGTTATTGGCCTCCCTACCATGCCCGTGTATATGTGTGTGTGTGTGTGTGTGTGTGTGTGTGTGTGTGTACACATTCATATGTCCATGTGTGTGATGGAATACCAGATACATATGTGCCCACACATGTATGCAACTTTGACAGAAGACAACATTGAAGAATGTGTCTTCAGGTGTCATTCTTCCCTCTCCCTCTCTCTTCCCCCACACAGACTCTGTGTCTGTCTCTGTGTATGTCTTCCTCTCTCTGTCTCTCAATGGCCTGGCACTTGTTAAGTAGGCTATGTTATTGGCTCTGTTGAATAGCCAGGATCTGCCAGTCTCTGCCTCCTGACTGTGGGGATGACAAGCATGTGTCACCATGCCTGGCGTGTTTTAGGTGGTTTTCGGCATCCAGCTAGAGTCCTTGTTCCTACCAGGCAAGCTCCGTGAAGACAGAGCCACCTCCCTAGCTTGACATAAGATAAAGTTGGTTCTCTAGTGCAATTTTAACTCATTGTCCATTGAAATGGAGTTAAGGAGCAGGGGGTGTAACATATGAATAATTAAACAATTATGGTACAGTTAACTGATAGTTGAGGAAATGGCAGCATCCATGATGGTTATTATAACGATGGCTAACATCTGTTGACAAAATATGGAATATATGGTGTGATTGACTTGTAAAGCATGTTCTTATTTGATCTTCACAGCTGACGTGCTGGATGGATGCTGCTACTAGGCCCATTCAGATAATAAAGTCACTGATCAGAGACAAAGGTGACTTACTCAAGGCGTCCTAGAGAAATAAAATGGAGTGCTAGATTCCAGCACATTCTTCTCACAGAATAGCTAACAACAGAGGCAGGGTGCTCACATCCTAAACATGATACCCACTAACTATGTTAAACTTTGAGTCACGTTTTACTTTCCCATTTTACAGAATAATAGCCTTTGATTTGTTCTTATGCAAATACCATCTTACAATTAAACAAAGTCCAACAATACTTTAAGGAAAAGTGGGATGATACTCAAGGTGAAAATCACTCCAGAAAACAAATACGAATTTTAATAAAAGGGAGAATATATATATACATATATAAATATATATACATATATATATGCATATATATATATATATGTATATGGTAGCTGGAGGAGATAACAGATGCTAAACTGATACCACAAAACTCCAATTCAGGTGAGACCTTCAACAGTTTTTTTTTTTTTCAATTAAGAAAAATCTTTCAGTTACAGAGTTTATGTCAAATACCTGATGTACAAGAAAAGCAGACAGGGCTGACGCCATCACTTAATTACTGGAGCATGGGTACCAAAGAGACTATGTCAGTGCCCTAACATCACTCACAGAGCATACAACTTCAGCCCAGGGAGTTCAATGATGCTGCAAACAGTAAATGGAAATGCAGAGGCTAAGGTGTGTCAAATGTTGGCATGAGCACTCTACTGGGACAGCTTGTGATTATTACTGTTCCTCCGTTTTCTTTTCTACAGTCACACTGAGAGTTTTATTGTCAGGAACTAAATAACTTTATTAAGAACAACTATGGCTAACACATTCCTTCCAGAATATCTGAGGCTAATGTATTCCTTGTACTATTAGCACAGTTCTTAATCATACATAAACTGAATGCCAACACAATGTTATTTCCCCCTCAGAACAGAAAACTGAAGCTGAGATAAGGACATCATGTCCTCTCTCAGAGCATAGGAGAACACCACTAGCCATTGGTGAAATGGGGCAGGGCCTACCTCACTCAGCGTTAGTCCGTAACACGGTAATTATTGGTAATTACATGGTAATTATTTTAAAAAAATAGTTTAAATAATTTAAAAATCTTTAACCACCAGACTCTCTTATTTTCTAGAGGTTGTGGCAGGAACCCTTTGTTGCACATGGCAGAGCCACAGTGTAGTAATGTTGGGGATCACTCAGAAGGAACTATTGAATACTGTTGTCGGGTTGACAGAGTATCATAACTACATGAAAAATAATTGATGACTAAATTAAGTCAGGGATCTCTCAGAATCTGTTACCACAACATAGATTAGCCTGACTAACATGGAACACAGCTTTTAGAATAAAACTGTTCTTGGAGTTTTTCTAGACCCCCAAGCATCTCTGTCATACTCACCTTGTCACCCATATGTGAAGCTCGTGACATGAAATTAAAACACCAAAGAGAAGGTTGGGTTGCTTGTTTTGTTCTATCTTTCTCTATGAAGTCTCATTTCCATCTTCCCCCTTGATTATTTACTCTGGAAATTAATTTATATCTCTCAGATGCACCAGCACTGTACCTCTAAATACAACTGTTCATGATAATTCGCCTTTATCTTAGTATGAGTTGAAACATCATAACCATAAACAAGTTGGGGAGGAAAGGCTTTGCTTTATTCATACTTACATATAACTAACTGTTCATCATCAAAATAAGTCAGGGCAGGAAGTCAAACAGAGCAGGAACCTGGAGGCAGGAGCTGATGCAGAGGCCATGGAGGGGTGTTGCTTACTGGCCTGCTCAGCCTGCTTTCTTATGGAGTTCAGGGCTACCCAACCCGGATGGCCCTATTCACAATAGGCTGAGCCTTCCCCCCTCAATCACTGATTAAAAAATGCTCTTTAGGCTTGCCTGCCCATATCCTGATCTTACAAAGACAGTTTATCAATCTACATTCCCTCCTTTCAGATGACTTTACCCTGTGTCAAGAATACATAAAAATAGCCTGGACATCCTTCTTCTCCATTCAATGCACTAGAAGTTACAGGCTAATATCTTTGAGGTCTAATTTCTTCTACTCAATAGGATAATTAATTTGATCCATTTGGACATCTACTTGGTATATAAACACTTGTGCTATAAATACAGTTATAACTAGAAACTATTCATACTGTCATAATGAGGGTTAGGTTCATAAATTTCTTAATTGTAATCACCTGTAAAAATCAAAATAAAAAAGCAGAACACATGCTTCCAACATACAATGGCATAGGATATATATTACCATTCCAAGATAAAGGGAAGGGGGAATATTGAGGAAATATCAAACCAAAGCAAGACTGAAAACTAATTGAGCAAACTCCAAACTCTGCATGTCTGATGTCAAACACTCTTCAGCTCTCCAACCCTGTTCAGATTGGTTGACTTCAACACTCTTCTCTTTATTGGGCTGGTTCCCCTCCCTCCCTGTTATCAGCTGTCCTTGGCAAGTATTCTACACTGTGGCATCCTTAAGCTCTTGAGTTCTCCAGAACAATCCAGGCTTCAAATTCACAGCTTCGTGCAATGGTCTCTTTACTTGGCCTCCATTTGGGGACATCCCTGACACATGGCTGGCCTCAACAGCTTTCCTTAGGCTCAGCAGCCAGTTCCATAACCTGTTTCTTCTATCCTTAACAGTAAAGCCAGAATCATGTGGCCAAAGCTACTTACTGGAGCTGGAACATGGCCCCCTTATTCAATTACATCTTCACCAGCTTTCTGTTTTTTTATTTTTTTATTTTCACCTTTATGCCTAACCTTGTCTGTCCTGAAACTGGATATGTAGACAAGGCTGGCCTTAAACTCAGTGATCTGACAGCCTCTGCCTTAGCAGTGCTCCGGTTAAAGGTCTGCACTACCATGCCAAACTCTAAACTTTCCTTTAATTCCTTTTCACAAATTGGAAACCTAGCTGGGTGGGATCTTGCTCTGAGATCGCCACTCTCTTTATTCTGTTTCTCAATCTGCTTATCACTTTGAACACAGGGCTTAGCTCTATCTCACTCTCTTTTTCTCCTCAAATATTTTTCCTTGTTCAGCTTGCTCCTTTGCATTATAAATCCTCATCAGAGTTAACACTAATAACCACACAACTAGGCTGTTTTGAAATTTCCTCTGCCAACAGAATTAATCCAAGATCATCACTTAGTCTCAAGCACTGTTTGGACAAGGGCAAAAAGCAGCCACTCCCTTCCACCCAAACATCACAAGACCGGGCTCTAGGCCACATACTAGGATTCTTCTCTTAAACTGCTGGATCCCCACAGTTCATCAAATCACATTCAGTACCACTGTCTTCCATGTTCCTACTAGTATGGTCCATTCAGAAGTATGGTCCATTCCACTGCTTTCCTAACTCAAAACTACCAAAGAGCATTTTACTCAAAACAAAAACATGGTCAGCCAAATCACAACAATACCTCAGTCCCTGATACCAACTTCTCTTAGTTAGGGTTCCTATTGCTATGAAGAAATACCATGACCATGTCAACTCTTATTTAATTGGGGTGACTTGCTTACAGTTTCAAAGGTTCAGTACATTTCATCATGGGGAGCATGGCAGTGTGCAGGCAGGGAGCATGGCCGTGTACAGGCAGAGATGGTTCTGGCTACATCTTGATTAGAAGTCAACAGGAAATCCACTGTGACACTGGGAGTAGATTGAGCATAGGAAATCTCAAAGCCTGACCCCACAATGATACACTTCCTCCACCAAGGCCATACTGACCCCAAGGCCACTCCCTATGAGATTATGGGACATTACATTCAAAATACCACACATAGCCAACAATATAGATACAAGTACCTTTGGTTGGAATTTCTCCTTCTCCAGGTTTGAGCATTAGCATAGCCAGATAGCACCACTCAATGTAAGGGTCCATTAATGCCAAGGTGCCAAGATTATGCAGATTCATCAAAATCATTTTCATGTGTTTGTGGAATGCTGAGACAAGAGGGTTGCCTGAGTTCAAGGCCAGCCTGGCTACATAGTGAGTTCCAAGCCAAGTTGACCTATAGAGTAACACCCTGTCTCACAAAGTAAATGAATACATATACAAATATTTTTAAGGATAAAATTTCTTTAAGTTACAATTTGATGTTTGATCAGGTCAGTGTCTACCTTTTTCTCCTGAAAACCTTCCTGTTGCCTGTTATGAAAAACAGCTGGGATTATATGATGGTGAGAGATCAATATAGGAGAGGACTTTAAAAAGATTTAAAAAAAAAAAAACAGGTAGATTTGGAGTGACTATAGTATTCTGAAACTGGCAGGTATTACATACTCAATGGCATTACCTAACACTCATGAAACCAACAAATACACATACTCTCTGTATCTCATACATGTACTAAAGAAAGCAGTGGGGAACATTCGTAGGAACAAGATGCCAAAAAATACAATACTGCCAGAAGGCCACACATGAAGGACATCTGCTTGCTTGTAAGAAGTAGAAAGGAAATCACATTTGGAGAGTTGCAGAGCATAGAGTAGAGAATTAGACTTTTACCCAGGGAGAGATGGCAGAGTGCCTAAAATAATATCCAACAAAACTAAAAGGTATGTCCAGCAAAGCATGTGTAACTGAGCATGGCCTCTTCTGGAAAGTGTAATAGTGAGCAAACTTCCTTCTTCTACAATGTATTATTGGCTTGTGACCAATGCTTACAATCAAGCACTGTAAGCCAACAGTCATCTATACTGTGGCTTTCCTTTGGACCCATCAAAATAGTATGCTTTGTGTTAAAGACCACCTCCAGTAGAGAGTTACCATGATGGAAATATAGAAGCTTCAAGTGTTCTCCTATATCAGACGGTCCCCCACCTTCCCATTCTGGGGTGATGTAGAGGGCCTCTTTCTATAGAAAGTCTTGACTCTCCTCAGGACCATCAAATCCAAGAGCATGTCTACCAGGTATGACACAGTCAAACACTGAACTGACGATAGACAAATAAGGCCTTGCCTCACCTTCCTTCCGTATATATTACTTACAGAACACCAGCCCTATTGCTTAAAGTCTTAATGGTATCCACCATGGCATCTCCTCAGAGCCAATTCCGATAGGTTATCTAAGTGAGGTCTGACTGTATTGGCATGACCTAAGTCCTCATAACAAGTGACCTAACTATGGAGAGATTTTCACCTGGCTCATGGTTTGAGGAGACACAGTCCACCATAGAAGAGGGAGCAATGGCACTGTCTCCTTGAACCTTCCTCACACTCAGCAGACCAGAAACAGAGGTAATGTTGGAACTCAGCTGAAAACTCTCCTCCCCACGTTTACTCAGTCTGTATCCCCAGCTCATGAGATGATACCATTCATGGTGAATCCTCCACCCACAGCTAATCCTCTTTGGAAATGCCCTTACAAACAGACCTGAAGGTGTGCCTCCCTGGTTCTGTAGGCTTTTATTTAATCCAATCAAGTTGTCAATCAAAATTAACCATCACTCCAAACATTGTTAATTCTTATGTAATCCTGGAAGATATTTTCAAGCTTCTTATAAATGATGAAGAGATTAATATTATTTAATAAGCTTATTTTCTACTTTGACCTCTGAGGAATGATTCTCTTGTATGCAACCAAAAACTCTAGGGCAAACCCTAACCATTCTGGGTCCTAGTCACTTAGATTCTTGAATCAAGGGTTGGGATTGCTTCTTTAACTTCTTGTGCTTCTGCTTTTAATAGCAACTTCTGCAACCCCACCTTGTACCTGCTAAGACTGTTTTAGACACAGACATAGAAAGCTGAGAGGGCCTGGTAACTGATGTCCCCAAAAACTACAGCATGGAAACCACTGAATAAATTCAAGGGACAAATCCTACAAAGGAAGTAGTTAAGTTTGTTTCCCACAATCCAAAGGCCAGAAGTCTAGTTCAAGGTATTAGCAGGGTTGATTTCTCAGAACTCTCCACCCTTGCCTTATAAATGGTCATCTCTTTCCCATATTTTTTACATGGTCATCCCTTTGGATGTGTTTGTGTCCTCATTTCTTCTTATAAGGAAATTGATCATACTGAATTGATCCCACCCACAAGACCTCATTGTAATTTTTCTCTTTAAAGTGCATGTCTCCAAATACATTCAGATAATACCAATATTCCTCAAATTGTTCCACACAATAGAAGCAGAAGGATCATTGCCATACTCTTTTCACCAGGCTACAATTACCTTGGTGCCCAAACCACACGAAGACACAACTAAGATAGAGAATTACAGACCACTCTCCCTCATGAACATTGATGCAAAAATACTCAATAAAATACTGGTAAATTGAATCCAAGAACAAATCAGAAAAATCATCCGCCATGATCAAGTAGGCTACAGAGATATAGGGATGGTTCAACATACAAAAATCCATCAATGTAACCCACCACATAAACAAACTGAAAACAAAAAACCACATGACCATCTCACTTGATGCTGAAAAAGCCTTTGACATAATTCAACACCCCTTCATGATAAAGAGAGATAAGGGATAACAGGAACATACCTAAACATAATGAAGGCAATATACAGCAAACCAACAGCCCACAGCAAACTAAATGGAGAGAAATTCAATGTAATTCCTCTGAAATCAGAAACAAGACAAGGCTGTCCACTCACTCCATATCTCTTCAATATTGTACTTGAAGTTCTTGCTAGAGCAATAAGAAAATAAAAGATGATCAAGGGGATACAAATTGGAAAGAAAGAAGTCAAACTCTCACTATTTGCAGATGATATGATAGTTTACATAAGTGACCCGAAGAATTCTACCAGGAAACTCCTACAGCTGATAAACATCTTCAGCAAAGTGGCAGGATATAAGATTAACTCAAAACAATCAGTAGTCCTAATATATATAGACAATAAAGAGGCTAAGAAAGAAATCAGAGAAATATCACCCTTTATAATAGCCACAAACAACATACAATATCTTGGGGTAAGTCTAACCAAACAGGTGAAAGGCCTGTATGACAAGAACTTTGAGTTATTAAAGAAAGAAATTAATGAAGATAGCAAAAAAATGGAAAGATCTTCCATGCTCTTGGATAGGTAGGATCATCATAGTAAAAATGGCAATCCTATCAAAAGCAGTCTACAGATTAAATGCAATCCCCATCAAAATACCAGCACAATTCTTCACTGACCTTGAAAGCATAATAATCAACTTTATATGGAAAAACAAAAGCTCCAGGACAGCCAAAACAACCCTGTACAATAAAGGAACTTCTGGAGGCATCACCATCCCTGACTTCAAGCTCTACTATAGAACTACAGTAATGAAGACAACTTGGTATTGGCATAAAAACAGACAGGTAGACCAAAGGAATTGAATTGAAGACCCTGAAATTAACCCATTTACCTACAAACACCTGATCTTTGACAAAGAAGCTAAAACTATACAATGGAAAGAAGAAAGCATCCTCAACAAATGGTGCTGGCATAAGTGGATGCTGACATGTAGAAGAATGCAGATAAATCAATATCTATCATTGTACACAAAACTTAAGTTCAGATGAATCAAAGACCTCAACATAAATCCAGCCACACTGAACTTCTTAGAAGAGGAAGTGGGAGGCACTCTTGAATGAATTGACACAGAAGACCACTTCTTGAACATAACGCCAGTAGCACAGACACTGATATTGGCAGTTAATAAATGGGACCTACTGAAACTGAGAAGTTTCTGTAAGTAAAAGGCACAGTCAGCAAGACAAAATGGCAGCCCACAGAATGGGAAAAGATCTTCACCAACCCCACATCTGACAGAGGGCTGATGTCCAAAATATACAAAGAACTCAAGAAGCTACTCACCAAAACAACAAATAATCCAATTAAAAAGTGGGGCACAGTACTAAATAGAGACATCTCAATAGATTTTTATGATCCCTTGTTGGGAGATGTTATTCTGTAAATATGTTTCTCATACTGGTTAATTAATAAAGTACTGTGGCCAATGAGAAAGCAAGATAGGTGGGGCTAGGAGACAAGGAGGAAAGAGAAAGTAGTTGGGAGGAGTCAAGATGGAGACCAGGGAGGAAGGAAGATGCCGGCCGCGGCTCCCCGATAAGATGACCACGTGGAAATACTTAGATAAGTAGAAATGGGTTAATAATTAAGACAGAGCTAGCCCATAAACAATAATGGCAACTGGCCAACATGATTGTATCAAATACAGAGTCTCAGTGTGTTATTTGGGGCGGGCACGCCAGACCGGCCGTGGGCAGGCTGGCAGAAAACATACACACTACAATCCCTCATGCAAGGTCTCACCCTCCCTGCGGAGCGGATAGGGGGAATCAGAGGAGGGATCAGGGAGGGTGGGAGGGAGAGGAAACTGTGATTGACATGTAAAATAAGATTGTTTCTAATTTAAATATAATTTTTTAAAGACAAATAAAAAGAAAACAATGTTCACAAATTTAAAATGCTCATATCACAAGATTGTGTTTACCTAATTAGATTTGTTAGCCTAACAAGCAAGAACTTTGTTTTCTATCATCCTTGTCTGCTTTGCCCCCTTTGTGCCAACCAACTTAGTTCAAGAACTCAAAAGGAAACAACAGGGGTGTCTTCTGACTATGAGTGTCCTCTGGAGCAGTGTGTACCCACGTGACCAACATCTCATTCTGAGACAGGGTCTGTTCTACATCCTCTTCTTGGCAAGGCCCGCCTATTAAATAGCTATAGTTTAGGGTTCTAAGTCCTTAGTGGGAGATTTTGGGGCCTCACAGACCTGCCAGGGCCTGTGCACACACCCATTAATTTATCTTTATCTCTCACTTCCATGTGGTTACATGTAAGACATTCACCATGAATAAGCAAGGGATGGTAACCATATAAGCTAATGCCATGCAAATCATTTACCTATCCAGATAGAATTGCTGGAAGTTTTCAAAAGGAACTTGCAGGGCTGCTAAAAGTGTAATAGCTCAGTGGAAGAGCACTTGCCTACCATGAAGGAGCCCCAGGTACTATCACCAGATCTTTCGGCATATGTAAATATGACATATATATATGTATATGAAAGAAAATTCCCACTTGTTAAATATGCAAAGTAGACCAGAATTCCAGAGGACTCTACGTTTTATATGTCCTATCATACTTCATCATCATTTCCGCTGTTTCATATAAGTCAAACGTGTATTTTAATCTCTACTTAAAGAGAAAGGGCATAGCTATAGATTTTTGAAAAGTTAAACAGTCTTTGTGTGGCAGGAACAGAATTAAAATTTACCCTGACTCGCATCTCTATTGAAAAGAGCCTACTCTTTCCTTCCCTACTGTGTTAGCAACCCATTGAAGCCATTGGCATGATTGTTCTGACTTTGTAGTCAAAATGCCTTCGAGAATTTTAAAGTGGGTTATTTGGTTGTGGTAATTCTATAACTTAAATTGGAAAGGAGTTGGGCAAAAGGGATGTGATGCAAGGTTTTAATGGTATATTTGTTTAAAATATTGTGAAAATTACCCAGGAGTTGCTCATTGAAATCAAGTGAATTTCATTCAATTGCCCTCTCTTTTTCTCTCATTAACAAATTGTACAGAGGGAATGATTTTGCAACATCCACAAAGTAATGCAATGCAATCTTAGCAATCTCCATGATTCGACAGCACCCTAAACTATCCACCCTTCACTGCACACTTATACAGACACTCAAGATGTGGACTCACTGTGTACGTAATACACAAGTGTAGCTCACTTTCAAGGCATGTAAACATACACACACACACACACACACACACAAACACAATCACACACACATGCACACACACACACACACACACACACACTCACTGTGTTCTTTCATAGCCTGAAGTATTTTTTTCTTCTACTGTTTGCTTTGGAGAAGTAATAATGCCTTGGAAGGATAAGGACTCTTGAGACACTTGTGAAATAAACTCAATACTTACTCTTGTTAGAGAAAATTCCCATAAAATACCAAGTATCAGATTTTGGCTAAACCACCATTCAGCAGCATTTTCCAGAAGATTCTTTGTTATTTACTTCATTTCTCAGATTTCCCCAGGTTGATAATAAAGTCACACAATGCTTCCTCTTACCTGAGCGTCTCTCCTAAGCAAACGGCAAACACCCGTTCTCTGTTGTAGATTGTATGTAGAATTCAGCCTATCACAGGGGCTAGAGGGGGCTCTGCTGTGAAAGTGCTTGTCATGCAAGCACTGGGATCTGGATGTGAGCCTCTAGAACTCATATAGGAAAGCCAGGCAAGGCAATGTAAACTTGAAACCCCAGCGTGGGGAAGGCAGAGACAGGCAGACCCTCAGGAGCTTGCTGGCCCACCCTAGCCTTCTTGACAAGCTTAAGGCCAATGAGAGACACTGTATGTAAAACCCAGTAGAATGATATTCAAGGTTAATCACTGATTTCCACACTGAGAAACACACACATACACATGTCCATGCTTGTGCATGCACACACACACACAGACACACAGACACACACGTACACACACATGAATGCATGTACACATGTATACTTGCATATAGATGCACATGTGCGCACACACACACACACACACACACACACACACACACACACACACACAGAAGAGCGAGAGCCAAATATGAGAATGCCTTCCTATCCTTTCTTGAAAGCAACACTGTTCATGGAATGTCTTACTTGCCTCTGGCCATGGTGTTTTGTTTCTATCTGGGGTTTTCCTACTTTATAACCCATCAAACAGTGCCCCCATGTGTGTGGGTGGAGATGAGGTGGATGAAGGCAGGGAAGAGCACTGTTATGGGACTTCCTTTTTTCCAGCACAGGATCTGACCCTCTGCTCTCTCATTTGATGCCTGACAGAATGAACAATGTGTACAACTGGAAACAATGTCCTCAGGGTGAAATGGCAGCAGACATAGGCTAAGTGAAGTCTGCTCAAAGTTACTGACATGGGTCATTTGAGGCAGAGAATTTTAGGATGGCCTGGGCAACATTGTGAAATCCCAGCTCAAAAAAATTTACAAAGACAGCAAAACTAACATATTAGTAGAATTCAAACTTGCCTAAGGCAATAGGAATTATTAAATAGAGATGTGGTGTGTGCCTAGGTACATCTATAAGTTCACACATGCACATGTACATACACACATATTTTCATACACTTACTAAGATGCAAAGGATATGAAAGTCATTACTCTCATCCTTTCAATGAAAACATCGAGAGAAAAGTAGAAATCAATGAATTTTCTTGCTTCCATTAGAGAATTGTATTTTTAGGATAGCTGTGACTCTGCAAACTTGGAAGAGTCAGATGTGCATCTTAGAGACATACCCAAGACTGCACTCCCTGCAGCTCAAGCCCCAAAGGCCAGAAAATGGGAGGAAGACTTGAGTATTAGGGAAGATTTTAGGAGACTGCCTGCTACTTTAAACAGAATGGGTTCCTAGGTGCCCAATGATGAAAGAGTCCCCATACTTCCACATACTTGATACCCAGAACCACACCAGACAATTCAGTAAAGGCTAGGGAAGAAAATCTCTGTACGACTCTGGCATGGGGAGATTGTTTGTGAGCCACGTTCCAGCCTTTTGGACACATCAGGAACCTGAAGAGAAAAAGACGGGGCACACTTGTAGCTGTGGAAAAGTCTTCCTCCCTCTTCAGCTCCTATCAAACTTCCAATCTTATTCCAACGAGGGAGTCAACCAGGTGACAAAAGGCAACGAGTCAGTGCA
>JANBXA010000642.1:34500000-34717500 GCA_030556225.1 Cricetiscus sungorus
GAGCATCTGAGGAAATGGCAGAAGCAAGAAAGTAACTCTCATTTGTCCTTCATCTTTTGTCCTATAACTTGTCATAACATCCCACTATGAACCCCATGCTGAAAACATTTGTTTTTCACTTAAGAGGAAGGATATGGAAAAGAAGTCTCGAGTCAAGTCTTGAGAGATTCCAAATTATCTAATCAAGCTATAGAGTAACCAAGGAGGAAAAGGTAAACTCAGGGAAGAAAAAAATAGGTCATTCCAAAGTCGGGGTCATGGTTAACCCTGCTGACAGGTTAGCCAACATCAGCCCTGTGAGATATTCACTGACTCAGTGACCAACTGGCCACCGGGGATCCAGGTTATAGCTAATAAGAGTGGATAGGCATGGAGGTACATGCCTGCCTTTGTTGGTTTTGTGACTGGAGGTCAAGTTGAACCTCAGTCTCTGGCTGTAATGATATCCACCACAGTGTTTGTTACAGCACATTCCCTGCATGGTCATGGTATACCCAAGGTGTGCTTTCCTGGCATTCATTCACTTTTAGCTTGTGCCCCAATTTTTCTTGATGGGACTCTCCTAAGAGACAATACTGTAATGGCTTTTGAGGAGCACACTGCATACGAGTATCGCTATGCATACCGATGAAATCAAAAGAAGCTACTTGTGAGTAAGTGGGACAGATGACATGAGAACCCACACCAATCTTCAGTGATGACACAACTGCTGTGATCATCTGAAACAACTTCTCTTCCTCATTGTCATCTGCATCCAAACTTTCATCTCTACAATGACATCCTACGTACTAAACCCCATCCTCCTCTGAGACTTTATCTGGGTACTGATTCTGGGACCCCATGTGCTCCTGCTGAGCCTCACTCCTAGTACCTCTTGTAAGAATTTTCTTTTAATCCCCTAAATCCCCACCTATTGACGTTCTTCATCGAACTGCCACTGGCTAGGAAGCTAAGGGACATTCCTCTCTTGCTCCATTCTCCAAAGCATTAACTTTGGCTTTAAGCCTGCTGTAGCCAACCTCAGAGCCCTGTGCTCACACTTTACCTCCTGAAAGCAAATGGCAATTCTGCCAGGTGGTTCACTGAAGTGCAAAGGCAAGGTGAAACAGCACCCCACTAATTAATACTTTACTCACAACTTTAAGCCTATCTTGTCTTCCTAATGGCCAACAGTGCTTTATGCATTAACCAATAAAAGAAACATATTTACAGAATGACATCTCCCATCACTGGGTGAGAAGTCTGTCCAGGACAGGAAGCTCTCCATACTACCTTCCCACACTCACTTTGACTCATTGCTATATGAAAGTGTTGCATAGAATCTCAGTGCCCTATTGCATTTGGAGAAACTGGTGGATAATTAGCAAAGAGGGCCTTGTAATTCATTTTCTTCACAAATTCCCATGTGCCTTTATTAAGAGGTGGAGTCCAATTTCACCCTACTTGAGCAGAGGGCAGTCCTGAGCCTTCTTATACACACACACACACACACACACACACACACACACACACACACACACACGCACGCACGCACGCACGCACGCATGCACGCACACACACACACACACACACACACACACACACCTTAAAGCACACATATACATAAACAACCAAGTATATATACACATAAAACTATAGTAAAAGTGACTCCCTGGAACTACCAAGATGTCACTAGAAACCATGCAACACCCTACAGTCACCTGGCTTGCTCATTTCGAAATCTCCCTTCCAGAATATTCTCTTCAAAAGCCCTGTAAAAACCAAGTAGGTATAAATAATACACACCCAGCAATTCCTGTTTTAGGCATATTCCTAAAGGATGCACACTCATACCACAAGAATATCTGTTCAATCATGTTCATTGCCGCATTATCTATAATAGCCAGAACCTGGAAGCAACCTAGATGCCCCTCAATCAAAGAGTGGATAAAGAAAATGCGGTACACAATGAAGTACTATTCAGTGATTAAAAAAAAAATGACATCTTGAAATTAGCAGGCAAATGGATGGAACTGGAAGAAACCATCGTGAGTGAGGTAACCCAGACACAGAAAGACAAACATGGTGTGTACTCACTCATAAGTAAATATTAGACATAGAGCAAAGGATAACCAGCCTACAATCCACAACCCCAGAGAAGCTAGGAAACAAGGAAGACTGTAAGAGAGTTGTACATGGACCCCAGAGAAGGGGAAAGGGACAAGATCTCCTGAGTAAATTGGGAGCGTGGGGGAGGGGAGATAGGTAGGAGAAAGAGGAGTGGAGAAGGGGAGGGGGAGGAGATCATGAGCAATCAAGAAGGTCCAGTTGGGGAAAGAACAGAGAAGGAAAACAAGGAAAGAGATGCCTTAATAGAGGGAGCAGTTGCTGGCACTGGGGAAATGTCCAGGGATCCATAAGGATGACCCCAACTAAGAATCTAAGCAATAGTGGAAAGGCTACATTAAATGCCCTTCCCCTACAATGAGATTGACGGTCACCTTAAATGCCATCCTAGAGCCTTCATCCAGTAGCTGACAGAAGCAGAAGCAGAGATCCACGGCTAAGCACTGAGCCGAACTCCTGGAATCCAGTTGTAGAGAGGGAGGAGTGATGAACAAAGGGGTCAAGACCATGATGGGGAAACCCACAGAAACCACTGACCTAGCAAGTGGGGGTTCATGGACCCCTTACTGACAGCTGGGGAACCAGGATAAGACCCAACCAGGGCCCCTGAACATGGGTGTCAGTTGGAGGGATTGGGGAGTCAGTGGGTCCTCTGGCAATGGAACCAGTATTTATCCCTAGTGCACAAATGGGCTTTGGGGGCCTATTCCCTACAGAGGGCTACTCTCTCTCAGTCTAGAAACACAGAGGAAGGAGGACCTAGGTGCTGTCCCAAGTGATGTGACAGACTTTGAAGGTCCCCCATGGCAGGCCTCACCCTCCCTGAGGAGTGGAGGAGGGGTGGATTGGGAGGGTTGGGTGGGGAATGGGAAGATAGGAGGGAGAGGGAACCCTGAGGAGTGGAGGAGGGGTGGATTGGGAGGGTTGGGTGGGGAATGGGAAGATAGGAGGGAGAGGGAACTGGGACTGGTATGTAAAATAATATTGTTCGTTATTTAAATAAAATTTAACTTAAAAATTGTCAAAATATGTTGTAGGATTTTAGAAAGAAAAAAAAAACACACAAGGGACCTATTTGTAACCATGGATGAAAGCTCAGCCAACACCACCATCAACCACCACTTATACAAATATCCAGATTCAAGGAATATTCAGACACTCCAACCCCTGTGTCTCAAACTGCAACTCCCCGAGAACGCTGACACAGGAACCACACAAAAGAATCCCCAGTCAAGCCTGAATAGGAGAGGTAGTAATAAGCTAATTTTCAATGCAGAGTGTGTTCTGCTATGCAATAGCAGATAACCTAAAGGGTAAGAAAGAAGTTCCACGTGCATGTGATCTATTCCAGTAACCTCACTAGCATTGGGTTGTTGTGTCTGGGGAACATGGTTTAGAAAACTTTATAGTAACCTATGTAATTTCAACCCAGGTTGCAATCTAAGTGAGCTATTGTTCAAACTTACTGAAATAATGGACTTTCTGAAAGGACAGTGTGATGTTTAGTTTTAACTGTCAACTTGGACACAAGTCTAGACTCCCCCGGAAAGAGGATCTCAACAAGGAATTGATCAAACTGGCCTGCGACATGTCTGTGGGTGATGGTGCTGGCTGCACTAAATGGCACAAGAAGACCCAACCAATGGCAGGCAACCTTTGCCTGGGTTTGACTTCTGAACTCTGAGACCGATGGAAGGAGGCTGAGTACTAGGCATACGTGTATCAATTCTCTCTCTGCTCTTAGATGGGTAACTCACCCCTTCAAGTTCGTGCCTTATCTTTCCTGCAGTGATGGAAGGCAACCTGGAATTGTGAATCAGATGAACCCAGGCCCCTGGAGATTTTTTTTTAAACCAGGTTATAATATCATAGCAACCAAAATGAAACTAAACAAAGGGAACTGTAATGTAGACATACATAGATTGCATGGCATATGTGATAGTTTCTTGAATGGATAAGGGAATAAGCAATTAGATTGGGGAGAATTTACACATGAGAAAAAATGTTTGAAAGATAATTCTGTTCTAGAAAACCCCGAATGAAAAACAGTTTCAGTCAGAATCCCCTCAAATGTGAAAGGAAAGTGTCAGCATACTGTCTTCACACAAAGTTGAGAATCTCGCCCATAGTTTCTGAACAGGGTTGGACACTCAGAATTGTCCACTGTTGACAATCTATGCAAAGCCCACATCTAAGTTCTGCATACAGTTAAAGCTTCCCCTGTAAGATAAATCATAGTTAAAGGGTAAGGAATATTTACCCACCCATCTGCCTGAGAAAAGATCTTGAGTGGTAAAACTCTAATTCTCCACTGTTGACATCTTTCATCTTTGGTGCATGACAGAAAGCTGAAAGGCATTTTTAAACTCATCATTTGTTTACCTGCCTTTAATAAAATATAAAGATGGAATATTACTTTGCAGGGTCTCTTAAAACCAAGTATCTTAAGAGTACTGCTTGAAGGAAAAGAAATTTTATTTACAGATTCAGCTGAGATGACAAAAAAAAGTAAAAACATGCAAATAAATTGTTACAGGTATCATCTTCATTTTAGTATAGTTATCAAGTACAATGGATATTTATAATGAAATACCAGATCTGTGAAAGACAGCAAGCAGAATGTAGATAGGAGAAGTTCTATTTACTTTCTCAAACTCGGGGATGGCATAACGAGGTGACAGGTCTAGACGGGGCTGCTCTCTGTGGATTGCTCCCTGCCAGCTGTTGTTTCTCCCTCTTATTTACTTTACAGGTGTTGAGATGGGCTTAGACACTACATTGAGCACACTCTTGGAGTGGGCAGGAGCACTTTTTCCAGAAGCAGCACTGTGTGCAAGTGTGCATGTGTGTGGCTGCACGTGCACAGGTACATGCATCTGATATACATATGTGTGATGCATGTGAGTGTGAGCGAGTGTATGGGTGTGTGCATGTGCAAGTGTGGGATGTGTGCACAAATGGTTGCGTGTGTACAAGTTTGTATTTGTGTAAATGTGTGTGGATTCCCGAGGTCAATGTCAAGTGTCTTCCACAGTCCCTCTCAGTTCTATTTTTTGAGACAGGGCTTCTCACAGAGCCTAGAGCTCACCACCTGTGCTTGACTGCCTGTCCGTTAAACCAATTCTGACTCTTCAGGGGTCCTCCTGCCTCCTTGTCCCAAGCACTGGTATTACCAGGGCAAATTTCCACATAGCCCTGGATAGTCTGGACCTGTGAGTTCAGACTATACTTAAAATCACAGAGCTCCACCTGCCTCTGGCTCCAGAGTGCTGGGATTAGAAGTGTCCCCTGCGATAACAGCCTTTGCCTGGAGCTTTACATTGTCGAAGGACATACAAACTCAGGTTTTCATGCTTGGACAGCAAGCACTATACCAAGTGAGTCATTGACTCAGCCCCTAGTGTAGCATTCTTTTCAAAAACACCTGACATTTGTTAATATAATGCTGTTTAAAACAGAGATACAGAAGACCACAGAAATACAGAGAATCTCATGAAATGCACTACGGGATCACTGACGACAATTCACAGGCACAGGCAGTCAGTTCGGATACACAGCTAATAGGCCGGGTTGCCAGAGAGCATGGCGTGCAGAAAGAAGTCACGGATGCGACAGGCTGGATGGCCAAGGCTGCTGGGTCTTTGTGCAGCTTTGAAAGACCCAGCTTTAACTTTGCTGTCTCCATCAGCCAGCAAGCAGCCTAACAGGATCAAGGTCATGGTAGAGTCCTTGGGCTTCCTGAGAAAGCCTCTTGATACACTTACATACACAGGAGAGGAAAAGAGAGAAGGGGTAGGAGAGGAGGGAAGACAGAAAACGTGTTCGTGTACAAATAGCCCGAATATTCTTGATATTAAAATCACCTCTCATTTAACCCCAGAGGACAATAAGGCAATAAGTCACAGTCTTGCCCTGCCCTCTCCTTACTAAAGTTTTAGATTTTTCCCATTTTAAGGCACCTGCTTTATAACATAGCATGGATATGTCCAACATTATTTTCAAACTCAGTTTTATGGCAGCCCAAAGAGACTGCTCAACTGTACAGGCAGGAAAACCGAAGACTTTGGCAACAAGCTAAAGACACTGCTAGTTGGAGTCTTACAAGTCTAGAACCTTCCAACCTGGTTTCTCCCCGTGGGCCCAGTGTTTCTTCCTTGCTGTGCGTCAGACAGTGACTCCCAATTCCTGGGAGCAGTTCTGGGCTCAACTGCCCGGTTGTATCAGGTAATTCTGGGAGGTATTTAAGGTCTTGGAGGGAGGGTAAAGGAAAACTGCAGGTTTGAGGACCCGAATTCAGGACACGAAAAGAGCATCAAAACGTACGCACAATGAAAACGTTTTTAGAGGGATGAGGGTAGAAGGGGTTGAGGCCTCAATCACTTTGGGAATGCACGAAGAAGCTAAAGTTAAAATGGAAGGAGGCACACGTGGGCAGACACTATAGAGAATGAGGTCGTCTCTCACTGGTGGATGGGTTATTGATTCTGAAGCCACATGACACTGAACTGAACATACATGCAGTTGGACAGAATTTCCCCTATCGGAGCAGGAGCTTGCAGATAAGCAAGGAGATGAGGCTAGTATGAACTGTGAGATACTGAATTACAGTTGTAGACCCCAGTGGGGCACACACAAAAATTCATGGGTGAATATAGAAACAGAGGGATAGAGAGAGAGAGAGGCACATGCATGTTACGTTTTATTTTCTCTATGTTTGTGTTTGCATTGTTGGGGATCAGCCAAGTGCCTGCACATACCAGGCAAATGTTTCACCCAAGAGATTAATCAGAAGCCCCCCATATTTTTGTTATCCATTTATTCGTCAGTGTACATTGAGGCTAGTTCGTTATACACAGTTTTGCCATCAGGCTCCAACAAATAAGGGGGTTCAGACAAGCTCTTTACTACCCATTTCACTTCCTCAGGATGCACCCAGAAATGAAAGTTCTAGGCATGAAGCAACCGTCTTCTTTACATTTTGCTTAGTTTTGTTCTTATGTATGTGTTTGCCTTAATATGTGTATTGCACCATTTGCACACAGGTACCGATGGAAGCCAAAAGAAGGCACCAAATCCCCTGGAACTGGTGTGTCATATTGTTGTGAGCTACCATGTGGCGCTGGGAACTGAACTCAGATCCTCTGCAGGAACAGCCAGTGCTCTTAGCCATTGTCAGTTGGGGACAGCACCTTGGTCACAGCTCATGCCCATTGCCTACACTCAGTGCTGGGACCTGTCTGCCTTGAGCCTGTGCAGGCCCTGTGCGTGCTGCCAGTCTCTGTAAGTTCATATGTGCACCTGTCTTAGGAGGCCTTGCTTCCTTGGTGTCCTGTCCTCTCTGGTCTTTAAAATCTTCCTTCCTTCCTTCCTTCCTTCCTTCCTTCCTTCCTTCCTTCCTTCCTTTCCCTTCTTCCTCTTCTTCTTCTTCTACTCCTCCTCTTCCACTTCCTCCTGCTCCTCCTTCTCCTCCTGCTCCTCCTTCTCCTCCTCCTTCTCTTCCTCCACAGGGTTCCCTGAGGGAAGGGAATGGATGGAGACGTCCCATTAAAGACAGTGATCCAACACCTTCAACACATTGTTCAGTCATGGGGTTTGGGTCTCTACATTTGTTCCCACTTTCTGCCAAGAGGAAATTTCTCTGAGTGAGACACTGATATACAGGTGTTGTAGAATATCACTAGAAGTCACTTAATTCCATTTTTTTTTTAGCAGAATAGTTCTTGGCTTCACACCAGGCCCATGTCTTTTCCAGTCTCAGGTTCCTGGACACCTGAGAAGTGTCAGACATGAGTTCCAACTATATTTATGTTGGTTCTAGATATCAAGATTGGATCACCCTGGTTTCAAAGCAGCACCTTCTGGTGTGTGCCATGTCCCCAGTCCAATTGATTTGCGGGTATGGCTAATAGTGACGGCTGGAATGTTTTATTTCACCTGTTAGCATGGTTTTGTTTTTGTTTTTTGAGAACTAGCTCTAGGTCCTTTGCCATTCTGCCTTTGCTATGATCCCACCTTCACTGTTCAGAGATCTATACAACTAATGCAATCTGAAGAGTATGGGTTTTGTGGCAATTGCACATTCCAAGCATGCTTCAATAAAGGGAAAAATCTAGTATTTCAATAGTCGCAATATTTGAAAACACCTTTTACATTTACCTGGGAAGACACACTAGGCATTCTGTCTATCTGATTTCTTTGCTTTATTACTTTTTCCTTGGGCTTATTTTAAAATGGCACTTTGTGAATAGGTGTCCATGGGCAGCAGAGGATAAAAGACAGCTGGAGTCCACCATGTAACTATGATGTGATGGTCTGTGCATGTATGATGGTCATGGCAAGAGAGGAAATATTTTAAAAAGAGGTATTTGTGATTTCAGACTATTGGAACAATGACCCCACCAAAAAAAATAATTTAAATTCCCCCAGGAATTGCATACCCTGAGAATGAACACATTGAAGTTTGGTAACAGCCAAAAGAAGAATGGACCAAGAAAACAGTCCATACCTCACATCATCCTGACATCTCAGCAGACCAGCTATCTAGGGCAGCATGGACCAAGACACAGGTGGACCATTGATGGGCTAGACACGCCCTAACCAGGATTGGTTACTTATGCATAACTCTTGCTCTCTATTCAAACCTCAACCTCATGTCAGGATCTTGAAGGTGGACCTGGGGGGGTCACTGGACCCCTTTGTTTTCTTTACTTGTTCCTCTTTCCAATGTGACCACAGAGAAGCAGCTCCTCTCCCTGCCTTCCCCTGCTCTTGTCCACTTAACTGATGGGAGTTGGGTGGTCAAGCCCAGCATGCTGATGGGTAACACAAAGACGAGGCCTGTTAGGTGAAGAAGCCACACGTGAATGAAGAGGATGTAGCCACGTGTTCCAGAGTTTCCATTAATTCCAGCCTCAGGAATCCAAAGCTACGTTGGTCTTTTGAGTAGAACACATTAATTGCAAACTGAAGCACTTATTAGAGGGTTCTTCTCAACTTGATTTTAAAAAAAATGTAGAGGGCTGGGAAGCACTTTTGTCTATTTCTATTCTAAGGAACACACAGAGAGAATATAATGGGGGAATTTAACTCAGCATGATACAAAAATGAAAGTCTCTCTCAATGAGCGGTGCATAAAGTTGAAGCAGGAGGCAGGTGACATTGCAGCAGCGGGGCAGGGGCTTAGAATTTATACTTTGTAGTCCAATTGCTTCAAGGACTGTGACTGATTATGATGTCACTGACCATGTTTCTCATTCCCGAGAGAAAACAAACAGATCAAGAGTGAAAAAGGCCTCTGTTTCAAAAGGAGATGCTCATGACATCTTACAGCCAGACACATCCTGGGCACAATTCCCAACTGTTAGCAACAAGAAGCAAGAGGATTCAGGTGAACAAATCAATCCAAATCAAGCCTCCAGTTCAACGTCATCCACCAACCCCAGAGCAAGGAGGTGACTCAAGAGCATTAAGAAATAGCAGAACCTGACCCTCAACAAAAATCCAAACTTGATCTCCATCCAAGAAGCCCAGAGAAAACCTGTAAACCCTCTTTCCTCAGGACTCCATGAGTATTTTTGTGTGCTCTGGTCTCAGGCACACAACCCTATTTCAACAGGGATGATTTTATGAATGTGATCCACCTGTTAAATCTTTCTGCAAGCCCCTTATCACTTGTGCTGCTTAACCCAACCAGATTGCCCAAGCCCAATGGAAGCTGCTGGCAGTCCTACTAGACAAGCGTGAAGCCAAGGAGTAAATGCTCCTGGGGTGTAGGGGTTAACGTCATCATCTCACAGCTCTCCAGCTAAAATCCCATCTGTACCTACTTTCTTCCTAGTCCCAGCATAAGGTGAGAGTCATTTCTTAATAAATGCCTGCTCCAGAAATGGTCTTCTGGGCTTTGCTTGTAGAGAACACAATCCAAGTTACCACTGACAAAATGATAAGCATGGGTTTAGGGCATAGCTTGGTTGGTTGAGTCCCCATCTAGCATCACTGGACTCAACCCTGAGCTCCTCCAAAACTACAGGTAATATGGGCATATACCTGTAATCTTAGCATTCAGAAGGTAAAGATGGGAGAGCTGGAAGTTCAAGGAAACCCTCAGCTATGTGGCTAGTTTGATGCTAGCCTGAGCTACCCGAGACCCCCATCTCAAACAAACAAATAAAAAACACAGAACCTTAAACATAGTGCAAGCTTCTGTCTACCTACTGTTTCTTATGGCTGCACCCTGCCCTGGAGGCTCTGTGATAACCATCTCTTTTGATAACTGCTATTGCTATGCCCCCTTTTACAAATTAGAAAGCACACATTTGGTGAAAGTTAACAAATAGGAGTTAAAGGAAAACTCAGTCCGAGTCTAAAGTCACAAGAGTGTGAGCTCTTAGCCTCTCTCCTCTGTGCCCATGTGATTTCCAAAGTTAATCTACAGACCGTGGAGTTTCTCAGTGTGAAGACCTGACAGATGTGGCACATCTGGATGGGCTGCTCCTTGGGAAGAAGTCATGGAGGAGAATCATGACCTGAAAATGGACTGGGAGGCAGGTGTTATAGGATGCTGTGGACTATGCTGAAGGACCCGCCCACCCATAGCCACACTTCTACCTGGGCAAAGCTCAGGCTACAGGAAGTGACAGCTTCATGGACAGCGATCCTCTAGTTTATAGAAGGGCTTATGGAAAAGACATATTCCAGAAGTGTGGTTGTTTGTGTCCCAGACCCTGGCTATGAGAATTCAAACTTGAGACTTTGAATGTGATTTATAGTCTCCCTCTCCTTACCCTGCTCCTCAGGAGCCATGGCTATGCAAGACCCTTCAGCAGGGAGACTGTCGTGGTGCATTCAGCAAACAAGAGCCAGGGAGAGGTTAGAGGCCAGCAAAGGCTAACCAGAGTAACTGTGCTCTTGGCAATGGCATAAAGCAATAAAGTAATGTAGAGCACACAGAGGGGACCCTTTTACTGAGAAAGTAGTCTTGGGTTTTACAGAATGCAAGCAATCTGCCTTCAAAGTTACAGATACTGCCCAGTTTCAAGATGCCTTCCTGGCAAGTCATGCCAGATTTATTATCAAGATGCTGGAGCACACCTGTCCCAACTGTAAGACATTTGACACCCTAGCTCCCTCATCTCCCCGTCCCCTTCTATCCAGGGACCCCAGCGACCATAGGTCTCCCTGGGGCCCAGCAATGAGGAGGTGAAGACTCAAACCAACCCAGTCCAGCACCCATCCTGAATCTGTAAATAGATGACTACACAAGAGGGACATCATGAAGGTCTGGGCAAGTAAGAACTGCAGAGTGGAAATGGGCAAAGAGGTATTAGAACTCGTTGGCAAAAACACAGCATGTTCCAACAGGGATTCTGATCTGTTCTCAATTTAAAGTTTCTCAGAATTGACTTTCCACTTATTAGGTTTTCAGGAATTTGATCTTCGTGGCTGGAAAAATCAAAATTCTACTTCAAAGATTCACTGTGGGCGAGGATCCAGTAACTTCTGCTTGTGTAAACCATTCACAAGACAAGACATTGTCCACGATTCACGTGACACAACTCCGATGAGCCCAGTTGGTGCCTGTGCTTCCTTCTTGGAGCTCAGAGTGTCCAGGCATTGTCTGCCCATCCTCCTATGACTCTCCGGAATCCACACTCCAGCAAGCTTGTATCGGCATAATGCAAACTTTAAAACAGCCCCGTGGAAGGGGCTGAAGAGGCAGCTAAGTGGTTGAGGTCACTTGCTGTTGCACAGGGCTGGAGTTCAGTTTCAACATCTATTAAGGGCGATTGAGAATCACCTATTAACTCCAGCTTCCAGGGATATGAAGCCCACTTCAGACTTACACAGACACCTGCATGCCTGTGCCCCCCCACACACAGGTACATATGGATTAAAAAATAACAGAAATAAAAGGTTCTCCTGAGGGAAAGATTTCTGAGAATCATTACGCAGGAATACTTTGAGTGTTTTTCTGCATGGGATATCCTACCCTGCTCTGACTCGTGGTTACTGATAGTTTCTTAGATACACTGAGCAAAATGAGGGAGCAGTGCTGGGAATCTCAGGCAGCACACAACTAGGACTTACACATGCTCCCACTACCGGCTCCTTCTCCTTCTTTCCTTACTTAGAAAGAGACAAAAAAAAAAAAAAAAAAAAAAGGAGAGACAAAGACAGAGAAGAAAGGGAAGAAGAGAGGGAGGAAAGGAGAGAGGGAGGGTGGGTCTCCCTGGTAAGTATTCCTGGGACTATAGTGGATAATCCCTCTGCTTCAGCCTCAGGAATTCAACTTCTTTTTCCATATATTTTGTCTTTGAAGAGACTGTGATTCATAGAGACTCATAGCATCTGCCTGAAGATGCTTCTCAAATCCCAGGGCCAATTCATGATCTCTGTAATAAATTACCACTTTCTTAGTAATACCTTGTTTAGATTTTATTCTCTAAAACTGTGCTTTGGAGATGAGACAGTGGAATTTTAAAAGATATTACAAAATTAAAACGTCTGCCCGTCTCCGTTTCGAGGAACTAAAGCTCATCAAATTATGCTAATTTACTGTACAGTGTTTAATTAAGTCTTACCCCAGGCAATCTACTTCCAGGGTTTATTTTTACAGCTTAGAACTTTCAAACATGAAAATGCCTTTCAATTTAAATTATATATATTTTAAAAACTATTCACTGAAGTTCATTAAGAGAAAAGGCATTTTATATCCTGTAGTTCCTCAAGCTTCAATTCCTTCTCTCTCTCTTTCTCTCTTTTTTATGCCTTCCATTGCTTGTTACTCTCTTTTCAGGAAATTAGAAATCCTTAGAAATCTCTCTCTCTCTCTCCCTTCTTCTCTCTCCCCTCTGTGTGTGTGTGTGTGTGTGTGTGTGTGTGTGTGTGTGTGTGTGTGTGTGTGTAAGAGTAAATACAGGAGTTTGCCTTATCCATGCAGGGTTTGCCCCAAGAACCCCAATGGATGGGCCACCCTGCACCACCCACACACTATGATTTTATTATTCCTGCATACCTACATAAAGTTTGGCTTACAGGTGAGGCTCAATAAGGGATAAATAATAATTTAGAATAAAAATGGGGTAACTGTGAGGACAGGCTGTAACTCAAATGATAAGAATGTGGGCTCTCTGCTTGTCTTAAGTTTCTATTGCTGTGATAAAACACCGTGGCTGAAAGCAACTTGTGGAGGAGGGGGTTTATTTCAGCTCTCAGTTACACATCAGTAGGAGAAGTCAGGGCAGGAACTTAAGTCAGGAACCCGGAGGCAGGAGCTGCGGCCTTGGAGGAGTGCTGCTTCCTGACTTACTCCCGCGGCTCCCTCATGCTGCACCAGGTTCGCCTGCTCAGGAGTGGCACCCTGGGCACGGTGCGCAGGCCCCTCCCACGTCCATGATCCATCAAGAAAACGCACCACAGGCTTGCCCATAGGTCAGTCTGGGGGGGGGGGCGTCTTCTCAATTGGATTTCTCTCTTCCCAAATGTTTCTACCTGTGTAAAGTGGACATGAAAACAGCTAACACACCTAAAATGCCTCTTGTTATAATTTAGTGCATTTTAGGATTGTAATTAACAGTGGCCATCTGAAACTTCCAAAAAGAAAAAAGAAAGAAAGAAAAAAGAAACCATAGACAAACTGAGCTAAAATAAGCAATCACTCTCTTTCTCTACTTTCTCTCTCATGTGTGTGAAGCATAGCACATGTGTGTACGTGTGTATGTATGCATGTATGTACATGCAAGGCCAGAGGTCCTCTTAGGACATTCCTTCTAGGGCACTTCACCTTGGTATTTGATATAGGATCCACCACTAATCTCTGGGGTTCACTGGTTGGGTGAAGTTGGCTGATTATCAAGTGCCAGCAATCTGTCCATCCCCACATCCTCATCACTAGGATTATAATCAGATTTTTGTGTGAGCACTGGGGATTGAGTTAATAGGCCCTCAGGCTTGCCTGGTAAGCCCCTTTGCTGAACCAAGCCATTTCCCTAGCACTCATAAATTTACACACTGGAGAATTTCCTAGGTAGACTGTGCTCAGTCAAACATAGCTGGGAAAAGGTGGGATTTCTGTCTCTGAGAAAATGGCTATGAAATTAGAGGGCTACAACTCAACACATGGATATCAATGACCTTTTGTAGCATGTCTATTTTCCATCAGCCCGCCCGCCACCGGTCTGGGCCCACAGCCGCACCAGCCCCAAATAACACACTGAGACTCTGTATTTGACACAATCCTGTTGGCCTGTTACCATTATTGTTTATGGGCTAGCTCTGTCTCAATTATTAATCCATTTCTACTTATCTAAGTATTTCCACGTGGTCATCTTATCGGGGAGCGGCGAGCCCGACATCTTGCTTCCTCTAGCTCTACATGCTGACTCCTCCTTACTACTTCCTCTTTCCTCCTCCTGGTCTCCTAGCCCCACCTATCTTGTTTCCTATTGGCCACAGAATAACATCTCCCATCAACCTTTACCACTCAAAATTTCAGGGTAGGATACACTGGTACCCTAAAGCTACCTCTTGGCACAGAATGGAGTGTGTGTGTGTGTGTGTGTGTGTGTGTGTGTGTGTGTGTGTGTGTGTATGGAAGTGCTATCTGCTTTCATCCTCTCCTAGCCACACAGGTCCATGTCTTACCCTCTGTCAGCATACAGGCAAAGAACTGTGCAATCTACATTTTATTTCTTGGAAAACCCTCTGCTGCCAGGAGATGCAGGGAGCTTAACGAGCATATGCTAGAGATGAAACTCACTCCACAGTATATGAAGGCTTGTGAGAAATACTGCTCCAAGTGTGGGTTGTTGCTTTTTTTTTCCTAACACATTTGTTACAAATCTTGATAAGCATTTGATGTTTCAAATTATTTTTGAAAGATCTGCATCATAATTATAATCTCCATGATTTGTATGGAGCATCACATTTCTGATAGACACTGTTCAGGGTTGGCATGGAGTCACAGAGGCGCTGGCCTTTTCCCATCAATTCCCCTGGGATAGAAAATTCTTTTACCCTTTGCTATGTGGCATCTGTCCCTTCACAAGGGTGGAAGACCTCTCACTTTTCAAACCCACGCAACCTCCTGAAACATGTACTGTAGGCAGCTTCCAAGGTGATAACAATGACTTCTTACCACCTGGCCAGATCATCTCAGAAGATGCCCTCCCACACTGCACAGGACTGCTGTGTATGGCCAAAACAGGCAACAGAAACAGGCTCACCACTGCTGAACTTAAGCTTTGAAGAATAGCTCCCATTTTAGATTTTTCTCCCCTCTCTTTCTGTCATCTCGCCTTCTCCCTGCCTCTGATTCCCCCAACAGCCTCACCTCTCTCATTTCACTTGGACATGGGAACATCTCTGCAATGCCACACGGCATTTGGAGGAGGAGTTCCAGAAAACAGGCAACTGCAGCTGTGAGTCTGGCAAGAGATCCTTCTTCAGCTGAACCCTCATTTGAGACACCAGCTCCTGTCAACACCTTCCATGCAAGGCCATGAAGCCCTTCAACCAGAACCACCTCCCTTTCTTGAGCCTTGACCCAGAAACCTTAAAATGAATGATAAATTTGTGACATAACAATGCATACTAAAGGTGGGGTTGTAGATCATTCTATACTCTTTCCTATGTTGGAATCTCAATCCAATACTGATTGGAAATGAATGAAGTCACTAGGCTACTCATGGCAGAGAGACTCTTAATGCAGAGAAATGGTTCCTGCAAGAGAAAAAAATATGGGAAAACTCAAAACGGAAGCAATCCAGAGATGAGAGCCCCAGACTAGAATGAAGAAGAGACGTCAGAAGTGTCTAGACGTCAGATAACTTTCCAGCTCAGAGCCCAATACTTTGCTCTGGAATGTTTGGGAAAAAATCCCTATGTCACTACTGAATATAACAGCCATTGGTAGGAAATAGCTACTTAACACTTTATATGCAGATAATAATGTGATGTAAGAAGTGGATTTGGGGTGGGCTAGGAAGAGGTGAGGGGGCGGTAGGAGGTGTGGGAGGGAGGACTGTGGTTGGAATGTAAAATGAAGTTTAGAAGAGAATAAGAGAATTAATGTTTCATTTTCTTTACATTAATTTAAAATGTGTTTCTATTTATCACCACATAACGCTTGTGACCACATACAGTGACATTTAAGAAACCACACTAGGATATTCAACCAGGGGCTAAAGCCTTAGAAGATACATAAGTAAAGGGAAGGTGGTTCTTACAGCCCACAATGCCTACCTCACCCTTCTTCTCCAATCCTCTCCTGATACCTCCATTTGACAGAGTCTGTAAGCTGACTTATGGTACCACATCCCCTGTGGGACACACAGCACGAAGGAGGTGCTGACTTTAAGGATACGTGTTCAGAAAATAATTAAATCTTAATAATCCCATGGAGAGCTGCATGCTTGCACTTTTCCTTATGTATTGAAATCTATACCATCTTGATTGGGGTTGCGCAGAGTTCTGAACTGTTGTGTAGCAGTTTATTAATTCTCCTAGAGGAAGAAGAGAAACTCATATGACTCAGGATATAAGGGAAACATACAAGGTCCAGGAAGTACATTAAACTTACAGGACTCAGGAAGTACATTAAACTTACAGGACTCAGGAAGTCCATGAAACTTGGAAACCTCATTTACCCCCCACCCCCTGCCCCCATTTGCTATACAAGCAGCGGAAATTGATGAAGAGAGGAAAGACTGTGTCCTATAATAATCAAAACTCTAAATGTACAAAACCAAGAAAGGATATTGAGGGCTACAAGAGACAGAGACCAAGTCCCAATATCTTCTTTGTCTTTTTAAATGAGTGTAGCATTTTCTCTAAAAAGAACTTCAGGTAAGTTAATTCCCTTTGCCCTTTTTTGGTGTTACATAGGCAAGTGCATTTTCAATGAAGCAGAGATTGTAAACTGCCCCTATTAGCTTTCTATTACTACATAATAAATCGCTACTTTTTCAATAGCTTAAAACAACGTTCATTCATCACCTCATGGTTCCCACAGGACATGAATCCAGGTACAACTCAGCTGGTTTCCATGCTCAGGAATCTGACAGGCTGTAATTGAGGTGCTAGCCAGAACCACCACGTGTTCACCTAGGGCTTAACTAGGGGAAAATCCACTTTGAAGCTCATTCAAGCATTAGAAGAATTCATTTCCTTGCAGCTGTATGGCTAGAAGCCCAAACTTCTTATTCCCAGTTAGAGGGAAGCTTGCTTTAAGCCCTGTAAGGCTTCCTATACTTGACCCTTCCTGTGAACGGCTCTGATCTACTAAGAGCTCTGTGCATTCAGTATTAGTCTTTGCCAGCCATCTCCCTGCTCTAACTTCCTGGGTGCTGCAGTTGTAGGTGTGTTCTGTTCTGTGACTCCTACCTTGAAAGACTCTTGTTGACAATAATGGGACATGCCCATGATCTCCTCCATGCTACTTAAGCCTGTCAAGGAACTGACATCACATCACCTTTGCTACATGCTATTCGTCAGCCGCAAACAGCAAGTTCTGCTTTTCCTTAGCAAGAGATGATGAAACAAGGCTTTTACTCATTGGAACGCCACTCACTCTGCTCAGCTAGAAAGGATATATGTGTCTCACTAGTATGTAATATTTATGTCTTTGAAGACCATCACAATGTTTAACTATATTGAGCTACTTAATAATTCCCTGCTTTGGAAAATCCTAATTGTCCCTTGCTTTTTGATAACGTTTTAGTACCCAGGCCCACAGAGATGGGGAATACTGAGGATTCAGCAAGGTCTTGGGGATCATTGTGTGCTTAGCACAAACGGATAGTGAGGAGATGTCCCTGAGCCTGCCCAGGTTCATCTACTTAGACAAAAGTACAGGCACAGGAGCCATTAAAATTGGCTAAATGTCATATGCACATGGATGTGTCACAGATCATGCTGAAGATGTGATATACTCTAAAAATCAGCACTTAAAAAACAAACAGTTGTCAAGATTTTCAAGCCAGGAAATTTCACACACCAAACATCAGATTATTTCATCTCTTGAAATCGCATTTGTCACAAGGATACAACTGTGGCAGATTTTCCTCTGAAAAATGATGGTTTCCATCCCCTGCCCTCGGCCTTCAGAACTGATGTCTGCCTCAGAAACCTCTTCTCAATGATGGTGATGGCTTCAAGAAACCAGACCAAGATCTTTGGAAACAGGAGGGAACAAAAAGCTTCCGAATTGACAGATGGCTGAATTCTATAAGATCTGAAGCTGTGAACACCTTTCACCAGAGAAGGGCTCCGTTCTGAGTAGGCCAGAAAAATGCAGCAGAAGAAGCGCAGAGACTTTGCAGACACTTGGGGGATAGCCAGGGCCAATTCCAAACAGATCGGCTGAGGAAGCATCTTGAAAAAGTCTTCCCAGATCAAATCCCAATAACCTCAGGCCTGAGGAACACACACAAGGCAGAGATCCCACTCAGCAGTCCCCCTGTCCCTCCCTGGGGAGGCTCTGGGCCCTTGTTCTGAGGAAGGACACTTGGAGAGGGACAGGCAGAGCCTCATCCATCAAAGTAAACCAGCTATGAGTCTGGATAGAGCTAAGCCTGCAGCTGGACAGGCTCATCAGTACGAGAAGATACAGAGAAGGATGGAGAGTTCACCTAATGCTTCAGCTTCAAGGATCCAAATTTGTTTCAAGAACTATTTGTCTGAGTTAAAACACTGAAGAGACTGTCGCTGGCCCCTCTTAAAAATAGAATAGCATAATCACATTTCAGACTAGCTGAAAGCCTGAATGCAGAGGTTCTGGAACAATTAGAAAAAAGATTGAGTTCCAAAGAGGAAGTTGCTATTTTATGACTTTTCTCAAAGTGACAACTAAAAGGAAAAATTAGTCAGTTCTTTGTTCCTACAAATCTCAACTCTGTGTTCATCCAACCACAGATTGAAAATTCTTTTTTTTTGGGGGGGGGGGTGAGGTATCTGCCCTAAATTTTGCAGACTTATTTCTCATCAGTATCTTCTAAATAATACAGCATCTCAGCATCTTGCACAACACCTACAAGGTAGTAGGTGTCACAAATACTTTAGAGATGACTAAAATGAACAGGGGGATCTGAATGTGTCTTATGCAATTGTATCTGGTTTTAAATAAGGTACTCTGATTTTGAAATCCTCAGATTTTGACATCTGTGACATCCCCGATGAGTCATCTGTGGAGCCGAAGGGCAATGATATTCTTTTCTGAAACCTTTTCTTTCTTGCCATTTTTTTTTTCTCTGTGGTGGACAGTTCTTATTGTCAACTTGACTGGGTCTAAAATTGACTAAGGGAAAGTTTCTGGGCATACTGGTGAGTCATTTCCTTGATCAGGTTATTTGAAATGGGAGTCCTGCCCTAAATGTGGCTTGTGCCATCCTAAGACACCAGATAAAAAGAGGTCGGAGGAATAAAACCCCATTGCTCTCTGCTTCCACATCTCACTGGTGATTTCTCTGCCCTGTTGCTGGGGTGACTGATGCTGTGCTGTATTCCTTCCCTACTATCAGAACCTATCTTCCCTGGGCTCTCTATAGAGGATGAAGACCATTGGCTCTCCAGAAATACTCCAGTACCAGGTTAGGATGCTGACACTCATGAACTAAGCTGCTCCTGGGATCTCAGCGAAGACACCCACTGTTGAGTGACCCACCCTGCATTGTGTAACACAGTCTAATAAATCTAATATATATATATACATATATATCAATATATATATTTGATAAATTGATTCTGTTCCTTTATAGAACCTTCACTAACAACACTCATCCTTCTTATTCCTTAGCTATCCTCTATTCAAGCTTAGGAAAGAAAAACATCCTGATAAATCTATGAATACATTAAATTTCTGTGTACCTACAACCATCGGTTGCTATGGTGACTAGTTTGGAGTTACCCATCATCTGCTCTCATCCCCGGATGCCTACTAACGGGAGTGTTTTGTTCTTGACTAGAAAACATGTCTGAGGCACAGCATCATCTAGGGACCATCTGAACAGTTTCTGGGGTGTGATAGGCACCGTAGAGGACGTCAGTGTTGGGTGGGTGTGAAGAGGCCCTTCTAGAAGCAGAGGAGTAGAGACCCTGCTGCCCAGGCTCAGTGCTGTCCACCCCAGTGCTACAGTCAGCTGCCAAAAGTGGCAGGCACTTACTCCGCCCTCAGGAATTAGACAGCTACAGCCTGTTTCAGAAAACACCAGACCTGAGGCTGGGGAAATGGTTAAGTGGAATAGCGCTAGCCATTCAATCATGGGGACCTGAGCTCAAATTCCTACACCCACTTAAAAAGTTGAATGTGGTTGTATTTGTACCCAAAGCCCAGTGCTGCCAAGCCGAGGCACTGGGATCTCTGGGGGTTACAAGTCACCAGCCTAGGTCTACTTTTAGTGAGAGATGTGGTGATATATTATTTATGATTTATTAAAGCCCAGGGGAGGTCAAATCAGCAAAGCAATCATACCAGTTAGACACAGAAGCCAGGCACACACCTTTAATCCCAGGACTCAGGAGTAAGATGTACACAGATCTCTGTTAGTTCAAGGCCACACTGACTACATGACATTAATCCAGTCCTAAAGAAAAAGCTCACACAAAGGTGATCTCAGCATCTGGAATTAAAGTGGGATTAAAGGCATCCCAGTACTAGGGAGGTGGAGATAGGAGGGTGCGGCTGGTTGGAGAAAGGAATTAAGAACCTTTTGCCTCTGAGGATTCGTGGAGCCACGATTGTCATTTCAGCTGGGTAGAGGTGAGATCTACAGGCTTGGCTGCTTTGCTTTTCTGATCTTCAGCTCGAAGCTTGAACTCCAATATCTGTCTCTAGGTCTTTTATTTATCATGCTACAGAAATACCTTTAAGGTGGACAGTGGTAGAGCAACATGTTCTTTTTCACCCCACATGCATATAGGTGCACACACTATACACTTATGTTACCTGCATGTGCATACACATACACACAGAAAGAGAGAGAGAGAGAGAGACGCCCCACAGTTTTGACAGGTGTGAGGACAGTCCTGCATAGAGGACAAGTAGAGCTGCGAGCTGAGAGAGGAAGTTGACCACCTCAGCAGGTGCCCGCACACCCCAAGGTGTTTAGAAGACATGTGAAGCACCCAACATGATGTCAAGGAGTCATGGTTTTCACTGGCTCTTTTTTCCAGCCTTCATTTAGAACATGTAAGACTCCTTATTGATATAAAGAGGACCCCAGAGGGTACTGACTGACAATGGAGGTCAGTACACTTAATCAAAAGACGAGGTGGGTTTCTCAAACCCTTTAGTCTTAGCAGTGTGTGTGTGTGTGCGTGCGTGCATGTGTGTAGGTCAGGAGTTGATATGAAGTATTCTCCTTTATTAGTTTTTTGAGGTAAGGTCTCTCTTTGATCCTGGAGCTCACTGATTTGGCTAGGCTGGCTAAATTTCCTCCCTGGCACTGAGAAAATGCCCCGCCCCACTGCTTTACATGGATTCTGGGGGCTCAAACTCAGGTCTTCATATTTGTCCAGCAGAACCACCTCCCAGCTGCTTGAAGCTCCTTCTGAAGCCACCTGGCCCCATGGTGGTGAAAGGAAGCCACCAATGCAGAATCCTGTCCATTCCCAACCCCTCCCCTAGGGGTCACGCCCTTCCTTCCACCTTTGTTCTCTGCCCTCTCTCCCTCTTCCCTTCCTCCTCCCCTCTTTCCTGGTCTTCAGAGTCTCCCACAGAGACAGAGTGGGGATTTTATGAGGTCAGGAACAAATGCTCTTTGAGCCATGAAGAACTCAGCTGGATAAAAATTTTAAATTAATGAGTATTCAGCTGATTTATTCAAGGTTTCCAGGAAGAATAAAAGAAGGACATGTCATGCGTAGGCACACTTGCCCTATGTGCACTAAGGCACTTCTGTGTCTAACGAGTTCAGGAAACTCTCCTCTTCTGAGGAAGCCACTGACCCCCTCCAGCAGCAACACCCAATTTCTTGCCAGGTAAGCAGGCATGCTCAGTTCTTTATGGGTCTCCATGACCAAACTCCGATTGCGCATCTCAATATTTCTGAACTGACGAGCAGTAGAGGCCCGCCCTCCTTGCAGGTGGCCTCCCCTCTTCCATCTGGGGTGGATTAAATGCAGACACTGCTGGGAAACGAGACAGCCTGTTCTGGAATTCAATTGCAGACGTTTGGAAGAGGAAAGATAGAGTTGGGGAAAGCACACCTTTGCTTTCTGCTGCAGGGATAGGGAATGTGCTCACCAGGGCACCAACAGGTACAGGGCCTCCTGATGGCTCCCGTTCTGCACAGTTCTCAGACCTGCCCGTCTCAACGGAACCTCATACCCTGCAGTCACCCTCTTACTCTTCCTCCGGAGGTTTCCAGCCACAGCCTCAACCGTTTTATGAGAAATCATCATTTCCAGGATATTGCCTTTGAGGCTGAGGATACTGCCCATGAGCATGCAGGAATCCCTGGGACAGACGCTCAGCCACACTTTAATCCAGCATGGCGGAAGGTTCCTGCAATTCCAGCACTGGCGAGGCCCTTCCTGGGCACATAGAGAATTTGAAGACAGCCTAGGATATGTGACACCTTACCTCAAAACAAGTAAAGCTGCAGTTGAGCCAAACTTGTATGCACTTACTTCTGGTTGTGGTTGTCAAACTAATGTAGAAGATCACTATCTACTTAGTAGTTACAATGCAGTAGGTAAATATAGATTAGAGGTGACTTACAGAATACAAGAATACAGAATACAAGAGGTTGTGCACAAATTACAAATAAACACTGCCTCATTTTATAAAAGGTATCTGCTTCGGGTAGGTGTCTTAGGAGAGGGTCTTAGGACCAATCTTCCATGGATACAAAGAGACAATGGCAGAGAGTTCATATCAACAATCACCATGACTATATTTTTTTATTAGGCTGTGTACTTGGGAAAATCTATAAACTTGTCACTCTACTTAGCATATGATTAATAAAAAGATGCTGAAAGGTAAAAGTAGACACGGCTGTGCAGTGGGATGAGGAGATGGCTAGCAAGATAAGCCTGTGTATGAGAGAGACAGACACACAGACTGACCAACAGAAAAGAACAGATTGAGACAAAACGCCTAGCACTATTCCCATAATCTAGAGACTCGTTCTGTTTGTGTTTATGTGTGTCATTTATTATATGCGGACACATGAGTGCAGTGCCTGCCAAAGACAGGTGAGGCTGTCAGATCTCTTAGAGCTGGAGTTGCAGGATGTTGTGACCATCTCCCTGTGGGTGCCAGGACCTGAACTCAGATCCTCTGGAACAGCATCCAGCACTCTTAATAGCAGTACCCTCTCTCCAGCTCCTGTCCCAATATTCTAAAACTCAGTTGAAAGACTGTGCATATGCAACTTTGTGCTGTATTTTCCCAAGAGTATGTATTTATTTCACTCGTGAAATTTTAATATCAACTAAAATAACCTGCATAGGTCCTGATCCATGTCAAGGACCCTTTAGGCTTGGGCAGATTTCTTCAAAAGCTAGTTGTAGAATGATACACACAGTAGGTCCAGTTTTCAGGTTACAAAACAAAAAACAATTAGGTGAAAGACTAGATTCTCATGGAGTGTAACATAAATGGATTTGAACTATACATGGAATGGGTACTTCTAGGGAGAGAATTATTTCTGTGTTATTTGAATCTGTGAAAGCAAGTGCACATGTTACTTGAGTAATTACATGTATTTATGAGTATTTATGAGTATTTATGAGTATTTATGAGTATGAGTATTTATGGTAAAGGAGAATGGACTAAGCCATCCCAGAATCAGTATTTTCGTGATGTAGCAATGTCAGCATCCCATCCTCCAAACGACTGGCCTGTGTCCATTAAAATCAGCCACGGGTATTTGCATCCACACTCAGAGGCTGTTATTATACAGTTAACATGTCTCGTTTTGTACTACACTTCAAAACTATGCCTCTTCCCTTTACAGCAAAACCAGTAAAAACCCAAAGGTATGATTTTGTCCCTCGGTTTCTTTTGCTTTAATCTCCCGTCCTTATATCACCCATCACACTGTCCTGAACATAATATCCACTTAGTAGCTATTGGTTGAATCCACCGCACTCTAAGCCTCCTTTGTAAGATGGAGATTTGATTCTTAGGAATGCTGGAATGGATTTGGTCTGCAGGCTCTCTCTCAGAAGTACAAATATCTACTTACAATTTACACCTACCTGCAAGCCCTCCCCCACAGTTCTCTTTTAGAATCATATGGGGGAGGGGGCAGGAAGGAGGCCACACACTTTAACAGATTGCCTTACCTATCTTCAGGGAGCCACGACTACTCCCTCCTCACCTTTTTCTATAGTTACTTTAAAAGCTATCTCAAAACGGCATTTTACTGAGTTCATGACAGCAAAATGAGAATAAATTCAAAGTAGAGAAAACATTTCCACTAGCATAGGCACAGTGCTGCCTTCTATTTTTATTGATTAAAGTTTCATAGATTAGAAACAAATAATGAAAAAGAAGTCAAGCTTACATAGATTAGGACTTATTTTCATATCAAAATGTATACAATAAATACAGACATGTCTCAAGGGCCTCTTTGCCTATGATAAATTGTATTCAATACCTTCATGTCTCCCCACCGAGTGAGAAAGTTGTTATATTAGGAAGTAGGTAAGGATGTAATGTAAAGCTGGGAATTCTAAACCTAGAGAAAAGGAGACTAGAAGGGGAAATGGAAAAATAAATTCGTATCTGACCAGTGAATCCAAGGACTCCCATCTCAGGCATAATGATTATTTCCAATATGTCAAGAAAATGTTATGCAAATGTCAGAATAATTTATTTGAGGGCCAGTAATAAATACACGTATGTTAGGTTAGAATCACTAAACAGAAACAAGCATGTTGACATGTCTACAACCCCAGTAAGAGGCTCTGACAGGAGGATTGTGGGTTACAGGGCCAGCTTGGTCTATGCAGTGAGGTCCTGCCAAGAAAGGAGGGAAGGGAAGGAGAGACAGACGGACAGACAGACAGACAGAGGGAAAGACTGAAGAAGAAATGGAGAGGAGACAAGAAGTCAGGAAAAAGGAAATTTGTTCTAAGGAAAATGTGGACTTCGCTTTCTCTCAGATTCTCCTCTAGGAATAAAGGAAAGGAAAGCGTCCCACCTTACCCTCTTACTATAAAAGCATTCATGTCCTTCTGTATTCTTATCCTGAGTTCAGAAGCAGGGGCTGAAGAGGTGGCTCTAAGTTTAAAACCTTCATTGCTTTCATAATTCCATTCCCAGCACCTATGCTGAAACTCCAGGTCCAGATGATCTAACACCTTCTCTGGTTTCCATGGGTACAAACAAGAGCACACACATACCTTTCAAGGTTAAATGAAATAATTTACATTTTTATAACACTTATTTATTGTGTGCTGTGTGTGTGTGTGCTGTGTGTGTGAGTGTGTGTGCGTGTGCTGTGTATGTGTGCTGTGTGTGTATGTGTGTGGAAGTGTGTGTGAGTATGAGTGTGTGTGTGAGTGTTGTAAGTGTGTGCATGTGTGTGAGTGTGTGTGAGTGTGCTGTGTATGTGTGTGTGTGTGTATGTGTGTGTGAGTGTGTGTGAGTATGAGTGTGTGTGCTATGTGTGTATGTGTGTGAGTATGAGTGTGTGTGAGTGTGTGTGAGTATGGTGTGTGTGTGTGTGCTGTGTGTGTGTGTGCTCTGTGTGTGTGTGAGTGTATGTGTGTGCTGTGTGTGTGTTGCTGTGTGTGTGTGTTAGTGTGTGTGTGCTGTGTGTGTGAGTGTGTGTGCTGTGTGTGTGCGCGCATGTGCACAGAAGCGCATGCACACTGTGGAACATGTGGGTTCCAAGTATCAAACTCAAGTCATCCGGCTTGTTGACAAATGTGTTTACCCACTGAGTCATCTCACTGTTGCCTAGGAATTTTTAAGATGTTTGTGTGAGGTTCCAGGTAGAGATTATCTCAGTTTACTTTTTATTACTGTTATAAAAACTATACCTGAAAGCAACTTGGGGAGGAAAAGCTTTATGTGTTTATGTGGTTTACATTTTCCAGGTCACAGGCCATTGTGTGGTTTACATATTCCAGGTCACAGGCCGTTGTGGAAAACCAAGGCAGGAACGTGGGGCGGGCACTCGGCAGAGCCGTGGAGAAACTATTCTGGCTTGCTCCCTGTGCTCACATTTAGCTAGTCCCCTTCTTATGTCTCCCACGAGCACCTCCCCAAGGATGGCACAGCCCACAGAGCCACATCAATCATTAACTAAGAAAACGTCCCCACAGCCTTGCCTACCCGCCAAGCTAAGGGTAGTATTTCCTCAACTGAGGCTCCTCCTCCTGGATAACTCTTGCTTGTGTCAAGCTTGCAAATCCTTACCAGGACTGAGACAGAGGAATTAAGAGCTAAAAGTAAGACTCCCTCCAAATCTTCCTTCAGCCACATTCAAAGCAAGGCCTTGCAAAAGGACAAAGCCTTCCATATTAGGTGTATGACTAAACAGGAGAATGGTGATCCTGCCTGTTGCCCTACCCCTGGCTTGTGACCAGATGCTCCCACAGAATCAGATTATTCATCATAGAAGAGGGGGCTACGACACTGCATTCGTTAGCTTTTTAAATCACCTCTTTAATTTTTAATATGCATATATAGTGAACGCACGCACCTGTGCATGGCACACCCATGTTGAATATCAGGGAAGAGACATGTGTCCTGCTATACCACCCTCTGCCTTATCCCCTAGAGACGGGGTCTCTCACTGAACTTGGAGCTAAGCTGGGTGGGAGGGATCTGACTTTCTCCATCCCCAGGGTTACAGTGGTAGCAATACTTAGCACAGCACAGAAGGGACAGAGGGAAAGGAATGGAAACCAAATTCAATCTGAACAGTGGAAGAAGGTGTAAATGGTTCTTTACAATATGGCAAGAAAATGCTGTGCAGATCACACCTGGCCCCTGCCCTTTTTTATTTTATTTTTGGTGGGTGCCAGAGATTCACACACAGGCCTTCACATTTGCATGGAAAGAGCTCGTCCCAAAGGAGCTGTCTCCCTTCGTGACATCGCTTCCCCCATTATCATGTGTGTAGTGGGAAGCACGGTTTCATGTGTATATACGCTTGCCTGCATATGTTAGGATGCACATTTGGGTGGATGCATACGCATGTGCACACATATGGACCCAAGGTTGATGCGGGGAGCCATCCTCAATTGTTCCGACACACAGCTTTTGAGGCTCTGAGCCTCACTTGCAGCTCAAGGAAATGACTAGTCTCCCTAGGGGGACTCCCCCGTGGCTCACTTGCTATTCCTAAGTGGCACCTGGGTTCTGAACTCTATTTCCCCGCGCTTCTACGTTAGCCCCTCAGCCACCTCCAGCCCCACCCAGTACTTTCTTACTGCACTCTTTGTTACCCTAGCGTGCTTATTACTGGAGGAGGAACTCCACAGCGTCACCCCCATTCCGCCCGTGCTTCACACCCTGCCGTCCCAAGACCAATTCTGTGATAGGGGCTCATTCCTCAGAAGTCCGTATGGCGAGCTTTGTTTTGATTTTCTGGCAGTCCAGGGTATTGAACCTGAGGCCCCACACACGCTAAACTAGAGCATAGCATTTAGCTACAGCCTTAATCCAAACTCTGTTTTGCAAGCTGCCCTACAACAATGTTTCTAGCTGATTTATATGACTTCATTAAAAAAAAAAAAAAAGAGTAGTTTTCTCATTACCACCCTTTCTTGTTCATTGAGACAAACTGTTTCACCTTCTAAGCTAAAATATTCCACTGAAGCATTACTTTTATTTCATAGCTAGCAGTTATTAATATATATATATATACATATATACACATACATATATATATGTTTATATATAATGTTTAAAGAAATATGTCAGCTTGTGTTTAATAAACTAGATGAATACCGCCCAAACCATTAAATAAACAGAGAGGCCGTAGCATCTACAGCAGAGGGAGACGCCTGGGGTACCGTGGAAACAGACCTCTGGAACCTAATCCATGGGCCATGGTTGCCATGCTCTCCCACCTGGTGGGGCTGAGAACTCTGAAGGCATCCTGGCATAGGGCTTCATTCCTACAGCCTTGCTTTCCTGCAGGGTGAGAGCCAGACGCCCCGCCACAAGCAGACAGAACCGGCTTAGAGCCCTGCTTGCTTTCTCCGCTCCCCCCTCACATGGGGCATCTGCTGTCCTAGAGTACGGAGACTGAGTCTCCCAGCACGTAAGGTGACCTTTGCAGCTCACGGAAAAGGCTGGGAAACCTCTATTCATCCAGTGCCACACGAGGGAGATCTTGGATTTAAAGCTGCCTGTCATTAATGATCCACCCTTGACTGGCCTGCCCGTCACTCTGCACACGTCAGCAACCCACAGTTCAGTGGGAAAAGAGAGCAGCCAACACTTCAGCCACCACCTACCACCTCCCCCTAGTCCCAGAAGATTCCAGCGGGAGGGAACAAAGAAACCGCTTATCACCTCCTCTGGCTCCTCTCTCTCCTCCTTCCCCCTCCTCCTTCCCCCTCCTCCTTCCCCTTCCTTCCCCCTTCTCTTTCTCCCCCTCCTCTTCCTTCTCCTCTTCTTTTTTCTTCTCTTTCATTTGTCTTGGGTATGGGTTTTCTTACTTGTATTCCTATACCATTGCATAAATACTATTATTTTAAAAACATTTTTAAACATATTCCTCATCTTAGTTCTCTCTAATACTAGTTACGTGTTATTGTTTAATTTCTTAACTGGATTTGTTTTTTTTTTTATTCTGACTCTTCACATTTGCAGTGGGGGATCTTTTTCTTTTCTTTAAATTCACTTTTCCTTTATTTATTTAATTCCTCTTCTGTACTCTTTTTGGGGGGTTATTATTAGTAGTTTTACCTTTAACAGTCTCATAATCCATTTTGCATTCTTCTGACTGGTTTCTGCTGCAAGGGAATCTGGTGGTGGCATAGTTGTGTTTGAGCTGTTTGGGCTGTGTTTCTATGCCTGGCTTAGGTGAGTGTCCTGGAGAGATAGCAATGTGTCTCGCCCTCTCTGAACACAGTTTGGCTGGCTAGAGTCCTCTCATTAAGAAAACCTGCTTATAAAAACCAGAAGAGACATCTAAAGCCACAGATGTGCAAATTACAGCACAGAGATTGGAGAAATTCAAAAAGTTACGCAACTCCTTATGGCTAATGTGTGGCACTCAGAGGACAACACCCTGGAGACAGTTCTCTCCTCCCACACGGGGTCCTGAGGATGGAACCGATGCCTTGGCCTTGAAATCAAGTGTCATTACCATGTGAGCCACCTCACTGGCCTTCACCACACCTTTACAGAGGTATTCACACCAGCCTCCCTCTAATAATTCTATAAATTAATGAGTAGAAGAGAATGTGTGCTTGCAGATTCATTCTTCAAAGTCAGTACTGCCTGAAAACTAAATTGGTTAACGATACAAGACAAATACAGGTGAATTTCCTTAATTAACATACATGCAAAAACCTTCAACAGAAATGAAAAATGTATTAAATAAAATCAA
Organism: Cricetiscus sungorus; assembly: GCA_030556225.1. Classification (NCBI taxonomy): domain Eukaryota; kingdom Metazoa; phylum Chordata; class Mammalia; order Rodentia; family Cricetidae; genus Cricetiscus; species Cricetiscus sungorus. The sequence goes on from JANBXA010000642.1 coordinate 34,529,628, forward strand.
AATATGTCTAATGACACCACAATCCATTAGGTTTTATTCAAGGGTCTTAACATCTGCAGGTCAGTACTTACAACGAGGCACATTCACCCAAGGGCAGGCAGCATGACCTCCAAGGGCCTTTAAATATCTTTAATTCCTTAGGGAAAAATACTTCAAGAAATTAGTTACAGCAAAACAATACAGGCTATGTCTGACCATCCTACAGTCAACCTAAGTCGTGGTAAATGAGAGCGTTTCACCTAATATTGGAGAAAAGCTAATGAAACTCCCTCTCTCTCCTTCTCCACAATACAGTGTTTGATTTCTTAGCGAAAACAGCAATGCATATGAGCATGCATCCATGGATGTAGAAGCCAGAAGTTGTCAGCCAGAAGTTGTGGCTTTCAGCAACTCTACATCTTATTTTTTTGTGGCAGGATCTCTCACTGAACCTGGAGCTCCTGGGATCCACCTGTGTCTTCATCATCAGCACTGGAATAACAAGTATCTGGCTCATACCTGGCTCTTTATATCTTCCAGCATTTGCCCAGATATCTGGCTGTGGGTTTTCATTATTGAGACCAATTAGGACTGATGCTACATTCGGCACAACTACATATCAGAGCAAGGCCATCTTCCTATTTCTGTCATACCAGCACAGCTTTCAAATGCAAGTGGTAGATGTTCAAGGTTCCTCTCATTGGTCAATTCCGACCTAATTGGCACACTGCCCAATATTTTAGGATTGCCTGGCTCATTTTGAAACTCTAACAATCTTATTTCTGAAAAAAAAAACTGTAAGTCAGTCAACACATGGGGTCACCAAAAAACAAAAGATATGAAGGCTAAAGGAGGCATAGGCGGGAGAGGGAGTAGATCAATGGGAATGGAGGGGATGGGAGCAATGGGAAACATGCATTACCAAAATACATCAGACAGTTAAAGGTATGAAAATGTTCTAAAGAAACCCATTATTATGTGTGGTGAAGATATGCTTATAGAAAGAATAAAAATATCATTGTTTAAAAGAAAGAACGGCAAATTGTATTATTCGTTATAACTGTATCACAAGAATATGGGTAAATGCAGTTAGAGAGATGGCTCAGTGGTTAAGATAGCTACTGACTGCTGTTACAGAGGACCCAGGTTCCCTTCCCAGCGTCCACATGGCAGCTCACAACTGAATGTAACTCCAGTTCCAGAGGATCTGATACCCTCTTCTGACCTCTACAGGCACCTGTATTCACACGTAAGCATACATACACGAAGGTACAGACCTACTACATAATTTTTTAAAAAGTGTAAATGACGTCGTTTCTAGTAAGTTATTCTTTCAACTTGTATCATATTGATGGTCTTTTAATGTTATAAAATCAGGGCATACATTACAAGAAAAACTGTATCAGCGCCAGGGGGAAATGAGATCATTTGATGATGAAATCTTAATTCCCCCACACATAAAATCTTCCAAAACCAGGAATATTACTATAGAAGTATTATCATTTATATATCTTCTGTCCTTGTCATGTATGACACATACATGTGTAACCAAAACATTGTGCAACATTTCCTTTTCTCCAAATTAAGAGCTTTAAAAAACAAAACAAACAAACAAAAACAAATTTATTATGTTTTTTTGTACTTTTTATTTGGGGCCACCAACCAGCTTCCAAATCATGACATGGAGACTTCTTATTAGTTATGAATGCTTGGTCTAGCCTAGGCTCTTTTCTGGCTAGCTTTTAACTTAAACTAACAGGCCTGTTTCTCTTTATCTACGTTTTGTCTTGGGGCTTTTAAACTTTCTTCCTTCTTTTTACTTTCATTGCTTCTTGCGTCTGGCTGTCTGGTGGCCGCCTGTCCTCCCTTGTTCTCTTCCCCCTCCTTAGTCTCTCATTCTTTTGTTTCCCTCTTCTCTAGCCTGGATCTCTCCTCCTATGTATTCTCTTTTCCTGCCAGGCCTGCCCATCCCTTCTCTGCCCAGTTCTTGTTTGCTCAGCTCTTTATTTGACCAATCAGGTGCCTTGGGCAGGCAAAGGGAAACAACAGAAGGCATCTTTACGTCATTAAACAAATGCAGCGTCAGCACATGTAACACATCTTCGCCTCGTTAAAAAGTATTGCACACATTTTCCCGTGCATCTTCATCCCAGTGGCTCACATTTTCCTGTAGTGCTAACCACAGCGCTGGGATTATAATTTCAAAAAGAATCCCATCTACGTTAAAATACAGTGCGCCTTGAGGAGTCACACTGTATGTGAAGCCACATTTCAATGAATTCCTTCTGAAGCAAGGGGATAAGTTTAGCCCTAGTTTTATATTTGCCAGTGTTTGCAAAACACACAAAGGTATATCTAGGACCCACCAAGGAAGTATGAAGCACATTTCTTTCACAATAAATGGCCAGTAAGTACTCCCTTTATTCCTCCATGTGGCTCAAAAGTGGACACAGGGTCAATTACAAGACTTTGCTGTGTTCTGTTCAGCTTGTTTGAACAAAAGGTGGGGACTGAGGGCACAGAGTCTCTCACTGGATACAATGAACACCCTGAGCGCCTCAGTGCAGAGGGGGAGACAAGAACACACAGGGCGTCACCGGCCTGAAGACGCACGTTCAAAAGCACGGCTACCCTGCCGTCCACGTTACGGTTCCTTACCACTATGGCATAATTTTCTATTAGGGTTCCAGAAATCAAATTCAAAGGATAGAAGACGGTCAACATTTTCAGAATTTACATTTCTATCGGAATGTCTCAACCCAATGAGCCAAAACACTTGTGAGTGCACCGTGAAAGCGTCAAGCCCTGGCGGGAAAACACTGTGATGTGTGGTCTGAAGGGTTCCATTACACCGTTAAAGAGAAGGATTTTTTTTTCAGTGATTTAAGGACACTCATACAAAACAGGAAGAATGAATTCTGCTGAACGTCAGACCAAAGGTCAGCCTGACATTAACTCTTGTGTATATGTAGCTCAGGGTTCAATATTTGCTTTTTGAAATGCAGCCTCATGTGGCACAGGCTTGCCTCCAACTCCCTATGTAGCTGGGCTGAGAATGACCTTGAACTTCTGATTCTCCTACTCCTGGTTGCCAGGTTTTTGGAGTACAGGCTTGTACCACCATGCCTGGAGAGTCAACCCCCGGTCCCAACTAAGCATCGCCCCTATCTCTCAGTTCTCTATCTCTCTCTTTCTCCCCTTCTCTTTCTATCTCTTTTCCTCCTCTCTCTTTCTCCCTTTCTCTCTCTCCCTTTCTCTCTCACTCCTTTTCTCTCTCTTTTTCCTCTCTCTCCTTTCTTTCTCTCGTTCCCTCTCTCCCTTTCTCTCCCTCTCTCCCTTCTCTTTCTCTGTATCTCTTTTCCTCATCTCTCTTTCTCTCTGTTCCCTCTCTGTCTCTTTCTGTCTCTGTCTCTGTCTCTCTCTGTCGTGTGTGTGTGTGTGTGTGTGTGTGTGTGTGTGTGTGTGTGTGCGTGCAAGAGTGTTCATGCCTGTACTCTTGTTGCCCTGGAAACTCACTATGTAGACAAAGCAGGCTGGCCCCAAAACTCACAGATATCTCCCTGCCTCTGCCTCCTGATCGCTGGAACTAAAGGTCTGTTGCAGACTACTCCAGGCAGAAAGAACCACAGTTGAAGGAAGCACTGATTCCAGAGGTAGCTGTGCCCACCCAGTAAGCAGGAACAAGGCTCTGGGCTACAGGTGCATCTCATACTACAGGTATCAGTCTTCCCTGAGGGCCATGCTTCTGGCTCATTTGAGCAGTATTAGGAGGCAGAACCTAAGGGAAGGGATAAGGGAGCGCTGTGCCATCCTCAAGACAATTAAGAAAACTCCACCGATTCCTGAGTTCTTCTCCCCAAAGACAAAGAAGCACCAACACCTCCGAGGATGCTTTGCAGACTTTCTCCAGGCATGTGCACTGATGTGGTCCTAGATATACTCAGCTCACAGTTCATGACACAGGGTCACAGGCTGTGTTCCAGTCTCTCTCTCTCTCTCTCTCTCTCTCTCTCTCTCTCTCTCTGTGTGTGTGTGTGTGTGTGTGTGGCTTCAGACATATTCCTCACACAAGGAGTCTGATCCTTGCGTATTATTCTTTAGATAATGTTTGGCACTGCAAATCCCTTCCTGTTCCCCAAGACTGAATCAGTCTCCCTGTTCTCATGTTGGAGGCACGACCAAACCCCACTTGAAGGAGCCTGCATTGTTTCTCTGGCACCTCCCCTTGCATGGAGACAAGCATTGCCTGCTGAGGGAAACCTGCAGTCCTCAAGTGGGCGAGGACCCCCTCACTGCATGTATCTGTATGATTTGACACAGTTTCAGAACGGGCTCAGCATACTGTGCACAACTGTCTTTATTTGTAGTTTCCTTTTCTTAGTTCCATGGGAAACAGAACAATGTTAGTCGTTTTAAGACTTTTGTCCTAGAAATCAACACTGTGCCTAGTCAAAAGCCAATACTTCCTTTGCAAAAGGCTGACTGCTTAGATGGATGGATGGACGGATGGGTAGGTGGTGGACAAATAAAAGAACCACGGGTCCACAGGACAACCAATGTCAAAGAGAAGAAAATGCAATGCACATTCCCTCCCCCCTCCACCCACTCTCCTATGCCACTCTTCAGTTTTACATAAGAAGGGAGGGCAGATTAAGAGACTCCTGTGAGTCTCGGAACTCACTATAAACCAGTTGCTGAAGTTAGAACCACAAACACCCTTCTCTCTGCATTGCATTTTCTTTGGAACACCAAGAAGAAAAGGATAAGGATGGGTGCTTTTCTAATTCTGCACAGGTTTGTTCCCAGGCCTACCTTCTCCGGGTATGCTGAAGCTCTAGAAGCTGAGCTCTGTGGGCACTGACACTATGCATTAGTTACGTTCATCACTATGACCCAAACATCTGACATAGGCTGCTTAAGAGAGAGGTTTCTCGGGGCTCACTGTTTCAGAGGGTCTCACATTACAGTGTGAAGGCACTGGAGAATTCACAACTATGGGAACAGGAAGTGTGTTACCACAGCTCCCTGCAGCACAGCAGACCAGAAAGAAGCAAGCAGCAGGAACCTTCAATGCCTGCTCCTAGCGATATATTTCCAAGGCTCTTTGGCCACCAAAATGGAGCCCTCAGCTGAGGACTGGGTATTCAAAGCATGGCTGCCAGCCTAGCTCCCGGTTCCACGAAAGACCCTTTTCAAGGGAGATGGAGAGAGACAGAAGAACACCCTATGTCCTCCTCTGTCCACCTGTGCATGCATGGAAGGCCATACATATGTGTGTATTCACACACACACACACACACACACACACACACACACACACACTATACAACAAATACAGAAATAAGTAACTCCCATTCCTCCTCTTTATGTGAGAATTTTCCCATTATGCTTCTGTCTCCCATTGCAAGATATTTTCTTTAATAAACCTTTTCTTTGTTCTTTTTTTTTAAAATATTTCAGTCCCCACCTTTTTGGTTTGTTAGCCTTATCCTAGTATAACAATAGTCCACAGACAGAGCTGTGTAATAACCTAATTTTGTTCTATGTTCTATGTTATGATAATCTCCAAATGAAAGAACATTTCTCTGGCTGTACCCACTGACTAAGGCAGTAATGCTAAGTTGGCTGAGCCTTGTAGTGTGTGTGTTTGAACCATGACTGCAGCTCTCATGTTTTCACCCACCATCTGGGTTCCCCAAAGTCAGAAAGCCCTGTTGATTAAGGAAGACTTAGTGAGACACGCCTGCCAAGAGCCCCTTTGGTTCAATCATGGGGTGTGAATCATAAATTTGAACTGCTTGCCCTGTTTCCTTATTATGAAGCTTGCAGAAGATATCTTTTTTCTATCCCAAGCATTTTGCCACCCAACTGTGGTCCCCATCTGGCTACAGCCTCTCTGCATCAGTGCTGATTTTCTGGTTGATGACCCCAGGATGGAAATTGGTTCTCAGCAAACTGTTTCAGAAAATATTTCTTCAGTTATGGAGGAAATTCATCTTAAAATACCTTGCTTTTAACTTTTCAGGCTTAAAAACAGCTGGGAGGGGCAGAAACTCAATTTTGAAGGTCTAAATAGAAACCAAGATAATTACAAGTTTTCAAATAATAGTCGAAGAGTGTTTAAGAGCAAAGGTACCCTTTTTATGAGAGGCCAGAGAATGGTATTTCCCCTTGGCTTTAATGCTAATGTTTTATTTAATCCTAACTTGCTGTTCAATTTCTGTCACCTCACAAAGAAGGGATACGGGTATTTGCTAACACTGTCAAGTCAAGTGTGCATATTTTAATGATTCTTTTGAAATACATTTACAAGAGGCCCCTAAGAAAAAGATTTTATTACATTCTACTTGAGACAATTGAAAACTTCAGATATATTGGAGCCATGTTGGTAGGAAAAGCTCTCAGAAATGAGGCCACGTCCACTCATGAAAAGAGAAGTGGAAAATGGAGGCAATTATCTAGGTCTTTCGCCATGAGAGAGCCGTCATAGCCTTTAAACATCTACCCACTCAAGCAAATGCCTGCTTCACTTTCTTTCCTTTTTTGGGGGGGGGTCACAGGTAGAACTGCTTAAAGTTCTTATTTCCATGAAACTTTGGTTGAAAGAAATTTCAGCGTCTGACATATCAAATATTTTCCTTTAGGTTCTAAGTTTGCCTCACTCAGTGGCTAGGGGATGAGGGTGGGAGATGGCTCTCATTTACATTCCGATAACTGTAGCAGTCATAAGAGCTGATAGTAAGGCCTGATAAGTCAAATGCAGGTGTTTTTTAAGGACAAGAGATCTTGCTGGAATTTTGAGGCATGGGCCACAGGAAGTTTAGAGATAAACATGTATGTTTCACAGCTAGGTTTGCATCCTAACACCTGTGTGGATCTTTAACCCAACACCTCCCTCTCTAGAACTCTGAGTCTTCATCAAACCAATGAGGTAGTACCATTGAGTAAACTACATGGGATACATATAAAGCACTGTGCATAGCATCAGCCATAGCATAGGTCTAAGTAACAGGAGCTGCTAAGCGAGTTCACTCAGGGCCCTCTCTTCTTACATTTCACGCCCTACAAGTTCACTTACCCAGGTCCCAAGTTCAAATCTATTTGCCTTCAGGATCACTCTTGCACGGTAGAAACCGGGGTGTTCATAGACCTTTGATAGCCCTAGCCTGTCAGTTAGGAGATTCGACCATTCCGTTGCTAACATATTCAAGGCAGCCACATCGGTGTAAAAGATCATTTTGTGTGCCACATTTTGACTCTTTAATTTTCTTCACTAAAACATGCATTTAAATTTAGTTATGATTTGATTTCTCAGCAATCAATGTCTTCTTGAGGTGGTAATAAACTCAAACCTATGATTATTCTCCAAATATGAAACAATGTTTATTAGGATTAGATAATTTCTGAAGATCATAGCAGATCACTGTGTTAAATTTTTTTAATGATGAAATCAGGGGGATAAACAAGCATTGACTCTCTGTGTGAGGTTCCAGCTTAGCTCCCATCTGTAGCACCTTTGAGGCTAGTTACCAGTATAAGGCTCTCTAAGGCCGTCCGAGCAGAGGAAGTAGGCACAGCATGGCCTCCACCTCCTTCATCCCTTACTCAGGCGAGGTCGAACTTTGCTAATGCCCGAGTGTTTTAGCCTCAATGTCAAATGCAGAGTCACTTCGCACACACTTTGTGAAAGGCATTAATGCAAAGGCATCCCGAAGCAGGCCCAGAGTGTGTGTCCTAAGATCCAACGTCTACCTAGAAAGAAATCAAGTAGCAGATGCAGGATGCCATCGATTCAACCCGCCTTGAGGTGCTGAACTCAAAGGGCAGGGAGGCCATTCGGCAAAAGCATGCATTGCCTCTGCAAATGCAGTCTGGGTTACCGCGGGCGCTTCCCAGACCAGAGCCACCCCATGGTGGCCGGTCACAAAGTCAAGTGAAGGGCCCCACAAGTCGCCCAATCTGGCGTTCGGGAAACTCCTGTGGCTTTCACAAGTCTCCAACGTGAACTGAAGCCAGACATCCTTCCAGGGCCAAAATAGTTCGGAAACAAAAATACGCAATGCGGGCAAATCCACCCAAGCCTAGGCAGCTGAAAAAGCACGCGGCTCATAGCACAGGAAACCGGGCCGCGCTGTAAATGAAATTAACGTAATGAGGCACCGTCGCCATCCCACGCTGGAGCTGAAAACTGACCCCTGCCAAGTCTTGTATTCCATCAGCTGTTCCTGGCTGATGGAGCATGGGCTTTCTGCTGGAGACTTTATTGTGGACTCTAAGAGTGCCGCTGGGCTACCATAGCTTTCTTAGCCGCAGTCCCCTAGGACCATAGCATAACGGCCTGCTCTTGTGTGTTATTTTAGGAACTATTTATTCATACTGAGCTCTGTGTTAACTGGAACTCAAAATAGACTTTTATAAGGAAGAGAGGGGAGAGGGGACAAAAGGAGAAGAGAGAGAGAGAGAAAGAGAGAGAGAGACAGACAGACAGACAGACAGACACAGACAGAGACATAGAGAGAGAAAGAGAGAGACAGAGAGAGACAGAGACAGACAGAGACAGAGAGAGACAAAGAGAGACAGAGACAGAGAGAGACAGAAAGAGAGACAAAGAGAGGCAGAGACAGAGAGAGACAGAGAGAGAGAGAGAGAGAGAGAGAGAGAGAGAGAGAGAGAGGAGAAAGGACGGGTGAGGAAGAGGAGGGAAATAAAAGAAGGAGAAGGGGAGAGAGAAAGGGGAAAGGGGAAAGAAAGGGGGAAAAGGAGAGATGAGAGAGGAAAAAGGGGAGAGAGCAAGAGAGAGAGGAGAGAAAGAAAAACTGGGAAAGGCCTTTGATGGCCCAAGTCCTCTTCCCCAAAGGTCTTAAACTAACAAAGAACTAATGGTGTAGATAAAAGAGGCTCTTGTCTCTTTCCCCATAGGGCATCGACGATGAATAATCATATCCCATGGCCACCTCCCAGCCTCCAATGGCCTGAGTGGTGAGCAAGAGAGAGCCAGCAGCTGGCAGATTTTTACTGTAGGAGTTCCTTGGTACCCAAACCAGGCACTGCTCCTGCATGTCTGGGAAGGTGGGTAAGGACTGGCCTGGCTGCAGAATGCCTTTTATAATAGAGCAATGAGTTGACAACAGTCAACATCCCAAAGCAATCCAGCAGCTTAGCTGCTTGGATCCTGAGAGCTCGACTAATTTCCCTCTGCTCCGTGCTGTCTTAGGTCACCCTGTATTCCAGTGGGCTGGCAGCCAGCTTCCTTCTGCCCTTCCCACAGGAACCGGGTGGGATTCTCCTTGCTGTGACTACGGCATGGCCCCATGGACTGTATCAGGTGAGCCATGGAGGCACCTCGTAGCTTCTAGGTGGCTGATGCTTGGGATACGATATAGTGTGTGGTCACCTGAGTGTAATTTCTAAATACATCCATGAGGAATTTACAGAGCAGCCCAGCATGTTCAGATGCTAAAAAGCATCATGATGGATTGAAGGAGAAATGTCTCTCATAGTCTCAGACTTTTAAATACTCGGACCCCAGTTTGCGGAACTGTTTGGGAGGCTTAGGGGTGTGGCCCCATTACAGCGGGCATTGGCTGTGAAAAGTGTGCTCTCTCTGCTTCATTCTTGCGGTTCAAGATGTGAGCCCTCAGCTTCCCCTCCAACTACCATAGCTGCCACCTGCTGCCTCTACTCTGGACTCTGAACTCTCGGGAACTTTAAACCCAAATAAACGCTTTTTCCTTTGGTGTTTTTTTGTTTTTGTTTTTTGTTTGTTTGGTTTTTTTTGTTTTGTTTTGTTTTTAGACAGAATTTATCTGTGCAATCCTGGCTGTCCTGACACTCACTCTGTAGAACTCAGTCACAGATCTGCCTGCCTCAGCCTCCTGAGTGCTGAGATTAAAGGTGTGTGTCGCCGCCACCACCCAACTTAACCCAGCTAAGCTCTTTCTGTAAATTTCATTGGTCATGGTGTTCCATCATAGCAATTGAAAAGCAACCGGTAGAGATGGGAAGGATATAGGAAAAGACACCTTTTTAGTAAAAAGTGAACACACAGGCAAACCCTAATGAGCCTGGAACATCTTACCGTGAGACGTCAGACCACCCAATTGGAGCACCCCACTGTGAGCTAAATATCTGTACACACCGCACATTTAATCACACGGGACAAGCGGCAGGGATCCGTTCCTCCACAGGGCTTCCTGAATGTCCCCACAGGGTCACATCTCTACCACCTGCTAAAACAATACACGTTCCTCCCATTCTTTTCCTAAATATAAGTCCTTTTAGATAGTGAAGATTGTCAGTGTGTTCCTACGATGGCTGTGCGTGAGCTGGACGCCATGCGCCATGCGCCAGGCGGGAGTTTGCTGCCTGTAAATGTTCTGATTACATTCATCTCATCTCAGTGAATCTCTGACTCAGACCCTAGGTCTGCTGTGAGCCGAAGGACTTTCTGAGAGGAGCCTCCATCCTAAAGACGTGACACCAAACACTGGTGACCCAACCCCAAAAGACACCAAGGGCAAAAGCTACACCATCCTGTTCCCTTGTAGGAGGCTCCCTTCACGTGGTACCATATGATTATCTGCCCCTGTTTATGCAAATAGGATTCTCCTATCCTCACATGCAAACACAAAGTGCAGACATGTTAGCTCTGCCTGTTCATGCCAACCAGCCTCAAGCGTCTGCATCAACATTCCAGGAGCCTCAGTGCGCGAACATTGGCATCCATCTTCCGTCGGTCTGTATCCAAGTCCCTGAGCAGCCGAGGACCCATGTTACAGCAGCGGCTCTCCACTTGCCAGTTTGACATCAACAAAAGCTGCTGAATGCCTCGCTCAGAATTAAAAAGGACCTTGTTTCCTTTGCTTTTAGTTAATTTGTCTAGAAATCTAACGTACTGTCTAAGAACCGAATCTAAAGAAACCTATGACTTCACCCTTTGCACCCTTGAATAAGTCCCTGTTCCTCCTTCTTTCTCCTCTGACACACACACACACACACACACACACACACACACACCCAAAGGGCTGACCTTGAACTCACTATGAGGCTAAAGGTGGCTCTGAACTCTTGATTAAGCCTCCTTCTTCCACCTCCTGAGAGCTTGAATCACAGCTGTGCACCTCCCTGCTGGATTCAGCTTCCCTCTCTTTGTGAATTCACAAGTATTGTCACCCCACTGCTCAAATTTAACCCAGAAGTTGGTGTCAGATGAACACTGTTTCACAGTGTCGGCTGTGCACTCCCGTGTCCGGCGTGGCCCGCTGTACAACGTGAGCTTCTCCTTCCTCTTTTTGTAAATTACAGTCTATGCTTTCCCCGTTTTCCCTTTTCTCGGGATTCTTCAAGTTTGTCCCACACTAAATAACTCCATTCAGGCTGGACCTTCAAGGTTATCTGATTATCTGAGTACCCTCTTAATGTTACATTTCCCTGCCCAGACAGCTCCACATTCTTCTTAGTCTTTATTGTGCTTTCTACGTTGACAAGGAATACACCTTCTACCTGATTTATGCCATGGGTTTCCCTTCTGCCTTACTAAGTGACACTTAGTAAAATCAGCTACACTCTGATTTTAGGATCAGAAAAAAGGAGGTGGTAGGGGTCTTAGTCTGGGAAACAAAATCTTCATAAAATATAAATTGCCATCTTAAAATCCTATAAAATTTCATTTTTTTTCAATTTCACGTTTTTATAGCTTCATATACACATGTATACATATATAAACTATCTATATGCTCTTTATAAAAATTCCTTAAGAAGATGGTATAGAAAAGGAATAAAAATCATCCCCACAACTCATAGCCAATTATCACTAACATTTTAATATTTCTAGCGTATCCCTCACAAACTGACACATGTCTGTATATATGCAAATGCATGCACATTAATATAGGCAATTCCTACGTTTCTTCTACTTAAAATCATGTCACTTTTTTCTATGTCGATAACAATTTTTTGATCATTTAAACAACATCATGCACTATATGGACATTTTCCTACTTTTGAACACTTAAAATTTTGTGAAATAATGCTACAACATGTATGAATCATTTTTATGACTCTAAATTATACCTATCTTAAGACCTATTGCTTTCCAATAGCACCTTTTATACTACCTTATATGGCTTTAATTTCATTTATCATTTAAAAAGAGAGACCATTTTGGAAACATATTCTTATGCCAAAGGGAAGGGGGTAAACACTAGCAGTGTTTTTAATTCTGGGATGAGACTGTTTCTGTCCACTTCATTAACTAAAATCCTCTCTTTAGGTGTGCCTGCACACATGTGCTCAGGGGGAACTATAAATGTGTGTGGAGGTATGCACATGTGTGTGGAACCCCGAGGTCATCCTAGGGTGTCACTTGGTTTCTGAGCCCAGGTCGATTACTAGCACCCAAAGCTTATTGATTTAGCTCTGCCCACGGGCACGGAAGGACGAGGGAGCTGCCTGCCTCCACTTCTGTATCCTGGGATTCTAAGCACAGACTGCCATGCTGTGATTTTTATGTGGGTTCTGCAGGTCAAATGTACATCTGTGTGCTCATGTCCTGGAGCCATCTTAGCAGACCTTCAATTTAAATTCTTCCACGATAGGGTCTTTTCCTTCCACGTTGATCCCTTGGTTTAAGGGCATGTCCTGATAATCTAATATTTCATCTGTGTTGCTTCAGAATTCCATGAGGAATTTTTTCTACACTCTTGGCCAATGCACTGCCAAGAAGTGGCCTCTCTGTGTTCCTCCTTCTCATCTCACATTGCACAATACAAACACACAATCATTGTCGTTTCCAACCCGGCAATGTGCCCTCTGTGTTCTACAGCTCTGTGGTACTTGTGAAATCTCTGACATCTGTGTCCGCCACTCGGGATGTTTCCAGCTCTGTGTTCTTTGCTCTGGCATAGTGTAGGACCCATTCTCCAACCATATGCATAACTTAGCATATGCAGTATTCACATACAGATAACTGGTTTGAGAGAAGTAAGTCATCACTGACTTCTAGGCAGACATGATTTTAAATGAAAACATAAAAGTTGTAACACTAAGTTTTGTTGGTCAAACTCCTATGAAACCTTTGTGTATGGAGATTAGTCAGTCACAGATAAGAAATTAACTTTGTGTATTTATGTGTGCTGTGAGTGTATGTCTGAGTTCACACACCTGTCAAGGAAGCTATGCAATAACATGAGGCATCCTGTTCTATCACTCTCTTCCTTTCCCTCCTGAGAAAGGGTCTTCCACGGACTGAGTCTAGTTAATAGCCAGCAAGCTCCAGCAGTGCTTCTATCTCAGCTGCCACAGCAAGGAGGGGCACATACATGCCTGGCTTTGCATATGGACCCACACATTTGAATTTAGTTCTTTGTGCATGTGCAGCAAGCTTTTTTACATGCCGCACGATCTCCCAGGCCCCAGAAATACACTTTGGAGCTTGACCCATGTCCCAATAGCTGTTATCTTTTCCTGGCAATGCATTCAGCTAGATCCCAAGAACTACCATAACACACTCCCAGGCTTAATGTAAGCACTCAAAACTTACTATCTGACAGATCTACACAGCATGTAAATTATGGTTTCATAAGATTCCATAACTAAGTGGGGACTATGTTCAAGTCTTTCGTCCAGCCAATGTTCACGTAATGACTTAACTAACTGCCCATCAGTGATGTAACTGGATACTGTACCACAGTAAGAACTAAATAGCTCTGCAACAGTGGCTCTCAGCCTTCTGGGGGTTGCATGACCCTTTCACAGTGGTCACATATCAGATATCCTGCATATCAGATATTTACATTGCAATTCAAAACAATAGCAAAATCACAGTTATGAAGCAGCAGTGGAATAAAATATTATGGTTGGGGGTTCACCACAACATGAGGAACTGTATTAGAGGGTTTCAGCTTTAGGAAGGTTGAGAACCACTGCTCTAGAGAGAATCAATATTCTTTTCCCTTAAGAAAGTTACTTCCATTAGCTGTAACAAGTAAACCAAAATCTGAATTAGATGCTGGGACGGACTAAATACTGGACCAGGAATCCAAACAAAATGAAAGGCAGGTGGATCCTGCTCAGAGAAGAAGGAGCCATGCCAAGTCATCAGTAGGAGACTCTTTGGTGACTTTGTTTTATTGGTTTTGATTTTGTTTTGGTCTTGTGTATCCCAGACTGGCCTTGAACTTGCCTTGTACTGAAAATAACCTTGGAACTTCTGATCTGATCTTCCCACGTTTACCTTGGGAGTGCTGGGATCAAATGCACTAAATACCAGGTATGCTGGAGAGCAAAACATGAGCTATGCATATGTGAGGACAACACTGTCCTGACTTCTCTGTACCCTGAGACACTCTTGGTATGCACGTGAGAGGCCCTGATTTCCTTTTTCGATCAGACAAATCAGCCTATCACATCTCTCCATTGCTGTGAACAAAGGGAGATGACCTAAATCTACATGAATTTCTCCATTTCCACAACAGTAAGCACGTTGCCATGAGGTAAGGTAGCAAGGGCGCCACAGCTGGGAGACCTCCTGTTTTAATCTGTAGAGGACTCACCTGAATTTAGAAACCACTCTTCCCCCCGGGTGAATGGAATATCTATCTAATGGTGGCCTCTTAGCATTCTGCCTGTTTGCACACCTTCATGAGCAAATGTAATTTCCTCGAGCTGGGGCCTGTTGACTGAATTGGTGAGAAAGAAGGAAAATAATTATTCCAACCTGAAGAGATAACAGAACAAAGGGAGCCCGGCTTACTTATTACCTCTCTAGTGCACAGCCATCCTTGGAGTTGGGACTGACACAACTGTTTGTCTTATCTCAGGTGAAGACAGAAAGGCAGAACACACAACCCTTGTAGAAAGATGCCTGGGCACAAGCTTTTGTCTCTTGATCAACGACTGTAGAATGTAACGGAAGCTTTGAAAGATAAAACACATTTACCAGAAGGGCTAGGAAAGTCAATAAAAATGAGAGTGTGACTGTCCATTCTCTGTCATACTACCTTATTCGCTGGTCACTTCCAGTACTCTCTTCCTGTGGCCACAGAATTCTTCATTTTCAAAATAATAGTAGGATCCAGAACTTGTTCTGACCCTAGTGACTGCTGAAGGCTTGCTGTAAAACTAGGGAGAAAGCGTGTGACTATCATTTTATCCTATCCTCGGTGACATTCAGTATCAGTGGTACTGAAGGTTCAAGATGGTATCACAATATTCCATGCCATCTCAGTTATTTTTCTGATGTTGTGATGAAATACTCTGACAATTGACTTAAAGGACAAAGGGTCTATTCCAACTCACAGCTCCAGGTTAAGCCTCAAGGGAAGTCAGAGCGGCAAGACCTTCAAGGAGCTGGCCACATTACACCTGATGCAAGAAGTAGAGATGGATGGATGCTTGCCGGCACCTCTCCCACTCTCTCTATTTCATACACTCCAGTGAATAGTCCTGCCCACAATAAAGATGGTCTACTTACATCAGTTAAGTTCATTAAGATATCCCACGTAGGCCTGCCCATCTCTAGATGATTCTGAATTTTGACAAGCAGACAACACTACCCATCACACAGGGTTCCACCAAAGGCACCCTCAACAGAGCAACTCCTTTAGCATACATCCATGTCTTCTGTTACCATCCTGGGCAATTCAGTGAATAAACTAATGTCATCTAAGGCCCTTCACTTTCTTCCTAAATTGTCTACAGTTAATGCCTACAGACAACAACTAAGAATTCCATCCACATAATGTTCCATGATTCATTTCCCTTCTCTATGGAAATGTCCCTCCCCAGTAGTAATGTTCAACAAGCTACTTTGTGTCTGTTCCCTCTTTACGCTGATGATGTCCTCAAAAGCATGCATCCTCCATGACTTTTCCTACCTCACCTCAGTCCATAACACAGACTTGTACAGACACTTCCAGTGGCAGAGGAAGGTGAACAGAACCATTAAAATCCTTGTATTGTCTTTCATTCATGTATTTCATCTTGTCGTTTTAAGCTGAAATGAGCATCTTTCATACTATCCTGGGACAGCTTCTGTTATTTGCTTAGAAGTTTTTCTTCTTTTCCTACTAGCTTTGGTGCAGGCTGCGTCTTTTTTAAATGTCTCCAGTGAATACTGGATGAAGAAACTACTGATGAACATGAACACAGCTAATGAATAGGACCATCCTGCCTAGAAATCCTTGCCCATCCAGTGTTGCCCCCAGCACCCTCTGTCCTCTAAAGTGGCATTGCAAGTGTCACAACCATTTTTCTCAGTAGGGTTTATGGTACCACTGTGGCCCACTGATGTCTAGAAGCAAATGATCTCCACATAAAAGGCTGGGTCTACTTGCCTGGTATAAGCAAGAAGACCCTAGAGAGGTAAGATGGTTTTGAATACCCAACTTTAGAGGGAGTGATCGAGATGGTAAGACTCTACATCACCATGGCATATAGGATGTATGCTGTTCCACACTGTCTCATCTCAGCATGCCTGTGATTGAAGATCAGTATTTGTAATGGTTAACAGTGACTGTCAACCTGACAGGATCTAGAATCACTAAACAGATAAACCCCCAGGTATGCCTGAGCAATTAACCAAACTGGATTAACTGAGATGGGATGACCCATCCTAAGCATGGGAAGGCATTCCCTGGAGCAAATTGAAAGCAGCTTTCATGCCCCTCTGTTTCCTGACTGTGAACACCATGTGACCACGTGCTCCATGTTTGTGCTGACATGACTCCCCTGCCATAAATGGACTGCATTCTCTGAAACCATAGGACAAATAAACCCTTACTCCATCAAGTTGCTTTTTCTGGTATTGCACTGTAGCAACAAGACAGGGAACTTATACACCTCCTTGCACGTTGAAGCATCAGCTCTTAGGATCTTTTCCCAAACCATCTGCCTACACTAGGATTCTTCAAGTAACCATGATGTGAGGGTGTGTCTTTCTGTGTTCTCAGAAATCAGGGGTTTTGAAAAAGGCAATCAGCTGTTTTTTGACAATGTTCTAGAGCTAGGTTCTCTGCCTAGCCTGATAATCTGTATTTTTTTTAAAGGCTGCAGCACGGCAGAATACTAGGAAGACATACTAACAGCAAAAGGAACTGGACTTGGGAGTCTAAGGAAATAGTTCAGTCAGTTGTTGTACAAGCATGAGGACCCATGTTCAGATCCCCAGTACACACTACAGAGCCTGGTGAGCTAGCACATGCTTGAAATTGTAAGGCTAGGTAGGAAGGCATAGGGAGAACCCTGGACCTTGCTGGCAGAATAAATAAGTGAGCTCAAGGTTCAGTGAGAAACTGTTTCAAAAACCAAGGTAGAGAGTGATCAATGAAGACATATATTAACCTCTACCTCTGCATGCCCCCCCAACACACATGAACACATGAGTACACTGAGTACACACAGGAACACACACACACACACACACAGAGAGAGAGAGAGAGAGAACTGAGTTTGTATGAAATTGGTTCCACTACTTGCCTGTGTGTTACAGAATATTTGTTTACACTGTAAAGATGTGTCTCTGCCTAAGATGCTTTCTGATTAGTTTAATAAAGATCTAAATGGCCAACAGGCAGGCAGGAGAGAATAGGCAGGACTTCCGGGCATGGAGAGAGAAACTTGGAGGAGGAAACAGGAGGTGCAGGAGGGAAGAAAGGTAAAGACATAGTTTTGAATGTGGCGGAAAAAAAAAATGTGGCAGAATGTAGATTAATATAATTGGGTTAATTTAGGTTGTAAGAATTAGTTGAGATTAGCCTAAGCTAAGGCCAAGCATTCATAATGAATAGGTCTCTGTGTGGTTATTTGCAGACTGGTGGTCCCGACAAGAAAGTACTACTACCCCTGTGTGTTCCTGAGTAACTCAGAGCATATTTCTCCATGCAGTGGCTGCAGTACTGACTGGAAAGGAAATAGTGCCTGTAGCAACCAAGAAAGTTCCTAACAAGCCATCTCAGAGGTGGAGACCATGCTAGCCTCATCATGCTTGCTGTCAGGTATTCTTTTTTTTCTCTTCCCCCATTTCACTGAGAGCAAAACTAAGGCTTCAGGGAGCTAAGCAAACTAACTCAAGCCACCCAGCCAGCAATGGCCTCAGCCTTGATCAAATTCAATTTCTTACTTACTCACTCAATCCCACACAAGGTTCCCTTGCCTGCTGCAAACCTCACGCTTCTCTGGATGTATTCTGCCTCCAGAGATGGATGGATCCATGGCTCTAGGATAATTAAGTTGCTTTTCAGCCTGTCAGTTCATTATTCACTCAGCCAATCACATCCTTGACCTCCTGTCCACCAGCCCACCCATCCACATGCTTTTGGCAGTATGCTCACACCACCAAAATCCAGCTTCCCTTGGCCCTATGAGGAGCAAGGTGGGACTTTCCAGTTTATTTTTCTGAAAAGCCTTAAGCTCTTAATAAATGACCATTTCAGAAATGCAATTTCAGAGACCTCATGGAGGGCTATAATGGAAGACGATATTGTCACCGGTAGGGACGGAAATGCTGACTGTATTTGTTTCTCTGTCTACTTGTTTTCCCCTTTAGGTATCACATAAAAGCATTAAAAAATAGTTAAGCCTTAAGCCATGCCAGGATCTCCTGAAGGGCAAGCTATTCCTGTCACTCTCTGCTACAAGGCTGAGGCCATTCTAAAACAGAAACGCCAACTTCAATGACTCAAGGGTGGCCTCCTAATGGCCTGTTCTGTTGTTAAATGTCTCATTTTATGTGATATATCATGGTACCATGACATCCATCCAGTGTCTCTATTCTAAAAACACACCTATGTTGTAACTGATCTTTTGAGAAACAATCAACTCAGCTCATATATTGTACTCGCTCCCAATTCTTCATCTCTTAACATTTTTATTGTTGTATACCTTCTTTAAAAAGAGTCTCTTTAAAACCGTGTGTGTGTGTGTGTGTGTGTGTGTGTGTGTGTGTGTGTGTGTTCTTGTGTGGGTTTTATGTAAACGCTGTGCATGCAGGGTTCACAATGGCCAGAACAGGTTATTGGAACTTTGATATAGACCTAGCCCCTTAAGATATTGTTATTTTTTAAATACAAGTCATCCCGAGAAAGGTCACATGTAGTGAGAAGAACCCAGAACTTAACCTCCAGAATGCCCAAGCTGGACAGTGTAGAAAAACATGTTTTGAGAAATTCAATATTTAATTGCTTAATGACTCTGAACTTCATATTAATCTTAAATGAAAATTAAAGATATATTTCAGATTCTAATCATCTGCTCCAGACATTTTCTTGTTCAGTGTAAACAGTGGGAAAATCTCATTATTAAACAAACTTTTACATAAAATAACAACTTAAGTATTTCCAAAATCAGAGTTTTAAGTCTTTGGACTAAATTATGGAACTAAAAATTGAACTAACTTTATGGGGCTGGGGATGCAGATCAGTTTGTAGTATGATTTCCTGGAATGCATAGAGCTGTAGATTTAGTTCCTTAATGTCAGCATTTATGAGGAAGAGATTGAAGAATGGGGAGTTTCATGTCAGCCTCAACTAAACACTGAGACTTCAGCCAACCTGAGCTACAAGAGACCCCATCTCAAAGTAAAAAAGCATGAGTTAAAAATCCAAACCCCCAATATCACTGTGTTTCAAGATATCATTTTTGCATTAGGGAGCAGTAACAAAGCCATAAAGATTCCTCGCTCCTCAGAAGGAGACCTTTCAAGCACAGGAAATAATCTCAAAGCTTGTGTTCTATCTCTCCCTGTCTACAAGTATATCCCACATGATAACACAGTGAAACAATGTTCACACACTAGAAAGACAGCTGGAATGAGAAGTCTCAGTACTTTTTATCTCAATTCTGAGAAAGTAAATGCCTGCCTCAATATTATGACACATCTAAATTTGATAACACATGGCATATATCTAACTGGCTGCAGGGAACTGGCTAGAACTAAGCAAACATCTTTACCTAACCACCTGGGAGTTAGAGAGTTCTATTTGTTCAGTGTCTAGAAGGATAAGAGAACTGGTCAACCCCAGTGATGGCTACTACATCTCTACACATATACCTTAAATGAGAGCTGAACAAGCATTGGTCTGGGCAAGAAGATAAACTGAATTTCATAGGAAAAGAGAGAACAAGAATTAATAAAGAATTATTGTCTTTCCTCCTTGGGGTTATTTTCAATGGACAAAGGGTATAAGTATATGAGATGAGTCCTCTTGGGATTGTGGGTAATTCTGAGTGTTTATAGCTTTTCTTGTCTTTTTGTTGTTATTTTTGAGATTTCTGAAAGCAGAAGGTTTTCCAAGATGCCATTCATTTTAGAGCACAAGGAAGCCATGGTGTGGCATGCTTTGGAAGGTCTCCTCTGAGCAGGCTCCTAGTGGCTTCCTGCAATTACAGGAGCTCTCACTGGAAGAGCAGAACATGTGATGGGACTCTCTCACAAACTGAAGTCTGTGCCTCCCTCAAAACTCATATCTTAAAGCCTAACCTCTGAGCCAGACATGGTGGCACGTGTTTGCAACCCATGGCAGAGACAAAGTATCGCATGTTGTTCAATACACCTCATACACCTGGAAACTGAACAGGAGGATTGTCACTACGAGGTTATCCTAAGCCATCTTTGAAGATCCTATCTTAAATAATAATTAAAAAACAATTAAAATAAACCTAATCCCCAATGGGATACTATAAAGAAGAGGGCTCTTTATCCAATGATTGGTACCCATGTAAAAACGTCCTTGGGAAGCCTGTCCTTCCATTGTGACGCAGAAATTATAATCAGAGGGTACAGTCTCTAAAGCACAGAGATGTCTCCAGACATCTCTGCTTTTATCTTGATCTTGAACTTCTGAGGTCTACAACCACAAGAAATAAATCTCTGATTTTTGTAAATTATTTAGTCTAATATCCTTCTGGCATTTCAAATGGATCAGTCTATACTTCAAAACAGACACAATGATGACTCCGTGTATAAGACCAGCTGGTGCCCCAGAAGCCACTAGAGGGACAACAGCAATTTAAAAATTCTCTGCAAGATGGAGTTAGCAGTAGGAGCTGCTGACACAGATGTGGGATTTATGGCTTCAATAAGGATGATGGGATTCCACAATAGCAAAGGCAATGTAGCATTACTTAACAGACAGAGGCCAGAGGGATGAAATTACTGTAAGGAAAAGCAAAGCCAGGGTGTCTTGACCTTCCAAGATCCACAACTCTAGCTGACAGTCCACAGCATTGCTAAGAGCAGGAAAGATATCCTCCTGTATAGGGCATATAGGAATATCCCCTCCCCCCTTCATAGGGAATAAGTTGTTGGCCTCGTATCTCACAGGTTGTCTAAATGCGAGGTCTAGAGATGGTGACACTGAGCTTTAGAGTTACCATGTGCCATATGGGAATATGCCCTCAAGGTAGAGCTAACTTTTTGATATCAAGACACGACATGGCTTATGCTTGGAGAACATTCACTTAAATTTCACAAGAAAGTCTCCTGGTTTTGTAACTTTGCAGTCTTTCATTGAGATGTATTCATAGCTATCCTGCAGCAGATGTTCCTTGTCAGCCACAGGCTGGACATCTCTGAGTATCTGGACCATTTATCAGTGACTCAAAGAGGCTCCAGTTACCAGTGTGCTCAGAGCAAGAGAAGACACTTCAACAGTTCTGAGATGCAGAGCAAGCATCCCATACTCACACTACATAACCCAATAGATTCAATCATAAAAGAGACATGCTGAATAATTCCCAATGTATTGTCCCCTTCAAACCTCAGAACAAGAGTCAAGAGCATACCCCTTGGGTCCTAACAAGGACATGCCTGCCACAAGAAACAGCTTGTCATCACTTTTAAAAAGCAGTTCTTGGAGTAGTGAGTGGCCCTAATAACTTCTAAGAGCAGGATCAAAAGAATTGCCCACTTGTGAGTTGTTTACCAGATCTTCCAAGACAGTGTCAGAGAGCTTCAACAACAGCTTACCTCCTGATGGAAATAGACCCTGCAGGCGCCCAGCAATCTTACCATCATCAATAACTTCCACTAAAATTTGGTACAGACTTCTACAGTTCCCACCTCTCCTGGAACTAACATCTTCATGTCTCTCTCTCCCATCATAGCAAAAGCAACAAGTAAGATAGACAGTGGTCATCAGAATTTCCAGCGGTTGTTTTAAATTGTTTCTTCCTGCCCCTAATGTATTAAGCCTTTTGACAAATCAAAGTCTAGGAAACCTGAAGCTTCATCAATCACCTTTCCATTCTGGAATCCTTCTAACCATAGAACAGCAAACCAGGACAGGTGTCCACAGGCAGCTTAACTGGCACTATGCATTGTCAGCATTACAGCTGGGGAGAGGAAGAAGTTCACCGGGCTTCTGGGGAACTCCGGGGTGCTCTGTGGCATCTCCTGACTGAGAAACATCTATAAATACAGAATTGGAGAATGTATAGTTCAACAAAGGCAAAACAACAGTGGTCTCACACCCTGAGGAGACAGTGACTTGCCCGACCCTCAAGGCAGCTGATGACTGATTTTTTGGCTCCCTGAAAACAAGAAGCTAAAGAATGTTTTAATTAATGTACATAAACTTTTTTGAGGACTTTAACTGCATATGTAGCACGGGGGTTAGATGCAAATGCCATCTTTAACACCGGAGTCACTCTACAGCCTCAGAAAAAGGTCAACAGATTCGGTCATGAAGGCTAACCTTGAGGAACTCAGACTTAAGTCAAGGAGACCTAAGTCAGAACCTGGAGGCAGAGAAACTCACCTTGGGGAAAGTGCTTAGTATCGATGTACAATACCTTTTAAAATGTTTTCCTTGTCTAAGTCAGCTTACTGCCAGAGGAGAGCAAACCTGTGCCCCAAGACAAGAAACCTTGCCTGGAGCAGCCTACATAAGGGCGATGGCTCTTTGAAATCAAAAGCTTTGTCTTACTAATCCACATACATTTATATTCAACTCCATAACACAGCTGGGTGTCTCTTTTCATATAAAAATTGCGTGTTAACACGCTTATTGTCAAGGACAGCCCACACTCCTTGAAGAGGAGTGACATCTGCCCTGTGGTTTTGAGCATCCCTGGCAAACCACTTTTCTCTCCATGGTGCACAGATTCCCAAGAGATGCACACAAAACTGCCAGGCAGTTTTTCATGGTTCCATTCGGGGATAAATACACACTTTTTTATTAATAGTGCATGATTGAAATAGGTTTTCAAAACCCTCCCAAACTATGGGGTTTTGTTAGAAATGTAGGTTCTTAAGCTAGGGGGATGGCATGAAAGTACAGTGTCTGCCACAAAAGCATCAAGACCTGTTCAGATAAAGGTGTGGTGGCTTATGTCTATAATTCCAGTTTGGGAAGGGGCAGAGACAGGGGCATCCCTGAAGCTCATTGGCAGACAGCCTAGCCAAACCGATGAACTTCAGAGACAGTGAGATACCCTTTCTCAGTAAGAAAAGTGGAAAATGATTGCAGAAAGATAACTAATGCCAACTATGTACATGCATACCCACATGCACTCACATCTATACTAACACACATACACCATGCA
Source organism: Cricetiscus sungorus (assembly GCA_030556225.1). NCBI lineage: Eukaryota > Metazoa > Chordata > Mammalia > Rodentia > Cricetidae > Cricetiscus > Cricetiscus sungorus. The sequence continues at coordinate 34,553,148 of JANBXA010000642.1, forward strand.
CACAATGCAAAACACACACACACAAACAAAAAGTAAATTCCTAGCAGTCCAGTGGTGATGCACACCCACAATCCCAGCACACAGAGGCAGAAGCAGGACCGTCGATCAGTGCCTGACAGTCTATGTCTTTGTGTAGCAGTTTAAAATTAACTGAGGCTACACAGGACCATGCTTCACCAAAACAACAACAGCAACAATAATAATAAAAGGTTGGCTTTACTACAATCTAAAGAATGAAAAGGTCTGAGGCTACAGCCCAGCCATCTGTGTTCAATAAGTCTTCCAAGAAATAAATTCCCCCATTTGTTCAGATTGGAGAACAGATGCTACAACAAATTAGGCTGAAGGAACCACAAAAACTGTCGAAATCCACTGCAGTGTTGGTAGGCTCTCTAACCCCTCTTTGCCTCCTCAGCCCCAGCCACGGAGTCAGGATCCACCTTCCTCCGGGATTCACCTCTCTGAGGTCAGGTCTGCTCAGAAGCATTTACACCAGCAGGGTCATACCACACCCGAGGACTGACAGCCCAGTCAGCCCTAAAACTGCCTCACCCAAGTGCAACTGCAAGAAACACACTAAGTCAAAAGTGGAGGAAGTTTCCCTCACAAGATCCATCTTGTGTATTTTCTTCCTACTACATTATTCGCATATTCCTAACTTTCGGCTATAAAATTTTGAAGCCAGGCATGGATCTGAGCTGAAAAGAATTCTTAGGTAAATTGGGGGGAAATGGAGTAAGAGAGAGTGACGAGGGGGTGACTATCCGCAGATCACATGCTTATCCAAGTGTGAAGAAAGCCACAAGGAAACCATCATGTACGTGCATTAGAAAACTTGTAAAGACACCCAAAGTGTTTAGACAAAAATATATTAGAGACAAGCCAATTTTCAAGTAGCCTACTTTTTGTTTTGATTTTAAATGCTCCTTGCAGGAACATTTGCTTTCAAGTTCCAATGTCAAGGAATGAGAATCCCTGCCATAGAGCTTTGAAGAGTATTTAGCTATGAAGGGTGTTATCTCCTACTGCATCGCAAGTTAGACATGAATTCCGACACTTTCCTTTGGACCTGCCTTGGGAATTTAAGGGACCGCCTGTTTGTTGTCATATTCCTACTCTTCCTCATTTACTCAGTCAGACTGCCCAAAACGTTTGAAGATGCCAGTGAGGTGTGTCAGTGGGCAGAGATGCTTGCTTCTCTCTCAACCTCAATGACATGACCCAAGCTCAATTCCCAGAACCGATACGGTTAGAAGGGTGAAATGATTCTACGAGATGCCCTCTGACCTTCATATGTGCAGCAGGGCATGTGCGCACGCACACACGCACACGCACACATACGCGCACACACACGCGTACACTCACACGCACACGCGCGCGCACACACACACAAAGTAAATAAATACATAAACAAATTAAATTTGCAAAAGCCACTAATTCGAGTATGCAGTTAAAACAGACTCTGTCATCTAAAAGGGGTTTCCTAGGCCAGTGAGATGGATTTGCAGGCAAAAGGGTCTTGCCTCCTGGGGATGTGAGCCTGTCAACCAGACTTCAATCCGCAGAACTCAGGCAAGAGTAGGAAGAAAGAACTGAGTCTGAAAGATTGTCCTCTACCTCCACACACAAGCACACACAGGTACAAACAGCAATAACAAAAAAAATATTTTTTTTAAGATGGATCTTGTTAAAATGTGCAGAGGGCTCCCGTGGGCCACTAGTCCACATTTCTCCTTTTCGATACTTTAATATTAAAGAGAAGTGTCGGTGCAGAACAGAGGGGTCAGAATGCACACAGAGCATGCGCACAGGGACGTTCCTATGTACTTTGTCTTTCACAAAATGTCTCACTTAAATTCCTCTAAAGGTAGAGGAAACCTGAAGAATGGATTCCCAAGTAGTAAATGAAAATAGTTGCAATATCCCACATAATTCTGCAGTTAGCACTTTGTGAATCATTTATGGGGTAATTTAAGGCCTCAGAATTCTGCCTGCCTCTGCTTCCCAAATGCTAGGACCTCCGTGCCCAGCTTATTTTAGCTCACTTGAGAAAAAGATCTATCACAAATAGTTCAAGGTCATCGGGCATGGTGTAGAAATTCTTTATAAACAACTGTTATCCTAATTTTTCCAAACAGGCTCTCACAATCCTCTACTTGGCAAAAGCTTCTTGATCCATTTCCTACATAGAATGATAGAATGTAGCCTGCAGGAAATGGCAACATGCCAAGCAGCATTTTGTACGATGAAGGCGATGGTAGATAGGAAGTCTCCAACAGAAACTTACTAGTACCCCAAACTCGGGGCTATCTGGCATTTACTAGAACCCTTCCCTATGGCCTTTAAAACATCTAATCTGGGTTCTTCATTTATCATTCCTTTGAAGGGAAAAACCAAGAATGTTTATGTCAACCACATGATAGATTATATAAACAAAAAGTACTCTACTTAATAGGAAAATAACAACAACAACAAAAATTTAAGAAAAGCACTGGAATTTTCAAAAGCCTTGTGGCCCAGATGCTGAAGTCAGCCATAACTAAGTTTCAAGGACCCAGGAGGCTCCAGCCAGCAAGATATTTGCTACTTGTCTAACTAAACTAACCTTCATTAGTTTAAATGTTTTTCTCCTTCTGGCAAAAATTCTGTTCATTTTGCCCATAAATGGCATGGCCTTGAATGTGCCCTTCGGGTGACTAGCTGCCCAGGAGGGCAATAAGAAGTTATTTTATTTTTTATCAGGTACTCCTCAAAAGAGGGAGACATAAACTATGGACAGAACTATGGACAGTGTGATGCCTGGATCTCCAGGGCATGGAAAGGAAGGAACGGTGACAGAGATTACTTTGCTCTACTAGAATGTGTCACCTGGGGCTTGTGGCTGACAAAAGCTGGGAGGTGTGGTCTGAACAAGGCAAGTGTAAAAGGTAGGGTGACACCACAGGGAGACGTGAAAACAAGTTACAAGAAAGGTCAAAGAGCACCACAGAACACTCTTGATAGAAAATAAAGTTACTGACAAATAGCTAGTAAGATTATAAATCACTCGTTTGACAAATAACTACCAAGCCATACTTTGAACATTTTTTTCCTAAAGCATATCATGTGCCTAGTATCTGATAAGGATGTCTGAAAAAGCCACAAGGTATCATACTATTAACCATTTACCAATAAAATCTACAAGGTGCATAATTCAGTATATAAGTATGAATATAGAGTTTTAATAAACTTTTCTCATCTAGGTTGACAATGTTCCCTCCAAGAGCTAAAGGCTACCCAATAAAAACTTCAATATCAGACCTGAGAAGCTCTCCTGTGAGTTGTTAGTCAGCAATGTCTAAGAGACTCCCCCCAAATACAGTATATTGCTATTGACCTTGGTTACCAAGCCCCGGAGGTAGACACTAAGTCCCTATTACAGAAGTTACCATGCATAAAAGACATAAGGACCAGAGACCCCCTGAGCAGGAGCTGATCTGAATTCCTCCTCCCTGAGCATTAGCCTGCATGGTACCATGAACCACACAAGCTTGCAAAGGAGGGAATCTATACAGCAGGGACACCTATGAGTCACATCAATGACCACTATAGCACAATAACTCAACCTGTGCAGTAGTGGCACGCACACACACGCCTTGGAGATAACCAACAACTCTCTAGTTGGACATTAAACCCACTCAAGAAGAGAAAAATCATTTCCAACCTAGAAACCTAGCTAACCACTCAGTACTAATGAAATCATGGTCACTGGAGGAGAATCTGCAACCTCTAATTCACTGAACCAGCATAATCCCTAACAATAATCTATAAACATTTGTCATTATACCCAGAAATAAGTGTAGTCTTTACCCCTCATCAGGGAAGCGTCTCTTTGTAACAGAAGGGAGCCGCTACTGAAAGCCACAACTAATCAAACTGCAGAGTTGGAAAGCTCAGTCCCAACAGATACAACTAAAAACACCCCACACATAAGGCTCAGGAATCACTGTAGAAGAGAGGGGTCAAGAGACAGCGAGAGCCAGAGGGTGAAGGGGTTTGTTGTGACATTGTGCCTTAGTAACATAAGAAGCTCTTAGGGCAAAGTCTCACCAACATGAGCTGAAAAAAAGGCGACACCAATGAGCATGACCAACTAGACAAGGAAAAGCCCGGCAGGTCTCAACCCTGCACAAAGAAGCATAGGAAACTGAGTAGAGTTGGAGTGAGAGAGGTGTCCTCCCAGGGAAGAGCTTTGCTGCACCCCAGTGTGTTTCCTTTGGCTCTTGTCTTGTCACCTGCAAATGGGAGTGATAACATCATCCCTACACATCTCATGCATGTGCTAAGTCAGGAAAACAGCCTCTAGACCCTGTCTCTCCTTGGCAGCATTCCCAAATTCAAGGTGTTGTAAGAAACGTAAAACTCTGTTGTAAGTAATTCTCTCAGGAAAACTTCATCCATCATGAACACCTTGGAAGTGAAGCCTGACCTAAATTGAATGGGTACTTTTTTTTTTTTTTAATTTGGCCACACATACTGAATATTCATAACTTTCATTGGAGAAATGCTAATGTGGTCAATTAATGATGTTGATCAAGACTGTTCCAGGAAGATTCTGGAATATATGAGATTGATGCTGTTTTAAGCTTCTAATCATGCTCAGATTCCAGATATTACACTGTGCCTGGGCATTGGATCTAGAGGCTTGCATGCAGACAGCATTGGCTGGGACACTGCCCGCTGATTAAGAAAGCTGCACTGCTCACTGTTAAAATCTGATATCTCTCAGACTCACACTTTTTAGCACAAACCTACACTCATATTATCAAGCAGCTCAATACCAGTCATTTTACACATTAGGAACCACTCTGTGTCCGGGGCTTATACCCACAAAACATTTAAGAATTTAACAAATTTATTTCTCCCAAATACAAAATCTTCACAAGGATCATAAAAATCTATAGACCTTAAACCCAACCACCATCAGTGCTTTAATTTAGTCTTCACAAAGAACTGTTACATTTGATAAAATATAAATCAATTTTTCTTTTTTTCTGGAGGAATATTTGTGTATGCACACTAATTATTGGGAAGTGACAGCCCACCATGAATCCTATTGGTTCTTGTAGTCAAATTACTTCAAAAGCAAAGGAATGAAAATTATTTCCCATGTCTATAGAAAAGTGCTATGCTTACCACGACATGTAGGTGCAATCTAAAACACTTTTTACGTGGAGTTACAGTCTATTATAGTTGCAATGTTCAGACTGACTGAGGGGAACAATACCAACTTTGTTCATATCAGCTCTAAAAGGGAAAAATACTGGGCAAAGATGTTTCCTTATATTCTCCCAACCAACTGCATTTCCTGCGTTAGCTTCATGACCAATTTTCTGACTCCCATCTCTGCTAGAGAAGCAAACATGGCTGATTCTTATCTAGACATTTACTGTCTATGGACACACACTGGAAAGTGCCCCGACCTAATGTGACCTCACAGGACTTATCAAGGTTATTTGATTTATGGGTCAAAGAAGTCTTTTTCAGTTAGGTCAGTAAATTATCAGTGTTCCAACCCCAGTAGTGACTTGAGGATGTGGGTCTAAATCAGAATCTATGAGTAAACACGAGTTACTTAAGCATAAGCAACAGTTCCTTCCTTCCTGCTTTGCAACTCACCTTGAAGTCATAGAGTCACTCACCTAGCATGGCGGCATGCTTTTACACAAGAGACGAAAATGCTAACCATGCTGCCATTTCTTCTCATCTACCCTATAAATCAGATAGAATCACTTTCCCATCCTATAGATAACGACCGAGCATAGAGACATTCAATTACACGGTTAACCCAAAACAAGCTAGTGCTAGAACCAAGATGTGAACCTAAATGTGTGTATGATATTATTTTTTGGAAATTTACATGCATGAGTACTGCTACTCCCTTTCTCGATGCTCTCAAATGTATGACTCCTTTTAAAATTACTATTATTACATACCTGTGCAAGTATATCACATGCATGTGCACACACACACACACACACACACACACACACACACACACACACACAAGCACACCATACTATGTCCTAACTTAGGGTGTACATTCTTGGAATTATGATGGTGATGATTGCCAGATTCTCCCATCCAAAACAACAAAGCCCATTACTCTCACAATTCATATTTTGTTCCCTAAGGAAAACATTTTATAAACCCTTACGAGGGTCTGTTTTATAAAAATCATGTCTTAATGCTGGGACTAAAGTTGTCTGAAGCTAATTGAGTCAGTAAGCTGTGTTTTGGATTTCAAAGGAACTTGCTTACTGATATTGAGACCCTAAGAAGGTTAAATATGTTTATTAAGCTGTTGCAAAAGAAATATAAATCCAGGGGGACTATAAAGCAAGACAGCCACCAACCCCAGCTCTTTTCTAGGCAGCAGTCATGGATACTTCATCCGTCTTCACTGATGCTCCTATTACTAATTAACCACACCCAGATTGTAATTCTTTTGTATTTGTTTAGCATCTCCCAGCCTAGTATCAACAATGGGTATGCCTATACCTTAGGCATCCATACTTATTTTGCTCTCCAGACAGTAGAGTCACAATAAAGTAGGACTCTCAAATCCATTCTTTCCTGTCTCAATACGGAGTCCCTGGAGAGAGTCTCTACATGAGTGAAGAAGTTGGAGATGAACCGGTCAGTGGGCATGCCATAAAGAAATTGCAGGTGACTGTTGAGTTCATCGAGATTAAGAGAACCACGTGCTATTGCGTCCTTGGATGTGCAAATGTCTTGCTTTACATCTAGATGGGGAGAGGGAAGGAACTCTTAAGGGTTACATGCCCAGCACAGCAGAAAGCGATGATTGTGTATTTGAACTAAGCACATTATTGCTGGAATTCTGGCCCCATCACTCATTCATAAGCATGGTCTAGATGGTAAGAATGGCGAGTCAGGCCAGTGCACAGATCCACAAGGAGGGACTGAAGAAAAGAACCATTCAGGTGTCACCAGAGGGCCTAGTGTACACATGCAGCCCCTGCACAGGTCAATGAAATCAGTGGGCAGTGGCTAGTCTAAGAGTCCTGGAGACCCGGGGCAAGCTTCGTGGGTGAGACATCTCTGCTGTCATAAAGGCCCTGCTGTCTTCATCTATAAATTCTCATTTTTTTCCTGTATTCACATGGGGACTCACACAGGATGTATCTGGTCCCTTTACAGATGCCAAAGGGAATCAATCACCAATGGTAGAGGTCATCACAAGAACTCAGAGAGACAGGGACCAGGCCTTGCTAGCTCTGATGGACTTATCCCTGGGGGAATGTAGTAAAACAAGAAAGACTACAATTCCAGGTGAGGGGCAGAGAAGAAAGCATAGGGTCCTCTTGTCAGAGCCATGGCTTAGCTGTTCAACAGCAAGCATGGCTATCTATCTTGCCATCTGGATCAGGACACTTCTGTGAAAAGAAGACGGAGCTAGCAACACTTAGTCCAAACCAACAGTGTATGCTTCAGACTTTCCTGGTCAAACCAGGCAGACAGTGACTAAGTGATAGGGTGGAAAACGGAACCACATTAAGATTACAGTCATGACCACATGTGTCCATAGAAAACTCATACATTTACATAGTCCAAGATGAGGATGGCCACTACAGAAAGAAAGGTGTGCTGGTACGTACCTGCCTCCTAGCACTTGGGGAGCAGGGGCAGGAAGATCTCGCCTAATACCACCTCAGACTATATAATAAGACCCTGGCTCAAAAATAAATAAATGAATAAACAAACAAACAAACAAACAAACAAATAAATAAATAAATAAATAAGGGCTGGTAATATAGCTCATTTCTGCTTGCCTAGCATGCTCAAGGCCCTCTATTAAATCTTTGATGCCAGGAATAAAAGAAAAAGCAAAATGAGATTTTAGCTAGCCAAACCAAAGCATCCTTGAAAAACTGCCCATAAGCTGAATATTACTGTAGCTTAGTTAGGGGAAATATGGGGTCCACATGTTATTTCCTCTACTTTCTTACAGGCTTAAAATTTTACAATAAATTATTTCAGAAAGGAAAAATTCACCTCTTTAACAATATAAATATTAATCATGTTATTACTCATAAATATTTTATATTGTCTAATTGTTTTCATTACCTTGTTAGAAAATTACTTTCAAAAACAGAAAGGGAAACAACTTGATTCAAGGGGAACTCGAGTGTCAAGTGTTTTCAGGTTATCCAGGAAACAGCAGCATTACTGGCAGAGTCAGTACTGAGAGCCTTAGAAAGCATGTGGAGGCGCTTGCGAGACAGCTCAGTTGGGAAAGTTCGCTACACAAGCCTTGCAGGCCTGAGTTTGGTTTCCTGGAACAGACATAAAGATTGGACAGGCAGGCAGCGAATGACTCTATCACACGTCCTCCTCCAACAAAATGGAAGGCAGAAGCAGGAGAACTCCCAGAAGTCTATGGGCCACCAGTTAGGTAGACAAAACCAGGAAGCAAGTAACTGTCTTAAGGTATCAGGTGAGGACCAATGTCCCAGGTTGTCCTTTCTCCATATTCAGAATGTCACAGGTGTATACACACACACACACACACACACACACACACACACACACACACACACACACACACACAAGTAATACAGTTGAAGTCAAACCAGATTATCCACCTCAAAATTGTGCTCACATGGAAATTCACATCATGTAAATTTTTTTTTTTAGGCCTTACTAGCAACTTTTTAGATTTCAAGTTGGTTTTTGTTTGCTTTTCAGTATCAGGGGCAGAGCCTGGAGCCTTACACATTGAGCTGAACCCCTACCCCTTGAGCTGATTTCAATGGCTTGTAATAGGCCTGGGAGATATTAAAGATTCCTGCACTGGCCACAAGAGTTAAGGTTGTTATCAGCGAAAATTACATTCAACTCTCAGTGAAGTTTCTGGATCATGCTGCTGTTCATAAGAGACCAACAGGGCTCTGCTCCCATGCCCCACTCAAGAATCTGGGCTGGTGGACACCCTACCACCCTGTGAGAGTCCCATCAGGGACACTGGAATTACAGATCGACAGTCCATTGCCTCTCATCAGAAGACATACAGCATTCCCACCAATACCTCATTGGCTAAAGTTCACCACGTGGTCTCATCATCTGAAGGGGACACAACATTGTATTTGATCAAATACCTGAATCAGGGAATGGTGATCGGAGAACAAAGTTTCTGTCTAACCTGGTCAAATATTAAAATGCCTGTGTCTTCAGGTAAGAGGCTTAATTAGTATAAATGAATATTAAGGATCCATTCAAACCCGCATGCCAGGCCTTTAACTGCCAACATGTAGCTAGCTGTTAGCACAGGTAAGAGGAGTGGTGTTTTCCATGACATGTTTCTACATAGAATAGCACCAGGCATACTCGGCCAAACAGTTCCTCAGATGTCATGTCATGTGAGGTCACTGTAGGTGCTAGCTGCTTCCATGCTCTGAAGATGCTTTGCATGCCCACCACCTCTGCTAAAGAGTTGGAAATCTCAGGGCTGGCTTGGCATCTTCACTGCAGGATTTTTCAGGGGTTTCCCCAGAGCAGAGCACCCTCAAGACAGTGAGCATCTGCATAGCCCATAACTTCCCTTAGAGCAGTGTTAATCTGATCCCACTCTACTGGCCAAAGGTGAGTACTCATGGGGCCAGCTGGGGTCCAGGCAGAGTGAAGTACAGCGTATGGGACATGGTTCATCAGAGGTCATCTTCAGGGATGAGTATAAAATAAGGTCCAATTCCCAACACTGCCATAATTCATTTTCAAATACGGATGGATCCAACCGTCCAGGCTCCACAGCATACGATGTTTGCTCACAGTGTGATGCTGCTCTTCTGGGACAGAATGTCAGGCTGGGGAGGTTTCATGTCCTCAGAAACCTTCACGAATGGTGTGCAACATGGAGACAAGGCATCAGAGCGAGCTGCCTGGTGATACTGGCCACACTGATGGTTCCGAGTGTTTGATCAAGAGACCCTGACTCAAAGAATATAGTGGAAGAATAAGGATGATTTCTGACATCATCTTCCACACAGAGCATGCGCACGCACAAACATGCCTACACACATGCTCACATGCAAACATGCATACATACGTATACATATACATATCACAAACATGGAAAAATTTAAAAAGAAAACTAAAAAGATAAAACAGATAAAAGTCTATAGATGAGACAAAAGATTTTACACATACCAAAGAATCGGTACTTCAGACCTCCCATGCCCTTTACAACACTGGGATATCAGCTTAGAAGTAGACATTAGGTATAAATAGTGCCACATTGTTATTGAGGTAAAAATCTCAAATACATACATGCAGCCATCAGGAAGGACAGAATAGACCTTCTAGTTTATATGTATACTCAGAGAGACAAACAGAAAGAGAGGGGACAGCAAGAGAGAGAGAGAAAGAGAGAGAGAGAGTAAGTGATCTGTCTACAGTACAAACGGTGGAGTGAACTCATTAACAAACCCTGTACACAGACGTCAACACTGGGTCTCATGTTACTGCTTGATAGCATGAGAGCAGCAGAAGCAAGAGCAGGATAAACAGAGGTAAAGTCACCACTCAAGTCATATAAGTGCCTAACATCCCCTTTGCTCAGACACTTCATACTGAGCCTCACCCATTAATCCCAGCTCTGCATAAAATCAGGATCTGCACCATGGTGGTGGAAGCTACACGTCTACTACTCAACAGTGTGTGTGATTAAGTGTGGAGCCTAATAAGGGCCGAGCCTCTACTTCTCATTATCATAGAGATGATGAAGGAACTGGATGAAACAGTGCTCTTAAGAATTAGCATAAATCACCATGCCGTGTTGACAGCCTCTAAAAGGGACAAATGCTGTACCCTCATGCGGAGCAATGGACATGTGTCAAACCTGTTCACTAACACTTCATAAGGACCCTGGATCTATGCAGACTATGATTTTATAATTTAACATTCCCAGAAGGACCATCTCTTGATATTATCATTTGTCCATATTTGATATGGACAAATAAAGTTCAACATTTGGAGCTAGGAAGCCACATACAGATCAAGCCATCACATAATAATCCCAATTTTAGTTGCACACATAATACATATATGTTCCTGATATCCAGTGGCCGTTAGGTACAAAACAGACACAACTATAAATATATTTTGTTATATTCCTAAATCACAAACATATAGTTCAAGAACCTCACATAGATAAAGAGGGTAAATTCTGTTCAGAATTCTGAACCAAAATAAAGTGAAGATTCACATCTCTGTCCATTGATTCCACAACATGAAGTAATCACACGTGATCTCGGCATCCATGTTTCATTATTTAAATCTCAAAGTTTCACATCTCCAACTGAAAATGGGGAGAATGGGAACGTGTGAGAAATAAAGGCAAAAACTGATAATTTGAGCAAAGAAAAACACATGGAATTGAGAGTCTCCATTTCCACGCCCTATTTAATTTTATTTTATGAAACTGACTCAACCATTCACTCATTCATTCAATGAGTGAATGTATTTGAGTCAACCCCTACTCCTTAGTCAATATGAAACATAAATGTGTTTTTAATGATGCAATCCAGTAAAAATGCTCACTGTAGTTGTCTTATTTTCTCATTGCTGGGACAAAATATCTTGATAAAATCCAACATGGTGAGGAAAATACAGAAGTAAGCTGAGAAGACACCAGGAGGCAGTGGGGTGGGGTGGGCAGGAACAGGAAGCTGGCTTGTCACATTGCATCTCTACTCGGAAAGCAAAATGTTAACATAAAATAGGGCAGGAAATGGAGCAGGCTATAAGGCCTCAAGAACCCACCCTCAGAGATCCTCTTTCTCCCACAAGCCTCCACCCCTAATGGTTGCAAATCTATGGAAAGAGCCCCAGCACCTGGGAAGCAAGTGTCCAAATGCATGAATTTATATGGGGCTTTGCATAGTCACAGCGAAAAACAGGTCTTTCACCAATGACCCACAATCCCCTTCTAGAGTAACACAAATGAGTTATATAAACTTTGTTTCCTTGGTTGCACGTCAGTCAGTCCTTCCCAGTACAAGGAGTTTCTGTCATCAGGATTGAGTTCTGTCAGATCCACCTGCTGCTAGTGGACCCTGAGTCCTCCCTTGAGTCCTCATGGTCACTGGTGGCAGGATGAGAGGCTGGGACCTCTGCCTTCATTTTTGTCTGTCTCCTTTGCTTCAAGTCACACTCTTACTTGACTCGACATAGGCACAACAGTCATGAAGGGGTGCCTTAGCTCATCCTTGAATCAGGCTAAGACAGAGAGCAAAGTCATTGTCTTAAACCTGTTGTTCCCTTAGATTCTAGAAAGAACACAGTGCTGAAGGCCAGATGGCCTGTGGGGAAGACGGTATCTTACAGGGATCAGACTGGTCTGGATGGCAGCAAAAGCAAATTCCTCATACCATATTGTGGGGCAAGATTGAGATAATGATACATAAATTCATACCTTGACCAGAGGACTACTGGACTATGAATACCTTCTGTCTGCTCTTCCCAATTTTTCCTCTATGTAAACTTAAAACTCATGTTGGTATCTCAAAGGTGAACATGGGCCCATTGGCCCCCTTTATCTGTTCCATCCCCAAAGCTTCGATCAAACTTTCCCTCTCTGACTCTCCCCATCACTTCTGTGATTGGCATGTTGGAAAATGGCTGTTGTAGTTGAAGCTTTTCCCTCAAGCTTGGATTACACCAGAAGATAGCTGCAGGGGATTAGCTGGTATGAGTCTCTTGTGTCAACCGTCATACTTGTGATGACAGCAAGAGGTAGAGTTGTCAGGAAGGTCAGAGTTCTGGGAGTGCCCTTGCTAGAGGACAGGAAGACCAGTAGACTATCTTGGTGTCAAGTTGCCTGGAAGCTAGACATGAGCATGTGATTAAACCTTGGAGGAGACACCCAGTACGTCCTGGTGGGGTCACTTGGACGAAGCAGCTCATCCTCCATGCCTCGCCCAAATGTCTGTGGTAAGTCCGTTACAAAGCTTCTAGACTAACATTGACGATGGGGACCCGACCTGCAAAGACCCACTCCTGCCATAAAGGACCTCAGCACCACCCCCAGCTCCTAATCATGAAACTACTTTAAGTTTTTCTCTATAAATCTTTATAAATCTATAAATAAAATTTGAAATTTCATTTTCAAATTTTGAGACAAGAACCCGAAAGCCATTGTCTTAGAGTAGCTGAGTAGCACTGAGTTTTCGGGAACCTGAGCCCCCCAAGTTCAGTCCTCTAAAAGCTGGAAAGGGCTCCATCGAATTCAATGATACCCCAAAATTTTCCAGTGTCACCTGAATGTATTTTATCCTTTATTTTGAAAGTCCACTGTTTTTGAATATTAATGATTGACATTTACAGTTTCCACCTGCTTAGATCTGTTATAACCCTGTTTATTGAAAGGCCACACAACCATCGGCCATTTGATTGATCGCTATTGATGAAACCTTTACCATGAGGGACTTAAAAACACAAGGTCTGGATTGTCCCTCATACCCCAAAGGAAAAGCTTTCAGTTGTTGTTGTTGTTTTTAATAAATGTTTTTTATTAATTTATGTTTTCCATTCCAATCTCCATTTCCCCTCCCTCCTGTCCTAGTGCTCTCCCCTCCTCCCCCTCACCCCACATCCTATCTGCTCAGTAAATTTATTAGTTTGTTGCTGCTGTTGTTGTGTCTGCTGTGATAAATGCTGTGGCCAGAATCAACTCAAGGAAGAAAGGGTTTACTTTGGTTTACAGTTCCATATGAGCCAATCCATAGTGGTGGGAAAACATGGCAGCAGACATTCAGAGAAGGAAGCTTGCTGATATATCTCAACACAGGAAGCAGAGAGAGAGAGAGAGAGAGAGAGAGAGAGAGAGAGAGAGAGAGAGAGAGAGAGAGGGAGGGAGGGAGGGAGGGAGGGAGGGAGGGAGGGAGGGAGGGAGGGAGGGAGGGAGGGTGAGGAGAGGGAAAACGAAGTGAGGTGAGTCCACTAGCTCATCCCAGTGACAACCTTCCTTCAGTTTCTACAAGTCACCACCTTCTAAAGGTTTTGCAACCCCCCTAACAGTGGCACAGACTTGGGACCAAGTGTCCAGGAACAGGAGCTTACAGGGGACATTTTCAATTCAAGCTACAACAGCACAACTGAGAAGCTATTTAATATTCATGAGAAAAATGTCCAATACGAGAGGGATGAGATAATGAGAAGAAAGTCTTCTAAAGAGAAGTATACAGCAGGCACAGGAAACCCATCGCTATGCTAATTTAGCCCTGTGCTTGTAACTGGAGCACTGTAGAGTCTTGAGTCGCCATTCGCCCGAGTCTATTTAATTCATGCATGATGACGGTTTTATTTTGCACAGATATTCACGGGGGCATACAACTTTACTGTATATTCCTTAGACATTACCAAGTAATGGGAAGAAAACCCATTTTCTTACAATATATTTTTTGAACGATTCCAAATAAAATACAAACTAGCACATTTCAAGAAAAAAAAGCATTAATAAATACATTAAGATCATTTGAAAGTTGTCCAGGAGCTGGTGAGATGGCTCATTGAGTAAACGTGCTTGCTGTCAAGCCTGGGGACTTTAGTTTGATCTCTGAGACCCATATGAGACAAGGAGAGAACTAACTCCCTTAAGCTGTCCTCTGACATCCACATGACACCGTGGTACATGTGCATACACAGATATGTGTGGGCACACACATGCACACAAGCGTGCACACACATGCTCTCCTGTGTGCACACACATACACACTAAACAGAAAAATAAGTATATATAATTAAAAATGTATAAGAAGAAAGTTGTCTGTTTGAACAAGGCTGACCTTTATTCAAGTGGCTATTAACTTTCTTATAGCCAAGAAAATTTCCTTAGAGTGCAAGTATCTAGCAGCCAAAAGCTAAATAAATAAATAAATAACCAACAGGAACAGCAAGTTATATTCCAGTCAGTTCTGACATCACTATCTGTTTAAAATGGTTTTAGTGACCTTAAGTTGTAGAGACAACATAAGCATTGTTTAAGAGATCCGGGCACTAGAAATCAAACAGAACCCCTTATCAGTGGCTAAAAGAAATGCTAGGGTTTGAGTCATTTCTGAAGTCTAACACCTTAACCAGAGGGCAAGATTAAATGACGTAATACATACAAACAATGGGAGGTCCCGCACAACCATTGTCCAGTGAAGGCTAGCTTTGATGACAGAGTATCAAGAGTGTGGCTGGTTTTGTTTCCTTCTGTACAAGTGTGCCAGCAGGTTTACACTACTGTACTAATATACGTGTCTTTCTGTGGTTTTCAAATTGTCGAAACAAATAAGAAAGCCCACTTGGGTATAAATCTGACTCAAAAAATCCACTGATAATGCCTAAATCCAGAGGAAGACACAGGAGAGGGAAGTCTGGGAGCTTCTGGCAGCTTTCCTTGGGCCCCAGACTGAGAATCTGAAGAGGTATTTCAAAGACTGAGCTGATAAGCCTATTATATTGCAAACACAGAGACAAAGGTTTTTTTTTTTCAATAAACACAAAATTAAAAGGGCCGGATTAGAACCTGGGTAACAAAGAAGAGGAATAATTACCGTGTTTTTGGAAAGGGTAAGAAACCACCCACCAGGCTTGGCTCAGAGAATAAACCTGAGATTCTGGCGGGTATAAAGCTGTAATCCACATAATATTCATATAATGTTTCTAAAAAGAAAAGCCACTGCTATAAGAAAACAGCCAAACACAACCTGCCACAGTAGGCGCATTCGCCAGAGAACAGATTGACCAACTGTTAGCAAAACAGAGACCTTATCAGAGAGCCCAGGACAAAGAATGCCATATGAGTAATTAGTGACAAGGGTGCTGCTGGCACCACACGATCAGCAGGGGAGGAGTGGACAGCTTTTACCTCCAGTCATAGAGAGGATGCCTGCAGAGGGCAGACACCAGGGCTGTCTCGAGGCTGTCCCCACCCAGAAGCTCTCTGCACTGACAGATACTTCCAGAACAGGGAGACTGGGGAGGGAGGGCAGACAGGGAGCCAGCTCAACCTGGGTTTCCTTTTCTATTGTTTTCCCAACGCACACAGAACCTGCTGGGGAGTCAGCTAGCAAAGGATTCTGGGAAGTGGATGACAGGCAATGGTGTGGAAGAAACCCAAGGCCAAGGAGCACAAGCTGGGGCTGCCATGGAAATATCAAGGGCTTTGCATTTGTCCTTAAAGATATCCCCCAGCACCGCACAGGTGACACCAATATCCATCTACCCGGGGACCATCATGAGAAAGCACGCATTTGTTGTCCCTAAGCAAGAAGTTACTAGCAAGGTTGAAACAAACAAACAACAACAACAACAAAAATAAAACCCACAAAGCCAAATATAACTTCTTTCTCCAAGAATCCAACCAACAAAACTGAAGCCCAGTTTTGTCAGCTCGTCCACCCTTAGAGTTGTCTGTAAGATGGCCCATATTTTAATGTATCCAAGTGCTAAATAGTAATCCTGTAGTCTCATAACTGTATTTTCATACCACAAACCTAAAAGAATGTTTCCCCGGTGTTAAGGACTGTCTCCAATACCACCTGATCTCTCTCTCTCTCTCTCTCTCTCTCTCTCTCTCTCTCTCTCTCTCTCTCTCTCTCTCTCTCTCTCTCTCTCTCTCCCTCTCTCTTTCTTTTCTTGTGTTATTGCCTCATATGCAAATTATTTTCGGGATCAGCAGAGATTCACACAGTAACAGTATTGAATTAACTCCCTGGGAAGTTCCCAACAGGATCTTATTGACTTGTAAAACTGAATGCATCCGTGCCAAGATGATAACCCAGGACCCCAGAGCAGCCAGAGTCATACGGCTTTGGACAACATTAACCTCTAGGTCTTGCTTTCATTAGATCGGTGGAGATTAGGTTAAGACAGCTCTGAGACTTTCACAGGGACAGCAGGAGATGTGGAGACTCGTGCCTCACTGCAGAATCTTAGCCCAGACGCCAGGAAAGCCGATTCATAACCCACTGTGTACAGTCATGCCACGGCTAACCAGGCAGGATGCAATCGAGACCTCGATATTCCCATCAGGCCTCTCTTTTGGTACAGCTGCCCTTTGTTCCTCTCATTCCCTTTCTTGGCTCAGACTCACAAGTCAAAAGTCCTTCCGGTATTATCAGCAACTCTCGCTTCTGCACGAAGCCCACATTAACGGCAGCAGGATCATGTCAACTTTCTCTCTGCATCATGTAAGCTGGGCAGGCTCTGGGATAAGCTGGTGCAAAATGCAAGATGTCATGGTCTTTCTCCTTCGTTTTCCTTGTGCTATGGGTTTATGGGAAATATCGACTTATAATTGGGAGAAAAGATTGGTGTGGCCCACACAGAAGTCCCACTTTTTACCAGTACTGGAGGAGGTGTGAGTGGAGCCTCACTGGAAATTCTCAGAATGTTAAGCATTGGGTAAGCGGATGCTCATTTCTTTGCCATCCTGTGGCTGGACAGTGACTTCGGTGTTCTCTCTACTCAGCTTCAGCCTGGCCCACCGTCTCAGCGCCTACTTCGGAAGGAAGAAGGCGGCTTGACCATGCCAAGGCCAAGGCGGAGGACCTGGCTGCCACATGTCTGTCACCTGCTGAAACTACTATGTACATTTTGCTGCTGGAACAGCTTCCCTTCAAGAGGCAGAAAATGTGACTCTACACGGACGTGGATGAAAAAGCCATTTAGTGCCTTGAATAACTAGACACAGAGGTAATTCTATGGACTATCGGAAGTTGTTGTAAATATACTGTTCCAAGCTCCATTCTTTCCTGTTGCCATCCCCTTTACGAGTCCTGAACCCAACCAGGGCGTAAAGTAGCCAGTGATGGACCACACAGCCCACTCTCCAGAGGAGCCACGTTTAGGGTATGGATAAAAAGAAGAGCTCAATGGTTTCCATACTTGCCTAGAGAAAAAGACAAGACTGAAAAGCAACTGTAGGTGTAAGTACACTTCACAGAAAATAAGTATGCCATTGCTTCCTCAAAGGAGCAGGTAACCGGACCATCTTCCCAGGGAAGGAAGAGACTCATCTGCTGAGGCTCTCTGAGAAGGCCGGAAGAAAAAAGATGTCCTGCTGCTGCCCAAACAATGCACCTTCTAGGCCTCTAAACAGAACATGCATTCTGTGACAGGGACACTACAGGGGTCACCTCAGTCCAAGGCTGTCCTTGGAACTTAAGGTTCTCTGCTCACGTTTTCTCTGCATTCCAACCCCTTTTAAGATTCTTTTTTTTTTTTTTTTTTTTATGTTCTGTGCATGAGTGTTTTGTCTGCATGTATGTCTGAGCACCAAGTGCACACCTCGTGCCCGCGGGGGCCAGAAGAGGGCGCTAGAGACCCTGGAACTGGAGCCCCAGGTGGTTGGGAGGCGTGTGCTGGAAAGAAGGCAAACCTGGGTCCTCTGCCAGAGCAGCAGGTGATCTTAACTGCGGGGCCATCTCTCCGGCCTCTGAGCTTCAAACGCATGTGAGGATCAAATGTGAAGAAATAATAAAAGCGTGTCAAGTGCTTGGCGCAGTAAAATGCTATGCATATGTAAATTAAGCCTGCAGGCAAAGAACTGTAGCGTTAAACATTTCCCCTTGGAGCTAAACTACGGTACAGAATCCTCGCTCATCAAGAGGTCAATGACAGTCAACTGTTCTTACAAAGAGATTCTGCTTCTCAAGAAAGAGGTAACCACCAGATTCTCCCATCTCTCTGGGCTTCCTGCTGTAAGGTCGGGCAAACTGTTCTCAGCATCTGTTTCCCATCTTTCGGTCATCGAGGCTAGAAACACCGTCTTCTTTCCAAGGATTGCTGACCTCCAGGATGGGTCACATGACATGTTTCTGGCCAATGAGACAAAAGTGTACTCTTTTCCAAGAAGGAATCCTAGGTACCCACTTGTTTTGTGGCTCAACCAGAAAAAATAAAGAACCTGCCGACACCATTCCCTCTTCTCCCTGAGTATAAGCAAATGCTGAGCCAGTAAAGGCCAGGGAACAACAGTGTCGCTGCCCCTTAGCTTTGTGAACAGCTGAACAAAAACTCAGGCTCTTCTCCCCCATAAATCCTTCTTCTGTAATTGCCCATAATCTCATTTTCCCTCCGTCACTTGCAAAGGGTAATGAGTCTTCCTACATCTCATTCAGATGAAGAGCCAGATCATAAGAATTTAACTCCTCTGAAATGTGCAGACACTTCAGCAGAGAGCACAGGGTGGAGGAAGCATGACAATTCGAAAGCCAACCATGCATTTGGAAGATCAGTGAACCAGGACTATGCTGCCAACTGCTGTATTCACCATCGCTGCCGTCCATCTGCCATCACGATCCCTGTGCAATTCCAGGCAGGCCTCTCCTGGTTCTGACAGCTTTCCTAAATCTGCCGTGGTTAGGATGGCAAGCTGGCTCAGGCTGCATCCTACCTGCTAAATTTGCCTTCAAACTTCTGCCCATAGGCAGAGGGGAGACTGGGGCTCAGCTCTCAGGCCTTCCAGGCTCTTGTGGCCCAGTGAGGAAAAGGGGAGGAGTAAAGGGTGGGGATGTTTTGGTTTTCTTCTCCGATGAAGGGGGAACAGGGTGGTAGGTTCAAGTTATAGTGGATTTTACTTTAGAAGCAAGACAGACTCTAGAAAGCACTTCAGACAGACCAAGCCCTACGACTGAGGAATTGTGACCTTACCTGATGCTCATTCTCCTAATTGCAAAATAAGGTTAAGTTAGATGGTCCACTGTCAATTAATCCTAACCCTCAGTGCATACAATGTAATGGTCCAACACTTTCAAAGTGTATAGATGATTACTGATTAGAGTAGCTACACAGAAATTCCAAAGGAAAAACTAGATTTCATTAAATAGTATCATTTTTAAAATACCAGAGAAATTTCTTCTTTGACCTTAATTAGCCAGAAAATGTTAATGTTTCAAATTGCCCTGATCATAACCACTTTGACAGATCTGCCTGGTCACTCCTTTCCCAGCCAGATTTCTTAGACCTCGTAAGAAACTTCTCAAGTTTCTGGGGTCCAACACTGTGGAGGTCAACACCAATCTAATCTTAGAAACATCATTAAAAAAAAAAAAAGAAAGAAAAAGATAAACGGTAACTCATCTTTTTTTTTTCAACCAAAAAATGTTGAGTTTTTGAAGTTGCAAGGAAGAATTACATATTTGTTATTAGGAAAAAGTTTTGTTCTTTAATTAAAAAGAAAACAAAATTGTGGCAGGGTTGGGATATGAGTGCTATTTTTTAAGTAGTATGTGTATTTGTGCATCTGGTATGTGGGGTGTGTTTTCCAGCACATGCATGCTCCAGTGCACTTGAGCAGGTTCTGCATGTGTAGGTCAGAAGACAGCTCACAGGCAAAGGTTGTCTTCTCACAGTTGGGTTCTGGGGATCAAGCTTGAGTAGGTAGGCTTGGCAGTGAGTGCTACAACTTAATGAGTCATCGCACCAGCCCCTTAAAAAGAAAGCAAGACACGTGGTCTGCAAAATAGAACCAAAGTTAGTGGGGGAACCTTGAAATGGGATGGGCAGAGATGGGAACTGGTGGTTTGGAATGACACAACTCCTCAGTATGAAACACACATTGTCACTCGTAAGCGCCATAAAACATCTGTGCCCAACACCTTAAACAGAGACAGAGATGTGTGAACTGGGGATTATGTGTACTTAACCAAATTCACTTATGTATCTGTCGTGTGTCGTGTGTGTGTGTGTGTGTGTGTGTGTGTGTGTGTGTGTGTGTGTGTGTGTGTGTGTAGACTAGGAGCCAATGACAGTTGCCACTGTTAAGAAGCTCCACTTTATTTTTTAAGGCAGACTCTGTCACTGTACTTTCTATAACATGATCTTTCACTGAACCTTCCAACCTCACCAACTCAGACATTGCCAGGCCAACAACTCCAGGGATCCACTGACTCTTCCTTCCCAGCACTGTGATTTCAGCCACACAGCCATGCCTAGCTTTTCTGTAGGTGCTGGGGATCATATCTGGGTCCTCATACTCCCATGGACTTTATCAACTGAGCCACCTTAGCTTGTATACTAATTTTATAACGAATGGTCATTGATGCAGGCCGTGTCCACACATTCATGTCTCTCCTAACACTGATGACAGACATGAAATGAAAAGATTAAAGAAAAAAGCAACTGGTCATTATTAATTACAAATGGTGAGGACCTGACTGTTTAGAACTTTGCTGAGGTTCCAATGTGTGAGACTATATTGGAGAATCAATCAAATATCACAATCACAAAATCTTGTTGGGCTCCCTTGAGAAGTTTTGAGAAACAAGCAAAAACTAGCCATAATGCTTGGTTTGGATTTCAGCTTGGACCAAAGTCATCTCACTGGACCACCCAGCCTGGCGACTGCACCTTCTTCTCTAGAGGGCTGGTGTTCTTACCGCAGCCGATGGCTGGCCGAGGGGCTGCAGGGTTTTCTTTCTGAAAACAGAGTTCAGAGACTTGCATTTCTAAGGAGCTCACCAATTATCTAAGCTAAGTTTTAGAAAGAAGCACAGGTTCCAAAATAATTCCATCCCACCCTTCTACTGACACAACTATCATCTGAAGGACAAGGACGCAAACACACGATGGGTAACAGTTCTCTCTCAGGAGCCAACAAATGGGGAAAACTGCTTCCAGAAGTTGTGTGAAGTTGCTTGGAAAAGAAAGTACCTGGTAAAGACTGGGCCCTGAATGACAGTCCAATGGAGTGATCATGTATTCTACCAGTTCACCCTGTTTCACTGCTACCCAGGATAGCCTCTCTCCCTTTTAGCTGTCTCCAAATTGTCTGCATCCAACCTGTATCAAAACTCTTTGATCACCCAGCCTAGCAATTTCCTTTGAAAGTAACCCCACCTCTGAGACTGAATTTATAAAGTTCTCCTGGGAGATAGAGACAAATCTTGGGGTGGGCCGTCCTTAATCACATGAGTTGGCATGCTGCTGTCTGGAGTACAGTATTTCCCCGGTAGCTTGTAGATTTCATCCAATTCCCCTCGCAGGAGCATGAATGGGAAAGAGCTTCCTGGATGAACCATGGTGACAGATTCATCTTCCTTTAGGTCAAGTATCCCAAAGCATCCGTATACTGAGAGTTGTAGTCACTTCAAAATGTCTTAAACACTATGACACCTTTAGCCCAGACTTGAAGAAATTAGCATGGGGAGTTCTGCCACGTGGTTTCAGGTAACTAGGGAAGCAGATGATGAGAGTGGATTACAGGAGGATGGTGGGAACTGATGATGAGCAGCAGATAATAAAGAATGGTGATAGGATGCTGATGATGGGAACAGATGATGGGAGTAGGTGATAGGTAATGGAACCGTGTTCTACCCAAGAACTAAAATCATCTACAAAAGCCGGCAGAAGCCAAATGTCAAAGAATGAGTAGGACTAATGTATTTAACCTATTTGCCTTTCTTGCTCGTGCCCCAGGCCTTGTGGGTCTTGTAGGAATCCAGGCCACTTATATTTCAGACAGTTGTGTAAGGGAGGCAGCCAGCCTCACAAAGGCATTTCAGGGTTTTAGTGACAGGGCTCTGCTGTAACACAGCATTTCTCAAACAGGACTATGTTATACAACCTGGAAAATGGACTGGATCCATTGGTAGCTTAGAGGTGAAGCAGGATTCCAGAGGCTGCAAAGAGATGGTCAGCCAACCAGTCAGCCATGCTACTCCAACCTGCAGCTGTCCCATGCCTATCTAGGTTCAAGTCTAATTATTTATCACCATAAGGTAAAGAACTTGAGAACATGTACATTTTTGAGTTAATTCTATTTATTTTTCCTGGTATGGCTTTCCCGAGCCTTGAGCATATTTGAAGAAAAGAAAAAATGTAAAAGCAATAATTTGTGTATGACGCTGCCAGTTAGACATGTGCATTTAACATCTTAGCACAGACATTGACAAACAGGAACCAGGAACCAACTCACATTGTTCAGACAGACTGAAGTCTAGATGGCAAGCATAAGTTTGGAATTTTCATTTCCACTGGAAAAATGTGTTTATGAATTACCAAAGACGTAAAATAAATCATGTAAAAAAAAAAAACAAGTCCTCAGAGGAGAATGAGCTAGATAGAAATGCCATGCTCCCTGCTCAAATGTTACATGACAAGACATTTCCTAGGAGCTGTGATACACACACCTAC
This sequence comes from Cricetiscus sungorus, assembly GCA_030556225.1. Classification (NCBI taxonomy): domain Eukaryota; kingdom Metazoa; phylum Chordata; class Mammalia; order Rodentia; family Cricetidae; genus Cricetiscus; species Cricetiscus sungorus. Next base: position 34,576,335 of record JANBXA010000642.1, read on the forward strand.
TCGGGAGCCATGGCAGACCAAAGTACGGACGCCACCAAAGCCCACCATGGTGACTCAAGTGTTATTGGGGTAACATATACAACTATGGGTCAGGGCTTACAGGTGCAGAAAAGACTCTAAAACAGCTGCATCACCAAAGCCCACCCCAGCATGGGTGACAGCTCACAAAATCTGGGAACCTGGAGCACAGTGCACAGCCTACAGGCAGCTCAAAAGGTTGGAAAGTGTCCTTTGCAAGTGACTCGCTGGGTCTGAACCCCTTAGGGGATCTGGCCCCCAGGATCTTCTCTGCGGCTGGGCTTGTCTGAGAAAACTCTCAGCTGTCTTTATTGCCTATATAGCCTTGGAGAGGGTGGGCCTACCAAATCTGGTCAGTTTCAGAGACTCCCTGAAGCTATTTTGAATTGTTTGCCTTCAGTTTTAGGAGCTCCCCTGCAGGATGGAATGATAGTAGACATCTATCCTCATCATACATCTTCCTCAGAGGAAGATAGTATACAACAAGCAAGGTATGAAGCTCAAAAAACATGGCAGCCTGCGTTCTGGCGCTAGAACATTCTAGTTTACATGGCAGTGCTGTGTTCACACACACCCAAAATGAGAGGCTACAGGGAAGTCAGTGTTAAATATGTACAAAAATAGGCAAACCAAAGAGCTGGGTCAGGGAGGTGGCTCAGTGGGTTATGTATTTGCATTGCAAACAATATGATCTGAGTCCGGTGTTCCAGATCCACCTAAGACAAACAGGGTGCAGTGCTGTGTGACTGAAATCTCAGTGCCGAGGAGGCAGAGAGAGTAGGGTCCTTGCGGGTCATCAGGTAAACATCCTACTCAAATCTGTGAGACCCAGGTCCCAGTGAAGCTAGAGTCAGTCTCAAACAAACAACAAACAGGTTTGCATTCAAGGAAAACATTCAAGGTTAGCCTGCATGTACACCCATCTGCACGCATGCATGTACAATCATGCACACTTGCACAGATGCATGCATACATGAACGCACATACACACACACATTTAAAAAAAAAAGAGGTAGAATGGAGTTCAAGAATCTTTTGTTAATAGCATTACTGAGAAATATGCATGATTCTCTCGTTACACCTGAGATATACAGGAACAAAACTCCAAAACGGGTTGTTTTGTCATTGCCAGCCACCTTCCAGATTCAACAGTATCTATGAGAACTCTGTCCCTTCTAAACGTGATCCTGAGCTAATTGCTTTCTTTCTCCAGGTAAAACTGGAGCTCAGTTATGGAAACCAAGAAGTCTGGATCCAATTTTGTCAATGGAAGGGTTCTAGCAAATCCCGAATGCTATGGAGATTCCCAAGAGTGAGAAAGAAACACTCAGCCTTTCCATTTTAATAGGACCTCAGGTAAGTGCATACCCAACAGCTCGTGTATTCTCCACGTCTCCTTAGACACCCTTTTGCTGTTTTCTTTCCTGCATTAAATCAACTCAATTTATTTCACCTTTCCCCATGGTCCTGGTTTTCAGACTCCTGGTCCTTCCCTGTCCCCTTTTGAGCAGCTTCTGAAACCTCTGCCCTCTTCCTCCTGCAGTTATGCATCCTAAAGCTGGGCTTGGATGACCTTTTCCCATTACAAAAGGCAGAAATTCACTGCATCTAAGCTTGCCCCAGCACCAGAACCAAGGAACGGAACTAAGCAAGCAGGGAAGACTGATTTAGGGACCATGTTGAACAGGCTTTGGTTTGGGGTTCACTGCTTTCCCAGTGTGAGAATGAACAATAAATGAGCCCTACTTAGGGAACTTAGGGATTTGACAGTCCTAACTGAAGGACTCCAAGTAAGAGCATGGAAGTATTTGTCACCAACAGGTAGTGTTCACAATACCAGAATTCAGGAGTTTACTGGAGGGCAGCCTCAAACAAACCCTGCCTTTGAATTGTCACACCCTTGAATCAAGATTATCCTGGTGACAAGGAGAATTCAATGGAAGCTATGATGTTCCACTTCCTACATTAAGTTATCAATGGTAACCTAGGCAGCCTTCCCACACTCAGTCATATATTCTAGGAAACACTACATCCCAATTCACCCTAAGGGACTCCCGTGTGCTAAGGGTGTGAAGTTTCCCACACATAGCCAAGGGCGTGAACTTGAATGCTGGTCCTCTGGCCAGTCACTCCTGGCCAGTTTGTTCATGTCTTTCTTATCAGAAAAGTATGTAAGGTCATAAATGCAAAAGTAAGAAATAAAAGTATTTTGCATAAAGCATTCTCATATGAGCATCACTAATTGAACTCAGTAGGGTGTGTGTGTGTGTGTGTGTGTGTGTGTGTGTGTGTGTGTGTGTGTGTGTGTGTAGGTGTGGAGAGGTGTGTGTGTGTGTGTGTGTGTGTGTGTGTAGGTGTGGGGAGAGGTGTAGAGTGTGTTTGTGTGTTTGTATGTGTGTGTGTGTGTGTGTGTGTGCGTGTGTGTGTGTGTGCATGTGTGTGTGTGTGTTCAGCACAGAGATGTGTTGGGAGAGTACAGAGGATTTGGAGGGAGTAGTGTGTGACGTGGGTATGATAAAAATCCATTGTACCATGTATGAAAATTTCAAAGAAGAAATAAAGAATAATATGGGGGGAAGTTGTGTCTGGCTAAATATGGGAGGAGGCTGTAATGTGCGATGATAGACACCTAGAGTGCCTTTTAGCACAGCCATGCTCTTAGAGAGACTCAAGTCTAAGTCTGGTCAGTCATCAGGACCTTGGGAATCACACCCAAGGCACATGACGACATCATTCTTCAACACAGAACCTGGGAGCTTCAGGAAGTTGTTGGCTTTAATTCCTTTTTAAAATCCAGTGGTGGCTGGGAAGGTGGCTTAGCAGTTAAGAGTGTTTGCTGCTCTTTCTGATGGCTAGAGTTTGGTTCCCAGGCCCACACTGGCCAGCTCACAACCACTTGTAACTCCAGTTCCAGGAGATCTGATGCCCTCTTCTGGCCTCTTGGAGCACCCACCTATGCACAAAATAAATTTTAAAAATGAATACATCTTTAAAAAAATTAAAATAACTTTAAACTTAAATTAAAACTGAAAAACCCTGGATAGTCTGTGTTGGCACAAGGAGACCGAAGCGGAAGTCCCTGAAGACAGGAACACAGGATCATGTCCAAGTCCCTTCTGGCACAAGGCTCAAACAGCAAACAGGAAGCTCAATAAATACTGCTGAGCTTTCTCTTGCTGTACAGCATCCTCTAACTCAACTTGACCTTGCTATGTTTGGGAGAAATGGACTCATTCTCTTTAACTGCCACTCCCTCTCCTACACCCAGTCTTGGAGACACACAAGTGTACCAGCTTCATTGCAGGATGCAAAAGTTCTCATTACATATATACGGACACATTAGGAAAGCTGGGGGCTGAATCCATGCTTTTCAAACTCTTAGGGACAACCACAGGATAGGCTACTGGAAAATGGAGTTTCCACCCAATGGTCAGGAAAATCGTTCCATGATTGCCATACCATAAATATTTTATCCCTTTGTGGACCATGCTGTCTCCTCCACAAGTCCTCAAATGTGTTCCAGGATGCTTACACCAGTGGGTGTGGCTATACTCTAATGACTTCTCTGAAAAATCAGTCTTCAGCCAGCTTTGGTCCAAGGCTAAGGTGGCTGTGGTACCGGATACTGAGGTACCCGGCAAGCAGGACAGTCAATGTAGAGGATGCTGGTCCTGTTATTCTCACTTGTTTGTGCAGGTTAGAGGCTCTGAGCTTTTCTGCCTCAAAGAGCTATCTGTGATTTAATTCTGTTGCATTATCTTTTCCCACAGAGATGTAAAGAAATGTTTATTCACTTCAAATATGGCATCACCAGCAGACTAAAGTATTTCCACCAAGTCCAAGATGGGGACCCAATGAGTTTATTTGGTTTGTTTACAGAACATGGATGAAAAGTGATTTGGGGGTAAATCACACCACAGCAAGTCTCTCCTACAACCTCCCTGGAGCTGCCTAAATATGTTCTCCCTTCAGTTAATCTTAGTGCTCCATCGTGTCTGCAGCCCAGGAGACCATGTGTTGCTAGGTAGACTCATATATTAGTCAGTTGGAAGGCTCAGGCAGAAGCAGCCAGAATTCCAAGTGAAGACTGGACGATGATCTCCTTCTCCTCTGAAGGGACATCAACAGTTAGCATACCCAATCTTAAATGCTCTTTGTGACTGCCAAGGCTGCTCTAGTAAGGGTGCTGGCTGTTGCGTTTGGGGGACATCAATATCCCAGTGTTACCTGTCCCAAAGAAGAACCCGTTCATTCACTCATTCACTTTGCCCCTTCCTTTCTCCAGTTACTGAATATCAATTAACATTGGTCTAATATTCTTTAGAATATACACACTGCTGTAGTAAGGCATCCATTAGCTACTGTCTAACTAAAGACTGTGATCCTAAGTCCTTGGGAAACTATCTTGGAGCTTCTCGCAATCAACGAATACTTGAAGCCCTATATGCAGGGTAACCCTGAAACTGAAAATTCCAAAGGGGGTTGGTTTGAGATTGTGTTGTTGATGAGGACATCTTTGTAGAAGAGTAACTAACTGATTGCCACCTATCCCCCACGTCATCATACCTTAACCACAGCTTCCCATATGCCTATTCCAGGATGATTCACTATTCTGCAACTAAAATGTGGGGGGGAAAATCATAGCAGAAAGTCAGTGATAGTGACATTACCCACAGATAACATGAAGACAACCCTACTGTGCCTAGAAATAGATAACATGAAGACAACCCTACTGTGCCTAGAAATTAAAACTCCAAATTGCTTTAATTAGCTGAGCTAAGAGATTGAAGATTTCCTGGAAAGGCATCTTTGATGAGTTATAAAACACAACTTAAGTCAAGCACAGCCATGGTTTTTAAATGAATACACAAAATAGTGTTTCACATTTCATCACAAGTAGCAAAGGATTGCCGATAACTATTAAAACAGACCAGATCTGGTCCTGTTTGGGAGAGTCTACCATGCAAACACGTTCTGGAGGTCATGTGGCCCCATAAGGTACACGCAAATAAACCTGGGAATTGTGCTATTTTTTTCCTCTCTTTGATCTGACACACAGCAACAGCAAAGTCATTTCTACTCATTATAAACTGGGAAGGTTGGACTGAAGTCAAATCTCATATATTTTCAAAGAACTTTTGTATGAATGACATACTCAGAGGACAATGTTAAGTAGGAAGCATCTACCCCCAGCCAGCTAGAGCATTTTTGTCAGAATAGGGCTACTCCAAACACAGGGTTCTAACCTAATCATGTTTCCCTCAAAGCTACACAAGTCCTCTGGATAGTCAGGTGTCCCTAAACTTAGGTGCCAGTGCTTTTGAAAGCACAATCTCTACACAGCTTAAGGACAGTAGAGACATTTGCTGAAATCAGTAATCTATTGAACTGGAGGTGTGTGCATTACATGTATGTATTTGTGGGTGTGTACAGGTGTGAAAACACATATGTGCATGTGGAAACCAGAGGTCAAGGTTGGGTGTCTACCAGCATCACCCTCCTCCTTAGCATTTTGAGATAATCTCATCTGGGGAATTATAGGAAGTTATGGGATGACTGATGTGGGTACTAGAAACCAAATTTGGATTTTATGGAAGAATGGAAAGTGCTTTTAACCTCTGGAACATTTCTCTCAGACCACAAGCTCACTGTTTTGACTAAACTGGCTGGAGAGTGAGTGCCAGGAATGTTCCTGTCTCCATTTCCCGGTGGCTGAAGTTCCATCACTGCCCTGCCCAGCTCTTAAATGCCTGCTGGGAATCTAAAGTTAGGTCCCAAGGTTGCATGGCAAGCATATTACTCATGGAGCCATCACCCTATCATCTGGAGATCCCTGCTTCTAGCCTACAGACACCGACTAAGCACTTAGGGACATGAAACTCTCAAGAACCTCTGCCCTGACCCCATGGCCATATTCCAGGGGACACTGTATTGTCCTCTTAGGAGGAGAGAGGAGGTGAAGGACACATTCCCTGCACATATCTACCCAAACTCCACCTTGGCCGTAGCTATTCCCCCATACGGGCAAACGCAGTGAGTCTTTGGAGTGATTTTTAGGATGTGGGGGAGGCAGGGAAGCACGCCTTTGTGCCTACAGCGGGTGAGGACCAGCGAACACCATTCTCTAAAGGCCGCTGACGTGATCACTTCCCAGGACAGCGTGTTTTCAAGAGGAAAGCTTTGAAGTCTTCCCTGCTTAACCAAACAGAGCCTCAGACAAGTGCTTTTATGATTTGCCTCAAAACTGTCCATGAGACTGTTTCTTTTTTGTGGTCCATAAAAGCCATAAAAACTAGTTGTTTTGTTTTGTTTATGAAAGGTCAACACAAAACAAAAGACAATTTGGGTTTTCTCCTCCTGGCTGACTAGAGGTCTTAAAGTTCTTAAAGAACTTCTAAACATTCTACACTGAAGAGCCACAGGAAACAAACGCCTGTGTGTTATTAAAGTAATACTCAGACATTAAAGATGAGACTACAGCTTCCAAGCATAGTCGTCTGCTCAGAAGCACTGGGTTGTCATTTGCTTGATCTGACATTTTTCTTTTAATAAAAAAAAAAAAAAGATGAGGTGAATTGAGGTTAATTTAAAAGGAATAGGCACCTATGAGATGACTTGGAGGCTTAGGGCACTTTGACACCTCCTGATGACAGGAGTTCAGTCCCTGGGACCCTCAAGGTAGGAGGGGAGAACTGACCCCTACAAGTTGTGAGTTGTTTTATGACTTTTACCCACATGCCTTAGCACACCTACACACATCCACCCCCCCACACACAACTAAATAAATCAATGCGATTTTAAAATTAATTTCAAGAGAATAGGACTTCAGGCACACGTAGCAGCACTCAGGAAGGTCAGATCATATCAATGAAAAGATAATGGGCTGTGGTTGTCTAAGGTGAAGGGGAGTGAATTTCAAGAAGCTATGGAAAGGCTGCCCTCTTCAGACACAGCTCTTTTTATCCTACTTTAAATCGCTGTAGATGTTTCCGTAGCAGGGAATGTGGAAATACGAAGTCGAATATTTTCAGGTCAGAGCTTTACCCGAGTAAGCACCAAACAGGTACATGTGGAAAATGCTGTTAAGTGCCTGCACTTTCCCAGAGCACGCATCCTGCGAGCATCGTGCACAGTGCCGCCGCAAGCATCCAGGCGAGCTGGAGCATCCTGAGTGGTAATTAATTGATGGAGCTGTCTGGGGCTGAAATGTTTACCTCGGCTGTCACGCACCTCAGTACCTTCACAAGAGCCACCTGAATTTGCAGCAATTGGCTCTCACGCCATTAGAATTTTTAATAGCCAAGGTGAACTCGACTCTCATCCCACACAGCTCCTGTTGTCGCTTTTATTCCTGTCGCTATGGATGACCCAACGTGACAATTAAGAGCACGCTGTCATAACAGAAGTTTCTGCGAATAGCTGGGGCCAGGCAGCGTTTCTGCTCTCAGAAGAGTCTCCTTAAAATTCTCTTCAGATGGAGCCAGGTCATGGGGAAAACTGAACAGAAAACATTTGTAACTCAACTTGTTCTTCGTCAAGGATGATAGCTTTTCAATGACCAAATGCCAAGGAAGGAGAACAGGAAGAGTAAGGTGGAGAGCAAGATCCACACTCTCAACCCACACCATCCAATTTTGGTTCTATACAGGGGTTCCCAAACAATCTAGATCCAAAGAAGAGGACACCCATCCAGTAAGAAACCCCGCCCACTGTACTGTCGGCTGCTGGAAGGACTGGAGATGTTTACTTGGCAAAGAAGCTGCTCTCGTTCTGTAATAAAACAGGGGAAGCATGTAATAGTCTCAGGCGAGCAGAGGCCACTGGAGGGAATTGCTAAGCCCTGCTTTTGAGAAACAGTTGTTTATAGAAATCAATTGGAGCTTATAGGAAAATGGTGTGTGCAGCAATGGTAACTGTCCATTTACATAATACTTGACATACATAGTATATGCATGCATCTTGAAGACAGGCACAAACGCAAAAGTGAGATGTTTGCTGTTGGAGGTGACTGAGAACAGAAGAAATGTGTGCCAGTGTCTCTCCTCTGGCCTCTGATATTCAGTTTCATGTATAATTGATTATAATTTTTGTGATGGTTAAAATAAGAATAAATAAATTATGAGGATTTAAAATACCATCCATTTGCCAGGAATAGTCAGTTTTTCTCTGAATGGGTACTGAACAATTGTCATTTCTTGAAAGCAGTCCCTGCAGACAGGAAGTTCCTTTGGGCTTTTTTGTACTTTCAAATTACCCAGGTCCCAAACTAAATTTATGCAGATCTTAAATTTATGGCATTTGGAAAGAAAAGCTGATACACCAAAAGCTGTTCCAGTTGTGCTGAGGTAGCGCTTGTTACAAATTTCCTGATGGAGTCAAGAGAAGGCCCTTTGTACTCTATAATAGGACCTTGAATTTGGAGGCTGGAGACATGGCTCAGCCATGAAGAGGACTAACTGCTCTTTCCGAGGACCCAGGTTAGGTTTCCAGCACCCAAATTGTGATTCATATACAGTCTGTGACTCCAGATCCAGGGCATCTGATGCCCTCTTGTGGCCTATGTGGGCACTTGCATACATCTCTGTGTGTGTGTGTGTGTGTGTGTGTGTGTGTGTGTGTGTGTGTAGAAAGAGAGGGGGGGGAGAGAGAGAGAGAGAGAGAGAGAGAGAGAGAGAGAGAGAGAGAGAGAGAGAGAGAGAGAGAGAGAAAGTATAAAGACCTTGTAATTGAGAGAAGTAAATCACATACACCACCACAACTTCTGGAATTTCACATACAGCTCCACATAGAATTATACAAGTAGAGCCTGGAGAGATGGCTCCAAGGTAAAGAATGTTTGCTGCCCTTGAAAAGGGCTCAGGTTTATTTCCCAGTGCCAGTACTCACCCTATGACTCACAATTATGTTTAACTATAGTTCCAGAGGATTTGATGTCCTCTTCTGGCTCCCATGGGTACCTCACATACACTGTGCACACAGACAGATGCAAGAAAAGCACTCATACACATAAAATTAAAATAAATATAATTATCAAATTATATACGAGTATGTCACAATTAAAATTATAACTTGAACATATATCCAAATATAAGTGTTGAATGTAGATATATATAAAAATTTGCATAATACACATATGTAACCTAAGTAATATATATCATATTACAGGCATTATTCATATTTACATAGTCTTATATATTAAAATATGTGGGCATACTAGCATATACTACACATAAGTATATATTAAGTCACACATGTTATCCACTGCATAATGTGTATAAAATATAATGTATTGCATACAATATGCACATATTACTTTATAAATACCATAATACACAATTGGTATATAAGTGCAGCTGGGAAGTGATGTACTGTTAACCTTAATTAGAAATGTTGAGTTTCCAAGCACTGAGCTACCCACCTAAAGTTTTCATTATATATAATAACCCTTTAACAAAGAAATAGAATTAACACAATACATAGAGAGGCCTCTATTCCACTCAGCATCACCCCCAAGTCCTCCTCCTGGGGTTGTAGGATAATCTTTGTGTACTCTGTGAAGAAGTGTCACTCTGATTGGTTTGATAAAAAGCTGATTGGCCAATAGCCAGGCATGATTTCCAAGCACAGAGGATGCTGGGAAGAAGGATAGATTCACAAGGAGACACTAGGACTCAGTGGAAGCAGAATGGGCATTATAAAGTAAAGGTAACCAAGCCATGTAAAAGAACATAGATTAAAAGATATGTGTTAATTTAAGTTACAAGAGCTAGTTAGAAACACGCCTAAGCTATAAGCCAAGATTTCATAATTAATAAATAGCCTCCATGTCATTTTCTGGGGTGGGGGGAGCTGGCTGGCAGGACAGAGAAAGACTTGCTACAATCCTGGGAACATAAATCTCTCTCTGATCTCAAGTTCAGTAACTCCACAGTACTTTAATATAAAACGAGTTACTCTTTGTCACTGATGCAGGCTCTTGTGGCCTTGGTCCACTGACTGCTTCTCAGTGCATCCTGGTGGGATAATCACTGGCCTCTCTCTAATAGGCTGTGTTAAAAGAAGCACCAGGTCACAGGCCACGTGAGAAGTGAACCCTTGGGTGAGTTAGGGGTTGGTGCCAATGAGGACAGGGGGACACTCTAACCCTAGCCTTTGCCAACCCTCCAGGATTAGTCGATGTTAGGAAATCCCAGCTGGATTCAGTGCCTTCTTAGTGCAGCAGGCAGCACATCAGTCTCATAATCTGAAGGTCCTGAGTTCGAGCGTCAGAGAAAATCCCAGCTGGTAATCAGGCTATCAGCATCTTTTTGGAGGGTTACTTAGCCGTTTCCTTTAAGATTGGCCCTTCCATCTTGGTAGGAAGCTTGTGAAGACATGGAACTTATCACAGAGGTTATGCTGTTCTATGGGGAAGTGGAACATTTCATGTCCATCTATTGAATTCTATTTACAATCATAAGGTAAACAACTCAAACACATCAGGAAGTCCTTGCAACTGACCAGAGTCTGCCAATACTCCATACCCAACCAAGCCTATTTAAGTTGTAAGGCCTGCTGAGAACTTCTTGGGAGAAGCAAAAACCAACTGAGCTTGCCTGGAGGACACTGTCCAACCTGTAGAGTTGTGGTTAGGTTGTGCAGTGAGCTCTGGGTTCCCAGCTTTGTGAGGTGTCACCCATTCTGAGTGGGTGTTAGTGATGAGTCATTTCTGCCCTGTAAGTAACCCCTCACCCACATTCCTATACATAATCCCAATAAAACTCATCAGTTAGCCAAGTAGGACTTCAGTGATGTCCATGGTTTGATCTGCCACTGGTTCTCCATCTGGAGTGGGAAGTCCTCCCTACAGGAATAGTGTTACACAGCATGGGGTGATAACTCAGTCCATAAAGTGCTGGCCACATAGCATGAGAACCTGAGCTCCATTTCCTGGACACATGTACAGATCCAGAGGTGGCAGCACTCACTTGTAACCCTGGTGATGGGGAGATGTGAGATGGGAAGAGGCAGATCTTTTGGTTTTGCTGGGCAGTCAGTTTTTCATAGTAGTGAACCACAGGCCCCTGAGAGGTCCTGTTTCAAAATATGAGGTAGACAGCTGCTCTGAGAAACACCACCTCTGTTTTCCCCATGCCCACACATCCCTGTGTATGCACACAATAAATAAATAATGGATCCTCGCATTTACATTTAATAAGCCTGCATTCAAACCAGTTTCTCCCCCTAGAGCTAGCATTATCAGCTACCGTTACCATGACACAGACACAGGCCATGGGAAATCCCGCACACAGACAAGTCATTTTTGTGATTAACTGGCAGAATCAAGAGGAGAGAAAAAAAATAGGTCTAGAGTACACACAGTGTTTTAGCCATTTGTCCCACATGAGAAAAATATTTATAAAAACAAATAGTGTGTGGAACCAACATGGCCAATTCCAGGGATGGGTTTAATCTTCCTAATCCCTTATAAAATGATAAGACTGTTAGAGAGAAAGATGTCCAACGAGTCCCTCTCCTGGGCCCTGCTGCATACTTCCTGGCATTATTGGAGAGCGGGTGGACTGCGTTCTCTCAAAGCAAACTTCGCAGCTGTCTTGAGGCCAAAGGTTCTGAACGTGGATGGACACTTTATTTGGGGGCCACACACAACTCTCTACCTTACCTAAGACAGAATGACTCCAGTCTGAATGCAAAGAGAAATCCTACAGTTGTGCAAGCAGACGCAGACAAGCCAACAGGGTAACGCCTGGAAGGCCTAGAACTTTGCTGCCCCAGATCCCCCGTCAGTACACCAGGACTAAGGCTCCTAGGTAATGTTGAATTTGTAACACTACAGCTACAAATATCCATAAAGGGTATCTGTTGATTGACTTGCCAGGATCCCTTTCTCACGTTTTTTTCTTTATTATGCACCCTGACCTTGTGTATGCACATGTGAGTGTACATGTGTGAGGACACCTGAGTATATGCACGTGTGGAGGCCAGAGATCAACAAGGTGTCTTCCTCAGTTACCCTCCACCTTGTATTTTCAGACAGGGTCTCTCATGGCCTGAGACCACAGTGATTCTGCTAGAATGGCTTGCCAGTGAGCTCCAGGGTCCTCCTGTTCCCACCCCCACACATGGTAAGCATGTACCACCGTGCCTGTCTCTAATGTGGGCTCCTCACTCCCACACATGGTAAGCATGTACCACCGTGCCTGCCTCTAATGTGGGCTCCTCACCCCCACACATGGTAAGCATGTACCACCGTGCCTGCCTCTAATGTGGGCTCCTCACCCCCACACATGGTAAGCATGTACCACCGTGCCTGCCTCTAATGTGGGCTCCTCACCCCCACACATGGTAAGCATGTACCACCGTGCCTGCCTCTAATGTGGATTCCTCACCCCACACATGGTAAGCATGTACCACCGTGCCTGCCTCTAATGTGGGCTCCTCACCCCCACACATGGTAAGCATGTACCACCGTGCCTGCCTCTAATGTGGGCTCCTCACCCCCACACATGGTAAGCATGTACCACCGTGCCTGCCTCTAATGTGGGCTCCTCACCCCCACACATGGTAAGCATGTACCACCGTGCCTGCCTCTAATGTGGATTCCTCACCCCACACATGGTAAGCATGTACCACCGTGCCTGCCTCTAATGTGGGCTCCTCACCCCCACACATGGTAAGCATGTACCACCGTGCCTGCCTCTAATGTGGGCTCCTCACCCCCACACATGGTAAGCATGTACCACCGTGCCTGCCTCTAATGTGGGCTCCTCACCCCCACACATGGTAAGCATGTACCACCGTGCCTGCCTCTAATGTGGATTCCTCACCCCACACATGGTAAGCATGTACCACCGTGCCTGCCTCTAATGTGGGCTCCTCACCCCCACACATGGTAAGCATGTACCACCGTAACTGCCTCTAATGTGGGCTCCTCACCCCCACACATGGTAAGCATGTACCACCGTGCCTGCCTCTAATGTGGGCTCCTCACCCCCACACATGGTAAGCATGTACCACCGTGCCTGCCTCTAATGTGGGCTCCTCACCCCACACATGGTAAGCATGTACCACCGTGCCTGCCTCTAATGTGGGCTCCTCACCCCCACACATGGTAAGCATGTACCACCGTGCCTGCCTCTAATGTGGGCTCCTCACCCCCACACGGTAAGCATGTACCGCCGTGCCTGCCCCTAATGTGGGCTCCTCACCCCCACACGGTAAGCATGTACCGCCGTGCCTGCCCCTAATGTGGGCTCCTCACCCCCACACGGTAAGCATGTACCGCCGTGCCTGCCCCTAATGTGGGCTCCTCACCCCCACACATGGTAAGCATGTACCGCCGTGCCTGCCTCTAATGTGGGCTCCTCACCCCCACACATGGTAAGCATGTACCGCCGTGCCTGCCCCTAATGTGGGCTCCTCACCCCACACATGGTAAGCATGTACCGCCGTGCCTGCCCCTAATGTGGGCTCCTCACCCCCACACATGGTAAGCATGTACCGCCGTGCCTGCCCCTAATGTGGGCTCCTCACCCCACACATGGTAAGCATGTACCGCCGTGCCTGCCTCTAATGTGGGCTCCTCACCCCCACACATGGTAAGCATGTACCGCCGTGCCTGCCCCTAAGGTGGGCTCCTCACCCCACACGGTAAGCATGTACCGCCGTGCCTGCCTCTAATGTGGGCTCCTCACCCCCACACATGGTAAGCATGTACCACCGTGCCTGCCTCTAATGTGGGCTCCTCACCCCACACATGGTAAGCATGTACCGCCGTGCCTGCCTCTAATGTGGGCTCCTCACCCCACACGGTAAGCATGTACCGCCGTGCCTGCCCCTAAGGTGGGCTCCTCACCCCACACATGGTAAGCATGTACCGCCGTGCCTGCCCCTAAGGTGGGCTCCTCACCCCACACATGGTAAGCATGTACCACCGTGCCTGTCTCTAATGTGGGCTCCTCACCCCCACACATGGTAAGCATGTACCGCCGTGCCTGCCTCTAATGTGGGCTCCTCACCCCACACATGGTAAGCATGTACCACCGTGCCTGTCTCTAATGTGGGCTCCTCACCCCACACATGGTAAGCATGTACCACCGTGCCTGCCTCTAATGTGGGCTCCTCACCCCACACATGGTAAGCATGTACCACCGTGCCTGCCTCTAATGTGGGCTCCTCACCCCCACACATGGTAAGCATGTACCGCCGTGCCTGCCCCTAATGTGGGCTCTGAGGACTGGGGCTCCAGCCTCCTTGCTTGCCATCTTCCCAGATCCCTTTGCTGCTCACATTTCTTAGGAATAACAGATTCCTTTGAGAAACTCATCCATCCCCACCACACAAAACAGGTGCCTCGTCCTTCTAATGACCCAAACCTACCTGGAAATTTCATTACCAAAATTTTAGTTCATCCCAATAAGATGCCTTGGCATGGAGAAATCTTTTATCAGCTACCAGCGCAAATGTTCTAGATCCCAGGAGTTTTCCTGGTGATTCCGCTTTCTAACGACTGCAGGTCTGGCTTACGCCATGTTCATCCTACAAATCCCATTTTGCCCAGATTAGCAAGTGTGGCGAGATATTCACCACTGCCTCACCTGTTGCACTGACCACACCCATTGGGGGTGGGGCAGGTGCGGACATGACCTGGGAGAACTAGGTCTGGGCCGGGGACCCCAGAAGGCCCTCTTTTTTCTTCCTGGTTGGAGACAGATAGCATCGAAAGGCATCCTTGGGACGGGAACCTGCTGGCAGTCATCTGTTTCTGTTGTAAATGATTTCTCCCTGAATAAACATCCATCAGCCTATCTGTTTTTTCAGATCCTTATTTATCCACGATAATCCCGTGCCACCTTCCACTGATACAGTGGGAAAGACCTCTCCCAATTGCCTTGTTTTCTGCTTATGCTTCACTTTTCACAGTACATCACTTTTGCCAGAGATACAAGCATACACACACACACACACACACACACACACACACTCATATATAGTGCATCACATCTCATATTTATGAATGCTGTCCTAATATATCCTATCCTATCCTATCCTATCCTATCCTATCCTATCCTATCCTATCCTATCCTATCCTATCCTATCCTAAAGTGTTGTCATTATAAAGGAACTCAAACATAGTTTCTGTTTTTTTCTGTTCCATCGGTGATGAGGAAGTAATTGAAGCTTTCACTTGACTAAATCAGTGATCTTCACCTCACAGCAGCGCTGGGCCACAGACCCTCTTCCTTAGACCTTGATCCTGAAGATCTGTGGGGACCTTGCCTTTGCTTTTCCAATAAGCACACAGCTGATAATTTGCTCATCTTAGGCCACACCTGAGTACCATTAAATTAAACGTGATGATTAATAATGATGGTAACTACATGAGGTTTAGAATCACCATAGAAACAAACCTCTGGGCATGTCTGCGGGTGAGTTTTTAGATTAGGTTAATTGAAGTGAAGAGATCCACCCTAAATGTGAGTGATTCCATTCCAGGAGCTGGGTTTCCAGAGTTAATAAATGGGAGAAAGAAGGCTGAGACCCAGAATTCACCTCTCTGCTTCCTGGCTGTCCATGCAGTATGATCTCCTGCCTTGAGCTTCTGCTGCCTTGATTTCCTTCCAGAAATGACTGTACTCCACAACGGTGATCTAATAAACCCTTCTGTCTTGGGCTGCATTTTCCAGGTATGTCACAACCCTGAGAAAAATTACCTACTATACAAAGTCAGTGCGTCTCCAAGTCTGTGATTCTGGGAGAAGAGACTCTGGAAAGCAGAGGCTGGTGAGCTATTTCTAGAAGGGACCTGAGACTCTGCATTTCACACAGGCTCCAGGATACGCTGAGGCTGCTACTCCTGACAGCGAGTAGCCGGAATCAGATGGCTGCAAATGCACAGTATTTGTGTCTACCCCGCACAGTAGACAAGTGCAAATCTTCTCCATGAGTCCAGATTGCTTCCTCATCCACTCTACTGCCTTCCTCAAAAAGCATGATTTTTTTTTTTTTTTTTGAGAAATCAGAAGTCCAGAGGGCTCACAATACCTGAGCAGATATCACAGGTAGCTGGGTTTATTTTCAATAGAACCCAATTCTCTCTGATCACCACCCCACTGCAGTGTTAAAGAGTTCACCAAGCCTTGGGTCTGAGCCTTGGACTCAGATCAATTTCTCCCTGAACCCAATTTAAAAAGAAAGCAGAAAGCAGGCAAGAGATCACTCCATCAGTGACATGGGCCCCTAAGCAAGACACAGAAGAAACACACAACATGCTTCCAGTCGCTCAAGTATCAAAGCTTGATCTGACCTAGAACAACTGAAATGCCCTGGCCACCTACAACAGCCACCTTCAAGGACAGACAAATCAAGTCCTCACTGTAAAAGGAAAACATAAAAAGGCCAAGGAGGAAATCATAAACACCCAGAGTTCAAGAGGCAAGACTCCCAAATCGCTGGTCCTCCTCGCCTCCCTGGCCATGGAGGTCTTTTCCCTGGCCTCCATAGAGGCCATTCATTGGTTTCACTGACTTTTATTTACTTTCTAGGACATATTACATTATAGTACAGGACAAAAAAATTGTAAAGAGTTCACTCATATTTATGTTTTATCTAAGTAAATTCTGATCGTAAAGGGAGGGATACGAGAATGGTGGTTGGTAAAGCAGTCACAAGGTTTTATAATTCTTAAGATGATTGCATGAGTCAGAATACTCTATTGAATTACACAGAGAGACGTGTGTGTGTGTGTGTGTGTGTGTGTGTGTGTGTGTGTGTGTGTGTGTGAGGGCATGTTTGTGATGGATTCTATGAGTAAAAGCAGTGGGTTTACTGGATTGGCTTTCATGGCTGTGCTCTGGACAGTCCAACAATAGCTGCCCAGATGCTGGAGATCTAAGCATCTGGAAGACCTCCCCCCATCACAAATAAAAGAAACCAACAATGGTACCCAAGTCCAAGGCAAAGGCCCATAAGTTGCCTGGAAGGCTCTGGTAAGGATCAAAGAGCTAAAGCTGCAGTCTGGTGTCTACAGGGGCTAGCAAGGGCTCAGAGTGCATGCTGGTGCCTTCCTCCTCCCCCCACTGCTTGTCCCGTGTGGTCCCTGGCCTATTAAATAATGCCACCTCCATTCAGGTCAGTCTGCCCTCATCAATTGCTCAATTGCTGTGCCTTTTGTCTCTGGGACTGACACATTCAAAAGGTGCTTTGTGAATCTCTAAGGTGTTCCTTATCCAGCTATGTGGACGATTGAGATTAATCACCTCAGGTCAGAGGGATGACTCTGGCAGAGAACCCAAATTTGGGTTCCAGAACCCACACCTGGAAGATCACAATTGCCCATATCTCCAGGTCCAGGGTATCTGACACCTTCTTCTAACCTCCTTGGACACCTGCACTAAAGTGTACCTACCAACACACAGATACACACACACACACACACACACACACACACACACCACAGTGAGAGAGAGAGAGAGAGACATAATTAAAAACTAAAGATGTCTTACCAAAAAAAAAAAGATTAATCATTACAATGGTCATTCAAATAGCCATGTTGACACATGGGATGGAATAGAAAAGAAATCTTTATAAGAGCAAACAAAACTATTTCTCTATAATTTCCTAAGGAGCCCAAACTTGCCAATTCTCGTGTCATTTAAATTTAGAAAACTGTGGAGGAACAGAGTCCTATGAGACGTGAGGTCTTAAATATCGATGTCTTGATTGTCAACAAGGAGATGCAGAACTGAGTCCAGGTATTAGGAAAGGCCTTCAGCTATTCAAAGTCTAAATGAAAAAACACAGGATGCCTGCCCCTGCCTTGGCCGATCAACATAGGAAATATCTGCTCTTAGAATGACAGCGGAGCTCATAGAGGTACAAGGTGCTACCACACCCCTGATAACCCCAGAATGTCCAGTCATCACGAAGGGCTAGCATCTTCCATTTGTGAATTTTTTTTTCTTTTGGCTTTGGAAAAATTCCAACTTTATTAAATAGTTTGTGTTCTCTTTGCTTGAAGGTTGGTGGCTCTGATGTTCTCAGCCAGGTATGCCACTGAACCAGGACCCAGCTGGCCAAGTCCTGCTTTAGCATAATTTTAAATTGCCACGTCAACAGAACACCACTCTTCCGTTTAAATTACGGAACAATTAACAGCACTCTGTTGGTTCACTTCCAGGATGAGTTTAGCCCTTGTATGTAGCTCATGTTATTGCCATCCTTAATGTTAACTGGTCACATTAATATATATATATATATATATATACATACATACATACATACATACATACATATATATATATATATATATATATATATATACATACAGACGTCAACTGATGACAGAGAGAGGGGCAGGGCAGGCAAATTTAACAGAATTTAAACCCTGATACTCTTAAGACCAAAGGTATTCTTGTATTTTCATCCCAATGTTAAGACTAAACACACACACACACACACACACACACACACACACTCACACACACACACTCACACTCACACACACACTCACTCACACACACGCACGCACACACACTCACACACGCACACACACACAGACTCACACACACACTCTCACACACACACACTCACACACAAGCATGCACGCACACACACTCACACACACACTCATACACATGTACACACACTCACACATACGCACGCATGCACACACACTCACACACACGCACACATACACACACACACACTCTCACACACACACTCACACACACTCACACACACAGACTCAGCCTTATCCTCTGTGTTGCAGCCTCCTTGCAGCCTGAAGGTAGAAATAATGAACTTGCAGAAGGGAGTGACAGATTTTATCTCCAAGACACTGACCTGAATGACTCCATTAGCATTGTTCCAAATGAAGAGCTGCCCTCCCTCCATGGGGAAACAAGGAGCTGCTGGGAGACAGGATGCACTGAGATGTTCTGTTTCCAGTAGAAACTGGATCCTTCCCCAGACCCAAGGACATGCTGTGCCCTCGTCCTTGCATCCCATGGCAGCCACACTGTCTATTTTTGTGATACTTGCCTGTAACAGAGTAACAGCATTTTGAACAAGAGTCACCTAGACCCTCCCTGCTTTCGTTGAAATCCATATTAGCTACAAACGTGGGGAACCCCTTGCCCAGCCCCATTGACCGTAGTTCACCCATTTCCCTTCTGGGACTCTTTTCTTTATAAGATCAAAGCCAGTTGTGGTGTGCAGAGACCTGGCTTTCTACATACAGACTCCTGGTGGGCCCCCAGCCATGCAGATACAGAAGAGATTGGAGAGATGGTGGGAATGGGTGCAGTTGGTAGCGAAGGGGGGTCAAGCTCAGGCAGCGCCCCTGAGAATCCCTGCTTACAGTGGCTCACCTAACAGAATGAAGCACCTCTGGGGGCTGGGAAGGCAGCCTGGTCAATCACCAACACTCATGTGACAAATTCCAGCATGGGTCACACTTGTAATCTCAGTCCTGGGAATGCAGGCGAAAGAATCCCTGGGGTTAGCTGGCCTGCCAGTCTTGCCTGATCAGGGAGTCCCGTAGGTCCTGGCTCCAAAGAGCAAGTAGACAGAACCCGAGGAATGGCAGCAGAGGTGGGCCTATGCCCTCCACACACATGCGCAGCATGCACACACACACAGAGGCATTTACACACACACACACACAAGTATGCACACATGTACACGCATCCCATTTTTAAGATACACTAAATGCAGAGCTCACGGACTCCAGTCTGACAGCTGGAGAACCAGCATAGGACCGAACCAGGCCCCCTGATCTTTGGTGACAGTTAGGAGGCCTGGGCAGTCTAAGGGGCCTCTGGCAGTGGAACCAGTATTTATCCCTAGTGCACGAATGGTCTTTGGGAGCCCATTCCCCATGGAGGGTTACTCTCCTAGCCTAGAAACAAGGGGAGGGCCTAGGCCCTGCCCCAAATGATGTGACAGACTTTGACGATCCCCCACTGGAGGTTGCACCCTCCCTCAGGAGTGGATGGGGGTGGAATGGAAGGTGTGGGGGGTCAAGGGGGATGGGAGGGAGAGGGAACTGGAATTGATATGTAAAATAAGGTTGTTTCTAATTTAAACTAAAATGTTTTTAAAATAGATACACTAAATTCATTTTCACACTTTATTTCGGTACCATTGTGTTTTAAATGGTAGATAACTGCCGAGTCAGGGTATTGGGACAGCAATGATTCCAGATGTACTACACTTGTTACAGGCTTTATAGGAGCTCAGGCGCTTTTGCTAAATACCACGGAGAAGCCAGCCTCTTTGTTGGCATAATGAAGATGTCAACATTCCGCTCTACTAATATTTCCCTCCTGTTACACTTAAATGTTTAATGCCTTGCGTATTTACCTCATGCCTGATACCTACAATACGGTCAATAATTAGAGCCTAATTATAACACCAACCATAACAAAAACCTTTTTTGGAAACCATATTTATGCCAAGATAAAGACTCCATATGCAAACTAGTCCTTAAACAAGTTAGGCTTGAAGCTGATCTTCAGCCCTTGCTTGGCCTGAACCCAAAAAATCCAAGATTGTTGGAGTCTGCTTGCTCTCCAGACACTGCGTGAGAAGTACCACCTTACCAGCCCAACCTGCTTGTGACAGCTGGGGCATGGTCAGCCAGAAATAACATCTTAGATGTCTCCCCAAACCAAAGCTCCAGCAACTCCCCCACGGCTCCCACTCGGCACAGAGTCAATGTACAGGAGCCACACTGTGGACAGAGCGGCCCTCTGAGGAAATTATTTTCATTGGATGCTAGTCCATCACCTGACACCTCCATCTGGACTCCACAGGGAGCTGCACAACATGGCAGACAAACAAAAGTACAGTATATACATAGAAAGAAAAAAATGCAAAAATAAAACCTAATTTTATAGCTCTGACAATTATGGATATAAAATAAAACTTTTTAAATTAAAATATAACTTAAATATAAATTTTAAAAAAATCAGACCTGTGGAAGCTACCTCTAGCTCTTCCACGGGCCCTGTTGTAGGCAGCCTCTCTGTTTTTTTTTTTTTTTTTTTTTTTTTTTGCTAAAGGCTGCTGAGAAGTGAAAGTCATTGACCCAAGTCGCCTTTTGTTTCTGTGATAGAACACTAGCTAAAAAACTACTTGGGAGAGGGAAAAAAATTATTTGGCTTACAATTCCATGTCACAGTCCATCATCAAGGGAACCGGGGCAGGAACTCAAGCAGGAACCTAGAGATGGGGACTGAAGCAGAGGCCACAGAGAAACCACCGCTTACTGGCTTGCTTTCCCCGGCTTTCTCAGCTTTGTTATACGATCCAGGACTACCCGCCCAGGTATGGCACCACCCACAGTGGGCGGGTCTACCGCATCAATTAGCAAACAGAAAATGATGCACAGACTAGGCCCCCTCCTTGGCCACTCCGATGGAGGCAATTTCTCAGGTGTGTCAAGGTAACAATGAAGTTAGCCTTTATAGTCCTTGTCATTACTATTTCACTTGCCAAAGAATTCAATATAGCAAATCTATAAAGGTAGAAACAGACCAGTGGTTACCTAAGACCGAGTCAGAGAGACTAACTATAACTACATGGAGGCAGCTTCCTGGACAGTGGATATTCTTGAGCGTTATGGTAGTCATATGGACACACACATCATTAAGCTGTGCATCTAAAAGTTATAGTTACTGTATGAAGATATATTAAAATGGAATCCTTTTGTCTTTAATGAAGAGGTCAAAGAAGACAGTTGACTACAGATCCAATTACAGGCGAAAATTATCCACTCATTTTAGAAGGTGAAGGAATAAGGCTACGAAAATGGCTCAGGGGGTCAAGACCTAGCTGTGCATGCATTGGGATCAGAGTTCAGATCCCCAGAACCCCGGTAAAAAAAAAAATCAAAAAATCAGCACAGGTAGGGACAGGACCTTTAGTACCAGATTATCCCCGTCCGGGGAGATGTCCTGGCTTCATTTTGTGTTTTTAATGTGGAGGATAAATGAGGAAGACATTGTAACATCAACCTAAGCCCTTACACTCAAGTGCACATAAGATGAGGCCACCAGGGCCATCTAAGGTGGGGCCAGCACAGTCAGGGCCAAATGAGGCAAAGCTAGGGAACTCAGTAGGTGGTTGAGCAAAGGTCTCTCCTGGAAAAGATTGCGGAAGAGCCAAGTGTCTGCACACAAAGCCCTGCACAGCCCCAGCCTCTTGTCCCCAGTCTGCATCCGCTGAATTTTACTCCCAGGCCAGGTTTCAGGAGGCTCCACTGGTGCTCAGAATTCTAGGGATTTTCAGAGGTCCCATTAATGCAATCTGTCTTGCTCCTGGGCCTTCCCTGCTTGTGACAGCATGGAGCTATTTTGCTGCCTGAGTGTGACTTCACCTGGGGGGTTCCATACTTAAAAGGACAGACTTATTTTTATCTCCTTCAAAAGCCCCACAGCTTTTCCACACAAAGGGAAGATGAGTGACTAGGCTCGAGTCCTTCTTTTGGCTGGGGGGAAAGAAAGATAAAGAGAAAACTAAGCCAAGATGTGTTGCCATGTCGCCCACTTTCCTTTTCTCTTGTTAATTAGGGAATGTGCTTTGAGCCATCTCCGCGAACCTTTTGCATGGAAGCACCCTACCCCCCAACAAGGAATAGTTTCGGGAATACTGGCATCCTCCAGAAACTGGCTGTTACGTTGCTCGCACCTAGCAATTTAAAATTATTGGCACTCTTAAATTAAGTGCATAAATCTGAAAGCGATCACCGCTTTGAGAGCACGGATTGCATGGCTGTTTCCACTATAATACCCTTCAGTTTCTCTAAGCAGGTCATTTTGGGGAGTGATAAGGGACACTGATTGCCCAGTGTGCATTGATTTAAAACTACCGGAATTTTCCATTCATTTCTACAAGTGCTTCTGTTTGTGCGAAGTCTTGCTCTGAATGCTTAAATCAGGTCAAATCAGACTCTATCACGTGTGCCCCCAAATCCTAATATAATTTAGCAATCTGCTTTTTGGTGTGCAAACTTAGGAATAATTTTTGGCTGCCTTAGCCAAAAAAAAAAAAAAAAAAAGCACACCAGCAGATACATTTGCTTTTCAAAACCTACAAGGTCATTGAAGTGAAATTTTCAGTGTTCAATGTCAAACAGATATAGAGGAAATGTATATATTGGTTTTTCAGAGATATTTGCTCCAGTATATTGCATTCAATTTCTCAAAAATAATATGGATTTTAATGTAAGGCCTGTTGTAGAATTTTATGTCCTTACTGCAAATCACCATGTTTTGCAACCTATCTCTGGAAGGAAAATGCTTTTCCTAAATTAAGTATACTCTAATGAAGTCACATGGAAAGATAAAGATGAAATAAAATAGTGTTAGAAAGGAAATCTGTAGTAGATGGATCGCCTTATACACAAGATCCCAAAATGTCATATTAAGTATTTAAAAAGGAGCCACAGAGAAGAGTATTGTCCTAAAAATAAATAAACAAGTACTGCTCTTGAAAATAAGTGGAAGAAATGCTTGCTAGGCTTCAACAGAAATAATAATTGTGACAATAACAGTGACACATAGCTATGCATAGTCACGACATAATAACAACAGTAGTCATAGCTTGACTCGGACTGCATGCTCACTGTATATCCTGGGACAGACCTATGACAGCGTCCCTTATCCTACTTTCTTAAGGTCTCTTCATCCATTAAGACTGGTCTCTCGATGTTTGGCAGAGAGGCATTTGTAGCTCAAGCCTAAGGACCAGAGTTCACATCTACAGGACCCAGGTAGAAGACAAGCCAGATGAGAGTGGTGTAATCACCGTAGATCAGAGAAGGAAGCCAGGCATCCCCGCCAGACCTAGCTGGTGAGCTGAACTGGCCGGTATCTACCAGCTCTGATTTCTGTTGAGAGACCCTGCCTCATCAAATAAGGTAGAAAATGAGACTCTACCCTGATATTCAACATGGGCCTCTACATCTGCATGTTCACTACCCATGATTTTATGTGCACTCTCACACATAAACATGCACAATGCATACATGCATACACACAACATAATATACATAAGAAAAAAGAACAGATTCTTATATCTAACACACACAAGCTTTTGAGACTGGGACTCACTGTATAACCCTGGCTAGATCTTCCCATTTCCCTTTCCTAACTGCTGAGATTACAGATATATTCCATGATGCTTACAAGGACAAACACATGCACATGTGTGTGTGTGAGCGCACACACACACACACACACACACACACACACACACACACAGATCAGAATAAGTTCTCTGTGTCTTTCTCTTTCTTCCTCTCCCTCTCCTATTCTTTCTCTGTCCCATCTTCCTCTCCCCACCCCACTCCAGATAACTGGGGCATAACAAACACATATGCTGTAAAAGTCCACCTTTTGTAAATACACAGTTCAAAGGAAATTATAAATTTGTACCATTCCACAGTTATCTATTCAATTCCATCTTATAATCCCAGTAATCCCCAAAACACTCTCAGGCCTATTTGCAGTCAAAACTATTATTCTAAACACCCAGGCAGCTCCTGACCTGGAAATGGCCTACAAGTAACTGATAATAAGTCTCCACGTCATAGTTTAGGAACTGGTTGGTGACCCAAAAGAAAAAGTACGGTGCAGTGGATATCGGCATTCTTGCGATTTTTCATTACTGAGTTGTATTCTATTTCATGATATTTGATAATCAGTGAATGTCTGAAATGTTTTCATTTTTGTACTATTGTAAATACAGTCTTTGAGAGTACCAGTACATGTCCTGGCTTTGGCGATAGATTGATACTTGTATCGGGCAGAGACTTCAGATGTGCTGGTTCACAAGATGAGCTCATGGCGTTCAAATTTGCAAAGCTCCACTAGCCTGTTTCTAAAGTAACTATATCAATTATGTAACCATAATTGTGCAGGCATCCTATATAATTCAGTTTCACTGAACAGAAAGGAATGATACTCAAGGACACTCAGTACCTTGCTTAAGATTTACTAAAGTTGTGACCTCAAAAAAAAAAAAAAAAAAAAGAACACAAAACAAACAAATGAAAACCAACATGGCCTTCTGTCTGCGATTGGTGCAGGCGCCAGTTCTGTGACTGTATAAGCAGGCTTTTCAGCTTGCATGGCAACCATGGGGAGGCATGAGTTGCCTCTCTCATATTGCAATGCTAGACCCAATGAAACGCTCCTTTCCCCGTCTACTTTTAGTAGAGTGGGCTGGGATACTAACACAAAGAAAGAGCACAGACAGCGGCAGCAGAGGTGAAGGCACACTGAGCTGCAAAAGTGACAGAGTGGACAAGTGCTTGACAGCTAGAGAAGAGAGGGAAAGGGAGCCTTTGGCAGGCCAAGCTGCAAAAGCATCGAGACAGCCAGCTGCTTCAACAGGACAGAAGGCTGTAGGAGTGTGGCCACCAAGCTTCCTACTGCTGGGACCCTTTGCTAAGGTTCCTCACACTGTGGTGATCCCCCAACCATAAAATTATTTCACTGCTACTTCAGAACTATAGTTCTGCTACTGTCATGAATCATAACGTAAGTTTCTGATATGCAGGATATCTGCTGTGTGACCCCCCCAAAGGGGTCATGGGGCACAGGCTGAGAGTCATTGCTGTGAGGGATCAAAGTAAAGAAAACTCGTGCTTTTGTGAGAAGAACCCCAGAATCCATAAAGAGGCTGAGGAGAGCCCCAGAATCCACAAAGAGGCACGGTATCTCAGACATCCCAGACCAGGGCTTGTGACACAGACCATTGTCAAGGGCTGAGGAATCCTGATGACTGGGTTTGCATAGAAGCTACAATACCAGGTGCTACCAAGGGCTCAGGAGCCCCGACTCCCTAGGCTTGCATAGAAGGTGTCACATTTGAAGCGCTGATCAGCTCAGTGCTAGCGCCCCACCCCACCCCACACCCGCCCGGAAAGCCAGCACACCATGCTTGGGGAGAGGTTTGGGTATTGCAAGTCTGCATGAGATCCGCAACACATGAAGGCACCACCTGCTGCGTTTCATGGCAGCTGGTGGCTGCTGTTCCCTGCAAACAACACCGAGAGTTCCAGGAGCTGCCGGAGGTCAGCCCTGAAAATGAAAACGCAGGTGCCCACGGAGGTCAGAGGGGCGATGTGCGCCCTGGATCTGGAGTTACTGGATATTGAGAGCTCTGGCTCTGTGTGCTGGGAACCAAACTCCAGGCCTTGTCTCCCTGCTGCAGCCTTCATCTAAGGTGTGACTTCAGCTGGTGAAAAAAGAGCTTGTCCTTGATCACCGTTAGAGGGAGCAGCATCAGTGTCTTTCAGAAAGATGGCCTTTTATGTTAAGTGGGCTTCGGGATAAACAGGATTTATTATGGTGGAAAGTGCAATTAAACATTAAGGAATGGGTGGGTGTTCATGAGCCAGCAAACACATCCCAGAGAACACTGACAACCTGGAGCCAAGAGGATAGGCTGTGCTTTTAAATACACAGACAGCTTCTACTTTCTCCCAGGTGTTTCTATTTCTAAGGTAAATAAAGGTCAAGAGACAGGCATAAAACTGCTCTTGGGAGAAAGCCAAGCAATGACCCAACAAGGTTACAGAACACAAAAGCTTAAGCTTTCCAAGCGCAGAGGATTTAACCAGTTGACTATGCTAGTTGCTGTACAGAAGAAGTCAACATTTCATGTAACAAAAACCTTTTGCAATTAATTTAAACTTAACAGTTTTTTCAAAGTTCTAGGGTTTATAATGCCAAGGTAGATTTTTATTCAATTTCCATTTTTGTTTTCCTCCAGAACTGTATGTGCACTGTGCAGGCACACAACAGTTAGGAGAGATTTTATTTCATTTTTTCTTATTTTGATGTGTGTGTGTGTGTGTGTGTGTGTGTATACGTTATTGTGAGTGTGTGTGTGTGTGTGTGTGTGTGTGTGTGTGTGTGTGTGTGTGTGTGTGTGTGTGTGTACATGGTGGTTAGGAGTCTTTGACTGCCATTCCTTAGGAGTCATCCACCTTGATTTTTTGAGACAGGGTCTCTCACTGGTCTTGGGATCACTTATCACTCCAGGCTGGCTGGTCAGAGAGTACCATGGCTCCTCCTGCCTCTGCCTCCCCTATGCCAGGATTACAAGTGTGTGCCACCACACCCAGATTTTTACTTGGTGGTTGGGGTCAAACTCAGATCCTAATGCTTGCATGACTAGTACTTTACTGATTGAATTATCTTCCAGTCTCCTTGGAGAAGCATTTTATATTGTTTTTTAATATGTATTACATATATGTAAATATCTGTAGATAGAGAGATAGATGATAGATGATAGGTAGGTAGATAGATAGATAGATAGATAGATAGATAGATAGATAGATAGATAGATCTGTTAAAAGTATTCTACCATCATTAGGAGATGAGCTAAACTCAGCATCCTTTCTAATTTGTTTGTGAGTTACCTAGAAGGGGAAGGTGTTGTACAAAGGTAGTCACAGTCTAGTCACGTGGCATTGAGACAATGCCAACTGCTCAAGACAGTCAAGGATTAAATTAAGAAGATTTTGGGGAGAGTGGGGAGATGAGTCGTCCGTGAGGAACACTTAGTTCTCTTGCAGAGGATCCAGGCTTGCTTCCCAGAATACACACACATGGCGGCTCATAACCATCTGTGACTCCAGTTCCAAGGGCTCTAACGCCCTCTTCTGGCCTCCATGGCTACTTACATACACATGGCACACGTACAGTCCATACA
Organism: Cricetiscus sungorus; assembly: GCA_030556225.1. Taxonomy (NCBI): domain Eukaryota; kingdom Metazoa; phylum Chordata; class Mammalia; order Rodentia; family Cricetidae; genus Cricetiscus; species Cricetiscus sungorus. Next base: position 34,604,082 of record JANBXA010000642.1, read on the forward strand.
TACACAAACATTCAAACACATAAGACAAACATAAGCAAACCTTTTTTTAGAACTGAAAGAAAATGCCTGATTGTTTCTAAATGTAGGGTGCTCTCAAAATCATGGTGAGCCACCAAACACAGCAAGCCCCTCTTGGCTTGTATTTGCCGCATTGTAAAGCATTGCTTGCCTCTCACGAGGGTAGCTTATGTCGGGAGTAGGAAGGGGTCTCCCTTAGCTCCTTGGTCGCTCCCAACCTTACAAGACTCTCGGCGCCAACAAATAACAGGATGATGTTCCGAGCAGAGAGTGGAGAGTGCACACCCTCTGGTGTGTTCATAGATGTCTGGGACATTTTCCCACTTCTCTTAGAGCAGTGGTTCGCAACCCTCTGAGCACTGCGACCCTTTCACGCAGTTCCTCGCGTTGTGGTGACCCCCCAAACATAATTTATTCCGTTGCTACTTCAGGACTATGATTTTGCTACTGTTATGAATCTTGATGTGAGTATCTGATATGGAGGATAGCTGATGTGACTCCCCAAAGGGGTCGTGACCCACAGGTTGAGAACCACTGTCTTAGAGCAGTGTGGGAAAGGCAGACACATATTTTATATTTTAATGATATGTGGTTTAATTATGATAGCTGTTTCCTTAACTCTCCCACTCTTCAGGTTTTCACTCTGCTCCTCCAATGTACCACCCTGCATTACATCATGTGTAAAATGAAGGTATTCAACGAAGGAAATGTTAGGATATCTGGAATTAGTGAGCTCATGACCCCATGGGGAGCTTGAAACTGAGCAGCAGGCGGCTGCTTTAGCCTGGGCAGGAATGTTCTCATTTGTCACAGTTACAGCCAGGTCCCACCGGCAGATATTTAACAACTAGTTTTTGGGGAAATGGAGACCTGGTTGTACCATTTACCTACTTCAATGGTATAAATACTCACACTTCGATGATGTCAACCATTTTTAAGTTTCCTGAAGATTTAACAGTTGGCTCTAGTCCTAGGTACTCAACTTGGGGAGGAAAGGATGCTGCTTACTGCCTTCCTCCAAGCCTCATAGTCAGCTATCTTTCTTATAAATCCAAGACGCCACTGCCCAGGGATAGCACTGGCTACTGGGCTGGACCCTCCCAAACAGATCAGGAAAATGTCCCACAGACATGCAGATCTGGCGAGGCAGTTCTTCAACTGAGGCTGGGTCTTCCCAGGACTGCCAAGTTGATAACCAACATTAGCCACAGCCGCAGAGACCATCATCCCACATCCTCACAGTGCAGAAACGGGTGCTCACACAAACCTGTCTTTGGACATCCAAACTTTTGTATTAGATGCCACCCCTTTGTACATGTCCCTACATTCTTCCTGTTGTGGTAGTAGATAATTCCATGATACATAGCAATTTCTCGGACAATACTTTCACTCTTTCTACCCTTAAACATGGCATCCTGGCATTCCCGGCTATTTTTAATATCTAGAAAAGGCCGCCTGAAGGTCGGAATGCTTATCTAGATCAATCAGACTCTACCACCATTACCTTCCCAGCCTTGTACAACAGCTTCCTGGCTAGTTTCACTCATTTCAAATTCTCCTTGCTACCAACCTTCTCTGTAGCCAGGCAGCCACAAAATTGCCTTCCAGCAGCTAAGAGAACAAAGGCCTCCATCACCAACCCCCTTTCCTGGCTAACCTCTCAGGCTGGCTTTCAAACTAGTCTGCCATAAGCAAGAGCAACGGTCACAGGCTATTGTGGACTCTCATAAAACCAGTTAGGTAGCTGAAAATCCCTGGGAGCACTCCACACTGCATCTTAATTTCCTTGTTCAGAGAAGACAATGATAACTCTAATTCGCCTTTCATCAGGCTCACTGGAGTGCCAGTAGGCATGCAGGCTGCATGATAAACCCAGATGTATTCCACATACTCTATTAACACACACTCCCGATAAATCACAAACCGGGCATCAAGACAGCTAACTGGGAAAGGGATAACATGGTTCATTTTTAACACTTTCAGGGCCACCCTGCAGGCAAACCTTCAGAAACTCTGGTATTTCTGGGGATCATTAAGACTCTTTTTTACTTGTATATGTTATCTCTAAACAGTGTCTTTTCATGATACTAATTTCCATAGCCTTCAAATCAGTAACCACAGGATATTCAGTTTGGGTACCTTCAAACTGGTCTTAGTCACCACGTTGGAGGGTTTTGGACTGACGCTTTAATATCACATACAGAGGAAAAAGTTTTAATTAACAGAAGAGGAGACACACAAACACCGGATGTAGAAGACACTGCGGAAGTCCCAACCTACCAATTGTAACATTACACAGCTGCAGCAGTGTCCAGCAATCAGAACACAACATGCCTTAAGCATCTGCCTTTTTTTTCCAACTCTACTTGAGGGCTTTGTTTTAATGCAACCTAAGCTTGCTAGGTCGGAAGCAGATGATACAGCCAGGCGGTACAGGGGAACTGACCTCCTCAGGGGTGGGTGGGCAGTGGGCAAGTGTCCAGATCCCCACTCTTTGGAGGGATGCTGTGGTTTGCCCTCTACAATTTCCTCAGAAGGTCTTCAGAGAAATATGGCGTCTTCATTGACACCACAGACCTACACACATGTATTAGCTTCCTTTGCTTCTATAGTCTCATTTTTTTTTTTATTTCTTAAAAACTCCTATTTATGATTCTTCCCAAACACATTACCTGAACCCACATGGTTTTGTTCTGTTTTTGGATAAACCAAAGCTAAGGCATGGATGGATGCAGGAGAGACCAGAAGATTTGAGTCCCTGCCCTCTGCTCTCATTACAGGGAGGCATCTGGGCCCTGGGTGTGCTGTGTGGAAGATTTTGCCCCAACAGAAGTCCACCAGGTGTGCAGGCCACCAATCATGTGGGCACAAAGCAAGTGGGAGAATATAGGGAGGACAAGAAACCCACTGGCATCCTGCCTAAGGATCTGAACCACAGGGTATGTAATTTGAAAGAATGCATTCATCTTGCCTCATCTGTGGGAGAGCACAACCCAGGAATGCTAACCAAGGATTCCAGGCCAGAATCTCTCATTACCAATGTGTGCTCCTGTTTGCACATGGCCCCTTCAAGCTGCCATGACTGGGTTGACCCCTTTAAAGGTATCTTCTGGTCAGAGCAGGGTGCCCGCCCTTGCACAAACCCAGTCTTGGTCTCACAGGAAACCCCTATGTGCTCAGTGTGCTCTGGAACAGCTCTGCAAAGTTCTTTTGCAGGAAATCAGAAGCATCAGAGAAACATTACTACTAGCTGATTGACAGAAATCTACCACCATCTGGCAGCCCACCCATCCCAGGAAAGAAAAGCAGTTTTTGTTCACCTGCCATGATCCAGTGCGTTCCTAGCTATGTGCATCTCTTCCCATGGAGCTTATCTGATTGCTTCAGCCAGGTGTGAAGGAGCAGAGAGAGATGACATCATCACTGAAGGTGACTGGCTGGCTGGCTCCAAGCCCAACAGGCTCAGGACGTTGTTTTTGGCAGTGGCTGCAGTAGCCTGGAGGTTGTATACTTCTAAGCTAGCACCAGAAAAGGAAGGAGTTGGGGGCTGAGATCCATTACCAGGAAACATGTGTATCATCCTTGTGTTTTCCTCTAATAGCATCCTTCCAAGAACCCAACCTTTAAAGGCTGTGGAAAAGTATTAGCCAGACTTAAGGACATGAGCAAGCACCTTCAAGCAGTGACTCATTATTCTCCAAATAATGGCAAATAGGCTGTTCTAGTTTTCCTTTGTTGCTATGGCAAATGCCATGACTGGTATCAACTTAGGGGAGAAAATTATTTATTTGGCTTACACTTCCGGGTCACAGGCCATCATCAAGGGATGTCAAGGCAGGAACTCAAGCGGGAGCTAAAGCAGAAAGCGTGGAGGAATGCCACATGCTGGCTCCCTTGCTGGCTCACACTCAGCTTTTCTTATAAAACGCAGAACCACTTGCCTGGGGATGGCACCGCCCTTAGTAGGTTGGGTCTTCCTTCATCACTTGAGACAATCGCTCCATAGACTAGACATGCCTATCTGATTCAGCAAGTTCTCAATCAAGGAGTGTCTTCTCAGGTAACTTATATGCTATGTCAATGTGACAACTGACCTAGGTCTAACTAGGACACGATATACTATATTCACAGAGCAGTGGTTCTCTCAGTTAGGTGCTGTGTAGTTTTTCTCCTTTAGACCGAAACACTCCTTTCTTTCAGGAAGAGAGACGATCTCAGTGTTGAGGAATGCCATAAAACTTACAAGACTGTCTCTCTCTCTCTCTCTCTCTCTCTGAGAGTTTGTGTGGTGGGGGGATTCTTCTGTGGAACTGTGTACAAGTTGTAGAGGGAGCTGCAGAGACACCATGCTGAGTAGACCTCTCTGCAATAAGGCTACTGGAATCACCCATGTGCCTCTAAGTCACCCTAATATAACCATCCGGTCCACAAGGAATCATTTCTTTGGTCTCCCCTGACCCTATTTGGGGTGAATAGAAATTGCTTCTCTCAGAAAAGATATGCAAAAGTGGGGCCACACCCGGGAATCTCTCAGAAATATAAATTCTTGGTCCTGATCTGAGCCCTCTTGAATCAACTCTAGGCTCTGGCCAAAGGGTTCCTTGCTCTGAGTCCTCCAACACAGCCCGATGCGCTCACAAGCTTGTCATTCCTTGACAGAAAGAAGTGGAGTCCACTTTGGGCCCCAGCCTTCAACAATGACTTCCGCTCCAGGAGAGCTAATACCGGTATTCTAGCTTCCTTCTCTTGGGGTAAAACCTTCTGACCAAAAGAAACTTAGGGTAGGGAAAAGTTTGTTTAGCTTTTATTCCCAGATCATGGTACATCCTTGAGGGGAGTCAGGGCAAGAACTTGCTATTCCAAGTAACCTCAAACCAGGGAATTCACTCATGGCCAAGGAAGTACAGCCTACACAATGGCGGAACACTAACAGATGGCTTGCTCAGAGGCTCATGCCCAGCTAACTTTCTTTCTACAGATCAGGACCATCTGCCGAGGGAATGTTGCTACCCACAGTGGACTGGACTCTCCTGTGTCAATGAACAATCAAGACAATCCCCCTGATAGACACCTTACAGGTCAGCCCCGTCTAGGCAACCCCTCAACTGAGGGTCTCCTCTCAGTTGAGTCTAGGCTGTATCAGTTGATGATGAAAAACAGCCAGCCAGGACATCCTGGAAACGTGAATTGTGCTACCCACTTACATTCCACACTGATGCTCTCCTGGCAGCACCATCCTTTCACTTAAAATATTATTTACAGACTTCAAGCCCTTCAAAATTTGCAATTGAAACTTCTCCTCTGAGTGTGAACATTCTATTAGCATAAACTTCTCACCGAATGCAAATGTGGATAGCAGATGCATTTCAACGCTGAAGACCCTCATGCCTGTCATCCCATTAGTGAATTTATTTGATTTGACCTTAATGCAAGTGCTTTTATGTGAACTCAATCAGCATTTATAAAAACAAAACGGAAGTGGTTTCTGGTTTGAGAACAATAGAGAGGTGGTGGTTTGGGAAGGGAAGGAGGCTCTTTTGGTGTGTGTGTGTGTGTGTGTGTGTGTGTGATCACAGGAGGATCCGCATTTGGAACATCACTGTCTCTCATCTCTCACTTGCTGATCATACAATCGTTATATTTTACCTGGTTGTCAAGACTCACTGGGATCGTTCCTCACCACTATTTTCTAGACAATCCAGACAGCTCTGTTCTCTCCAGTTAGCCCACAGTTTTCTTAGTCTTCCTATAGTCCGAACTTCCCTGACAAGCATTCCCACCACCCCCTCTTTAGGACTGCTTCAGTCCCCATCCCAGAGGAAACACCCCCTAATCTACATCTTAACTCAACACAAAGAAGAAATAAAACTCAAGCCTTCAGTGCTGGCAGTCATGCGATTATAGAAGCAGCTCCACCCACTTCCCAAGGGACATAACTTAGAGCAACTTTGGGCAAGGGATGGAGCAGTAGATCCAATGACACACTATTTGTAAAGTTTAACCATTTTATCATTAGCTTCTTTTCTCAAAGTTGTGACAGAATACTTGGCAAAAGCAACGTAAGAGAGAGGGCAGGGGACTTATTCTGGCTCATGGTTTGACAGGATCCGTACATCATGGCAGGGAGGCTTGGTGGTGGGCAACTCCTGGGGAGGGGAGCAGGTGTAAGACTGCTTACATCCCTGCATCAAGGGTCAGAGAAAGGAGTAGGCTGGCCTGAAGCTGTCTTTCTCTTTTTTTCTCTTTCGGTCAGGCAATGAAATAGGGATTCCCATATCCAGGTGGTTCTTCTTCCTTCGGTTAGTCCTTTTTGGAAATGTCCTCAAAGGCTCACTCAGAGGTGTATCATCTCCTAGGTAATTCTAAGTTCATACAAGTTGATGACAATAATCATCACAATGTACAACCTGTACATCTCCTAAGAGATCTGTGTGATGAACAGATCATATCTGTCCTAATTTCCTTTCCAGATGCTGTGCTAAAACACAATGACAAATCAACTTAAATAGAGAAAGGGCGTGATCAGTTTACAATTCCTGGTTTCAGCCCATTGCCTTAGTAGATGTCAAGGTGACAAGAAGAACCTGGTCACAACCACTGTGAAGACCAGAAAGAAATGAGCGTGTGCATGCTTACTACTCAGCCCACATTCTCCACATTTACATAGTCCAGGATGCAAGCCAGGGGATGACGCCACTCTTAGTGGGCTGGGTCACCCCACATCAATGGACATAATAAGACAATCCACAGACGCTCCCACAATCCAACCTGACCTGGACAGTCCTTTACTGAAACTCTCTTTCCAGGTCACTCTAGACTATGTCAAGTGGACAATTAAAACCAATAGTCACTGGGCTGGAGAGATGGAGATGGAGAGATCAGCTGTTAAAGGCTAGGCTCACAACCAAAAACCAACAGTCACAATAACCCCGTGTTCTTTGGCAATGGGCCGCCATGAATAGCACTAATATGTCAAGAAGGACAAACGCAGAATTGTGAAGCCAGTGACCTGGTTTTGAAACACATCCCTTAAATGCCAATACCTGTGACACTAAGAAAGAAACTTGGACTCTCTAGGCTTTAGCTTAAACTTCCATGTAAGAAAATGACATTAGCACCATTGTTCCATGTGAAGTTTGTATGAAGATCGCATGTAAATTCTCTTTGGAGGGTAATTTGGCATTGCCTACTAAAGTTGAAGATATCCATATCAAAAGTTAGCAATTCTATTTTAGCCCATTCCTCTAGAGAGCCCTGACACATGGAGATGGGTAAGAATATTCCACGCGGCACTGTCTGTCATGGGCAGAGAACTGGAACCCTCCTTAGAGAATGGATAAGTAAGTAACGAAAAATTACACAGATGAAAACTATACAATAGATATAAAATTTGAAAGTCTGCACACCAAAACATGCAACATTTATGGATGTAAAAACATTCATTAACTAGAGAAGCATGCATGGGAATAAAAAGCACACAATTCATGAATAAAACAAAGGGACACTATGGCAAAAAAAATGTCTTGATTTGGGAGCCTAGGGGGGACACCCAAGGGGCTCATGCTATTTGCATTATAATCTGCTGTATGTCTAGGCCAATGCAGGAGATGCATACCTGTAGGCTTAGCACTTAGGAGGCTGAGGGAAGAGGGTGACAAGTCCAAGGATAGCCTAGGCTACACAGTGAGACCCTGTGCTCAAAGGAAAAATAAGAAGAAAAAAAAACATGATCAGTATATGAAGTCTTTAAATACTAAATTACACACACACACACACACGCACACACACACACACACACACACACACACACACACACACGGATGGACACTGCCCTCTACGATCCACAAAGCAAAATGGATTCAAATACCAGAACATTTATGTTCTCAATTCTGGGAGGAAATTCTATGCTCTTGTGCCACGGTCCTGCATGGCTTCAGAAGTTAAATAAACACAAATTATAGCATCTCTTGTTGCCGGTCTTCTTCTGGAGATTTCAAGTCAACAGTTGACTTTATCTTGGGCCACTCTGCTAGGTGTCACACAGATGCCAAAAACGAATGTGATGCCTCAGCTGCTGCGCGTTTCTGAGTCCATCTGACTGGGGAACTGCTCTGCTCCGCTTCTGTATTTGTTATAAAGCATTCTGCACAAAAAAATAACTTGACTGGAAAGGGTTTGCCTTATCTACTGTGTCATTGCTCGTCATCAGAGGAAGCCAGAAGAGGAGCTGGAGGCAGGAGCCTGGAGGCAGGGACTAGAGCAGAGGCCATGGAAGAAACAGTTTACCGCATTGTTTCCAGGGCCACATCCAGCTGCCTGTCTTCACCTGCCCAGCTCCACCTGCCCATGAGTGGTACCCACAGGGGTCTAGTATCTTCTGCATCAGTCAGCAATCAAAAAGTTATCCCACAGTCATGGCCACGGGCTAGTCTGAAAGAGGTAGTTTCCTCGGTTGAGGTTTCTTCTTTCAAGTTGACAACCAAGATTATCACAAGCCCCACCCTTTGTCAACGTAACAGGCAAACATATCACCGTTGAACGCTAACCTTTCCTTGTCCCCAATATCCAGTGTTAACATCACAATATAAAACGCAGAGGGGAACATAAAGAGGTAGCCTTCAAAGCAAAGGAAGCAGCATTGTTATCAGTAGGTAAAGGCTGAGACCAGGGAACAAGAACACACAACCCAATGAACAAATCCCAGCTTCCAACTGCGTAAAATAACAGGCTCTTTAGTGTTGGAAGAAGGATGAATCTTCCCACTCTCCAGGCACCAAGAGCAAGCCTATGTTGTGTTGTCTGATAAAAATGCCCCGTGACAGTGAGAAGAGGAGAAATGCAATGAGAATCTGAACTCCAAGGAGGAGAAGTGGGTCATGCCTCTGCCTCGTCTCCTTCATCTTTGGAGAAACTAAATTCACTTGAGTCAGCCAGGGATTTAACCTCCTTGGAAAGAGTCTAAGATTTTATCCAAACACAAAACCTGAAATAGATATGATTGAATTTTAACCAGTGTTGGTTTTGTTTTTCTTAGAATCTCTGTCAGGCCCCAGTGCCCAAAACAAATTAGCAATGTAAAAGAATGTTTTTAAGTTTATAGGTCAGGGCCTTTGCCTTCACCCTCTCTTATTTAACTTTCGGCTTTGGGGTTAGCTCTGTTTTGCAAGCCCTTAGGGCCTAAGGCAATGGGGCCTCAGCCTGTGGGGAGGGTGCCCCATTGTCTGGAGCCTTTCTCACTCAATTTCCCACGGCCAGTGTAAGTGGAATCTATACTGCCAAAGAATTCCTCTACAGCCCTAGCCTCTGGGGCTTGGGGACAGAAGACTTATTCCAGCAGCAGCCACGTGGCCTCTGCCTCCAGCAGAGAGGAACAGGCACACTGTCGCAGTTGAGAGTGACAGATGTAGAATGCATTTTATGTGAAACCATTTCCAGCCTGGACTGTGCAATGTAAGAGTATGCAGGACACAATGGGGGAGGGCATCTCCAGAGAGAACAACTCCAGGGAGGCGTCAGGAATGAGAATATAGCTCCATGCACTTGAACCCTGATGGTAGCACCATTTCTGAGGCTTGCTAGAGGAAGTACGCCATTGGGGGCAGGTGCTGGAGGTTTCTAGCCTTGTCCCGCTAGCTATGCTCAGTCAGATTCTTAGCCCTGCTATGCCTTCCCCTCCATGACTGCCTCATCCCTCAGGAATCACAAACCCAAACAAACTCTTCTTTTCCTTAAGTTGCTTTGGTCCTGGCATTTGATTGCAGCAACAGAAAAATAACCAATACAGGGGACCATTGCCATTGACTTATAAGGACACAAGCCAGAAATGGCATCTACAGGGCTTCACCCAGCTAAATCAGAGTGATGGATATAATAAAAAAAGGCCTTCATCGGTGGAATCCATGGCTTATTAGTAAACATAATGGGTTGTTGGGCGAAAACGTCGGTTGAGAGAAAAGATGCCATTCAGCTTTCTCAGCCAGGTACAGCAGATGCATCTCTCCGCTCATGCACCAAGAAAAGAAAACTCCAGCACAGCCACCCACCTTATGTGTTGTTCCATAAATTCAATTCCCAAACAGCTCTGAACTGGAATAGAGAACTCCCAGCCATTTAAAAGTAAAGATGAAATTGATTAGAAAATATACACCACCAGACAAGGGCACAGGTGTGGTCAGTTAAACTTTTATTTCTGGTGGTTTTTGGAACAGAGTGAACGAACTAGGGTTTCCCAGACTCTTGTGTCAGATTTCAGATGTAGATAAAAAGTCCAGTGGAGGCTTTCTTTTCTGGGGGAACTATCACATTTTAACTATTCTCAGTATGAAAAAGCTAGCAAAATACTCGGTCGATTTAGTTTGAGTCGGTTTTTAGCAGGTGAGCTCAGGGAGATTGAAGTAATGATTTGAAAAAAAAGGGGAAAGTATCAGAGGATGGAATTGGGCTATAGGTGTTCATAAAAGAAATAAATAAAAGACAGGATTTTCAGACAGATAGTCCTACGGGGACAGGGCTGGGTGGGGTGACAGACAATTGGAAACACTGACATTTTGATGAGACATTTTGACAGGGATATAATGTCAGATATAGACTCCAAACATGGGGCAAACATAAAATAAAGACTGATCAGTTCCAGAGCAGGAACAGCTGACAGTCTCCACTGATGGCCTCTGAGGTCATGGCAATAGGTCTAACAGGGTTCCCCTGAGTTGTTTAGTCTGCTAGGAGAACATATATTGGTTTTATTAACTCATTGCCATTAATATTTACAAATTCTGAAGTCACATGCTAACTGGAGACATTTCATGTCTGAGAAAGGCAGATGTCGAAACCAGTAGAAAAGTAACCGCAAACAATAGTTACAGTCTCTCTGTCCTCAGGAACTGAATGCAGTTGGTATCTAGATTTAGCAGTCTTTTACTCACAGACCATCCTTCCAAATCTATACACACTCAAGGTTTTTCAAATTTTCTTTGAAGCCATTTTAACTCCCTGCTGTTCCTTCATTAATGAGTTAAACACATCTTTGGCATGGCAGCCATGCTTTAAATATTTTAGAATTAGCTTTGATATAGAGATGGAAGAGTTGCCAAGTCACTTATAAGTAATTTAGACATGGTTGCCTTGTTCTGACTTTCGTAGAGGGAAAGATGTCTCGTTTTTTTTTCTATGGAGGCAGATATTTCCTTTCCTACTGACAAAACTCTGAGTTTGAGATTAAATGTGTTTGTCCTGGGCGTGGAGAGATGGCACAGAGGTTAAATACACTGGCTGCTCTGGCAGAGGATCTGGGTTTGATTCCCAGCACCCACAGAGCGGCTCACAAACCATTGTAAATCCTGTCCCAGGGAACCGTGAGCCCTCTCCTAGCCTTCAGGGGCAGTGCAGGAACATGATACATATATGTACACAGAGGCAGAACACTCATTCACATAAAATAAAAACAAAGAAGTGTTTCACAACTAAACCTGTCCTATTCAAATGGCATTATGTGTAAGGGGATCCCATCTCTAAGTCTTTCCCCAAAGCCTTAGTTTCTATGCATAGACATTTTAAAAAAATTTAAAGTCACTGTATAAATGCACTTCTACCTTAAACAAACCAATGCCCTGTGTTGCTCCGTGCATTTTGCTAACACCCCTTAAGGCCTCTGCTAAGACCTCCATTGTGTCCGTCTGATCTTCCTGCAGCTTACAGTCATTGGCATCCTCACCAAAAGAGCAAGGATGTTGAGTGTGGTCCTTCCTGTAACACCTTCCTAGTCCCTTTGTTCTAACTAGGACATTTACGGAACAAGGCAATTATTACTGCAACTGAGCTGACAGAAAGAATGAAAAAAAAAAAAAAATAAACCCGAGAAGGTCAAAATGTTCTAAAATCAGCATTACTCCAAGTTTAAAGCCAAAACTATGTAATTTCTATCTCCATTTTTTAACACTCTGGTATTTTTCTTTAAGTATAAAAATATATCTGCTTATACAAAAAGGAAATCAAGAACTAACAACTTGAATGACACCTAAAAGAAAATCAACTGAATATTGGAATAGTAGACAATATGAATTGTTATGGTTGGACATGTAGCTTACATCTGTAATCACAGAACTTGGGAAGCTGAGGCAGGATCATTGCCAGGATTATGCCAGCCTGGGTTACTTAGGGAAAATGTGTCTCAAAAGAAGAGAGAAAGAAACAAATAAGAGATTAAAACAAATATAAAATTGTCAAGACACATATGTATCAACATATCATGATAAAAACCATAACTTTGTACGCTAACCTAAAGAGAGAGGAAAAACTAATAATAAAAACATATGTTATCTACTCATTCATTCCCTTGGACCTCTTGGGTACCCTGTATTATTAGGCATATCCTCTGGAGGTATGGTGAGCTACTTTGAACAGGCCAAGTGATGGAAATGATACGGTTCAATAATCTAGTATTAAGTGTGGTGACACTGATCTTAAATACCTACCATTGAGATTCAGAAAAACAGGGAGAAAAGTAAGTGCTGTGGTCTAGAGGCAAAATGGGTGTGGAGAGGCAGTTTCAAAGTCAGGGTGCTGGGGACCAGATTTATGGGGCCAGGCTGTGTCTGTCTGCAGAGAGTCCATGTTGGAGAAAACATAGTAATAGTATCATTTGGGGTATGGGGTAGGACTCAGCCAGCATGCAGGAACCTGGCCCTGGGAGGTGGAGACAGGTGAATGAGGAACTCCAGGTCATTCTGGGCTACACAGCAAGTTCGAGGCCAGCCATTGCTGAATGAAAGCATCTCTCAAAAGTCAAACAAGGTGGGTGGGTCATAGATCTGGGAAGAACTAGAGAGAGAATGGTAGGATCCATATGACCAGAATATATTACACGCATGCATGATAATCTTAAAGAGTGAACAAAAGTATTTATATTAAAACAATCTAAAGCAATGCGTTCAATCAGTGCCTTCCATATACACAGGGATGTGGGAGTACTCACACACTCTGGTAAGGGCAACCTACCAGAGCTGTACCCCTAAAGAAAGTTGACTGTCCCTCCCCCAGTAGCCCTAAACTGTCACCGTCTCCTTAATTAGGGAGTGGCGTCTCTTGAGCTCCTCCCTGTGTCATGCTGAAATCCTGACTGGCTTAGCCTTGCGCAGGCCTCACGTGGGTCATCACAGTGCCATCATGTCCAGAAGATAGAGTTTTGAAAGGGGTTGACATAAAAGGCCCACATACAGCTGAGAATAGGAGTTCAAGAACCTGCTAGCCCACCCACCATCTTTCCAGTAAAGGCCCAGCTGGAAGGCACCATCCATGCTAAACAGAGCCTTTACCACGCAATCAGGCTTTCACGGCTGCATCTTGGCTTTTCCAGCCTCTACCATAAGAAATAAATTATTACCACTAATATGCCAACCAGGTTCAGGAGTTTTGTTATAGACACTCGGCCAGATTAAGGCAAGGCCCTTCAAGAACAGATTACAGAGAGCTCATTTACCCCTTATGCTGCGTGAAGACTCAGAGAGAAGGTACCATCTATGAGTCGGAAATGTGCCCTTGCCTGGTCTGCTAGTTGCAACTTGACCTTGGACTTTCTGACCTCCAGAAGAGTGTGTGGCAAAGCTACCCAGCCTGAAGCATTTTGTTATATTGGCTCAACTGACCAAGAGAGTGGAGAATACACAGTTCCCTGTGAGCTGCTTCCCCTCCTCATGGCAAAGCCCCACCATGGTTCCTCGCTTCCAGCCACATAAAACACTCCCTGTGAGTTCCAAGGCATCTCAAACCCTACTAAGAGATAAAGACCCCAAACTCATGGAACTTGGTATTTTAGTGCTAGACTTTTAGATCTAAAAACACCACACAGTTTTGTCATGGAAACAGCCCTGGGAGCGAGTGAGATGGTTAGGTGGACAAAAGTGCCTGGCACTTAGCGAGGTGACCCGAGTTTGATTCACAGGACTCACATGTTAGAAGGAGAGAACCAACTGTACAAGTTGTCCTCTGACCTCCGCATGATAAGTGTGGATCACAGGCACTCTCTCTTACACACACATATACACAAAATAAATTAAAATGTAATGAAAAGTAAAGAAATGGGTTGGGGTCACCTGCTTCTTCATAATGTTAGTAGTTGATAATGCCAAGTGCTGTTGCATGTTGGGCACCGCTATAGGCTCTTTCAAAAATTACTCTACTTAATACAACTTGTGTGTTAACATATTGGTTTACAGAGGGGAAAATTGAGATGTCGAGAAGTGAAGGAAATTACCTGAGACTGAATAAGAAGGCAGAGGCAGAGATACACAACTCAAGCCCAGCAGCCTATGTCCAGAGATCATTTACAACCTTTGTATCTTATTATATTGACATGAATAATTCATAAAAACAAACATTATTTTCTGGAATGAATTCATGAGAAACACAGATTCATCATTTACTGCAGTATTTTAAGTGAGAAAAAATAACACTTATTTTTTAAGACTCATATGACCATTCACTAGAGAACATGCTTAAATGTACCCAGCATACATTCAAAAATAGAGAGTAATTAAAAAAAATAATGCTCTTTAAAAGTTCTGTAGGCCAATTGTAATCTTTTAAGTGTTAGCTTAAAGTTTATCCAAAAAACACATAAAGATACCACTGAAAGAATATAAGAAGTCCATAAGTGACTGACTATAACACACACTCACACACATACACACACACACACACACACACACACACACAGAGAGAGAGAGAGAGAGAGAGAGAGAGAGAGAGAGAGAGAGAGAGAGAGAGAGAGAAATGTGATTTCCACTTTTCCACTAAATGAAATTGTTCCTTTTTTTCCATTTTCTTCCAGGACACATGCAAAGATATATTTATATTTCATGACTCAACTTTTACCCAAAAAGAGGCATGGTATCTCTGGCCAATTGAATTGAGGACAGTGTGGAAATTTTCATGTCTTTCTCAGTTCCCCAATCTCTCTCCTTGGCTCTAATGAACTAATGTGTGACACAAAACAATAAAAACCCAGAGATCGATATTGGGGTTCAAGCTTCAAGTTCAAGATCTCAGATAAGCAAAGCAGCCAAACCACCCCCTCTCACCTCTACCCAGCCTCAGACTGCTGCCTCTCCTCAGCTTGGCTGGAGAATAAATCTCAGAATGCAGCCTAAGACACTGGGCTCCTGTCTTTTTTATACCACTCTAGGGCTGGGATTAAGTGTGTGAGCTTTATTAATCTTTTAGACAGATTCACTCTCATGTAGCCCTGGGTGGCCTTGAACTCACAGAGATCCAGCCTGAGTCCTGGGATTAATGGTGTATGCCACCACTGCCCAGGTTCTATAGCTAACGTGTGGCTGGCTTTGCATTCTGATACTTCAGGTAACCTTTACTAAATCATAGATAACGTATCACCACACCAATGTCCCGTTATGATTAATTGTCAATTTGACACAGCCTAGAGTTACATAAAAAGGAGTCTCAAGTGAAGTAGTGCCCAGATCAAATGAGCCTGTGGACATATCTATGGGGAATTGTCATAATTGTTCATTTAGGTAGGAGGGCCCATTACATTGTGGACAGCATCATTCCCTTGACAGGGGGACCTGGGCTGTACAAGAAAGCCAGCTGAGCATGAACCCGGGAGCCAGGAAGCAGCATTTCTCCATGGTTTGTGTTCCGGGTTCCTGCCTTGAATTCCAGCCCCAATTTCCCTTTATGATAGACTGTAGTCTGGCAGTGTATGCCAGACCAAGCCTTTCTTCCCCGAGTGTCTTGTGGTCACGGTGCTTTATTACAGCAACGGGATGATAAGTGGGACATCTAGCTCCTATCAGACTAAGCCTCTTATGGAACAACTCAGAAATCATTTGAGATATTAACGGCAAAATATACAAAGATTCTGATGGGGATGGCCTTCTGTATGCTGTGACTATGTGTTTCTCGTATTGGTATTGGTCGATAAATAAAGCTGTTTTGGCCAATGGACTGGCAGGATGTAACCAGGCAGGAAGTACGGGCGGGGCTACCAGACTAAGAGAATTCTGGGAGGAGAAACTCAGAGGGTCTCAGAAAGATGCCATGTAGCCGCCAAAGGAGTAACACGCTGGAGCATTAAGGGTAAGCCACAGCCTGGTAGCAATACATAGTTTAATAGAAATGGATCAATAATTAAGAAGAGCTAGCCAAATAGAAGGCTGAGCCATCTGCCAAAGGTTTATAGTTAATATAAGCCTTCGTGCGTTTATTTGGGACTGAATGGCAGCAGGAACAACCAGAACAGAAATTTCTGTCAACAAAATTCTAACCGTTCAAAGACAGCAGAGAAGTGTGAGGCCCCTGAACAGTAAGTAAGGCAGACGCAGCTCAATGGCCATAGAACTGCTGATGAGAAGAGCACCTGTGGGGCGAGCATGCGTCCTAGTTCTACTGATGAGTACCAACACCAAATGTGGAGACGTAGAGAAGAAAATAGATGCTAGGAACCCGGAGTGTGAACCCAACCTATTTTCCTGGTATGGGGTGTGGTCAGAAGTTTAGGGTGTAACTACATGCAGAATTTCCATCTGCTTGTTACACCAAATTTAGAAAGCTATAGAAAATTGCCAGTTCTCATAATAATTGAAACAAAATCTCAAGTCAACTCCAATTCTTTAGCCAGGAGCTACATGCCCTCCTCTAGAGAAACAGAGCATCACTTGCTGTATCTAACATTTATTAAGCACAATGCCTGGCATTCAGTTTAGAACTATCGGGCATCCCAGGAGAAAGAATAAAAAGGGCAATTAAGAGAAACAGACCTGAAGTGATCCAGAGCAATGAGGTGGAGTTCTAAAATAACCCTGCTAATAATAAGCTCAAGAGACTGGGGATGAGGAAATCTCACCAGGAAACTGGAGCTCTGAGAACATAAGGAGGAAGTTTAGAATTAAAAGTAACTTCTGAAACTATGGAAGCTAATATTATATGGATTAGGCACAGTTGAAGAAAGGACTAGTAGTCATAAAACGCAGCCAGAAAAAATATACAGACTGGAATATGAAGAAGATAAATAGGAGATACAGAAAGACATGTAAAGGATTGAGGGGGAATAAATATAAACATGAAACACATGTGTGACTGGACTACTAGCACTGAATCTCAAAACATGCGGCCACTATTTCAGAAAAAGTAATTGATTTTTCAAGGCCAATGAAAGACACTAAGCCACAGAAAAACGCACCATATTAGCTGAACTAAGAATGAACATAATAGAAGCCAAGCTCAACCGAACACCCAGAGCAAGAAATGATGATGCTACAGCTTCAGTGTAATGGGAGAAACCTGGATGTGAAACTCCACACTAGTGAGAATACCCTGAAGTGAAATATCCTTCACAGTGGACAATGAAGAATTCCTCACTAGTAAACACTGAATAAGCATCAGGCGGCAGAGGTCAGAAACAGTCACATAACATTGAAGAGTGAAGCAAACATAAAGGTCTCCCATTTCCAGTTGTCAGACTGACCGTCAGGGCCAAAATGCCTTATTTGGTAACTCAGGGTGGCCTGAGTACATGTGGCCACATGACTTCAATCACAGACTAGCAAGTGAGAACACTGGTTACACTGATATGATTGTCAACAAAGTTCTCACAGGAATCCAGAGGAAGCTCATATCACTCATGCAAAACATGAAAGTCCACAGCTGTTTTAGTCCCAAGGTGGAAAAATGTCCAATAAAGTAATATAAAAATGAATTATAATACAGCTGTCTAGTGGAATGCTGAAAATAAAGGGCAAAGAAGTTAGACATGAAAGACCCTATGACTCCAGTTACACACAATTCTAGAGAAGACATCTGTCTATGATAACCAATTATTGGGAAAACAGGAGTGAGATCAGAGGCAACCACTGGGCACCAGCAATGAGAAGGAGCCTTTTCTGCAGGTTCTGTTCTCAGCGGTGAGTTTATAGATGGACACATGTCTAAAAATTTATCCAACTGTGAACTTAAAAAGAGTGTCTATATACACATATATAAGCATATTGTGCATAAGTAGAGACACATAACACATATATGTATAATAAACATACATGTGGGCATGCATATAGTCACACAACACACATGTGCATATGATATATACATATGTATGTATATGTAAAATGTACAAATATATGTGTGCACACAACACATTTTTATATACACTATGCATGTGTATTTATATAGATAACATGCATGTATGTATATAATGCAATATGCACGCATGTATATAATTCACACATGTATACATATGATACATATATAGTATATATAACACATGTATATATAAAATAATGTGCTTATACACATATGTATATATACATATAGACATGTGTAATATATACATGAATGGATGTACATGAATGATACACATGTGTATTTATATGTAACACACATATAAATGTAACACACATATTTATGTATATGCATATTGTAACAACAAAAATATAGAGAAGGAAGTACAATAAAATGTATTAGAAGACATAAGTTAATAAAATCTCCAATAATAACAAAGCAATAAAACCCACTAACAGAGTCAAAATAATGTCTATTCAAAGTGGATTATTTGAGTATAAGAAGAGGAGCAGCGGCAGCATAAATACATATGTAAGTTCTTAAAGCAATTTAAAGAAATAAAATGAAACTATGATCAAATTTGTACCAGAAAATGGAGCTCAAAATTACATTTTGTGAAAAATACAGCTTCCCCAAAGGAGAGACTTGTTTCAACTTTAGAAGAAATCAAATATCTAAACAGACTTATGATGTCAGTCAACCAGTAACTGAAAATATTTGACAAAACATAGTAATAGGCCCAATAAATTCTTCAAAATATTTGCATAAAGATCACACCAACACGAATTTAAAACCCGTATCTAACAGGTAACAAGAGGGAGCTCCCAGTCTCTTATGAAAGCAAGTCACCAAGGCAGGATAGGATACAGCATAGTTCACCGGCCACTCTCGCATGACAAGAACGCCAGGAGAACAAGAGAAAGCGAATACTGTGTCAGCTCACGGAACCTTCCAGAAGAGATGGCGGAAAGATTGCAAGAGCCAGAGGATGGGGACTTAGGTGAGAGACCGTGTCTCCTAGGGATGTCACAAGCCACACCCATGAAGGCTCACCAACCTGACCTGAACAAGGATGACACCAATACACACACTAATGTGTGAGGGAAGCTTACGAAAACTTCAGGCAATAAGGAATGCCGAGAGCAGGAGAAATAGCCTTCCCCAGGAAGCAGCCCCCTGATCGGTTATCCCAGAAAACAGCCATGAAAGAAAAAGAGGCTATGAATTCGAGGAGGAGCAAGGAGAAGGGTATATGAGAGGGTCTGAAGGGACTGAGAGATGATGTAATTCTATTTTAAAAATAAATCTCATTTTTTTAAAAAAATCACCATCCAACCCAGCAGTGCCAAAATTATGGCATATCTGGCCACACTGGCATGACCCTGGGAATGAGAGTTGCCTTATTTGATGGCTGTTACAATTTGATAAAATTCAGACCTTCAATAGTAGATAAAAAGGAAATATCTACACAATTCTTTCAATAGCTGTGGAAGAAGTTCCTGGTTCCTTTCAACACCAATTTATGCTTCTTGAAGAGTTAATGATTTTTTTTTAGTGTGTGTGTGTGTGTGTGTGTGTGTGTGTGTGTGTGTGTATGCATACACATGCGTGTGAATACAATCCCCAGGGAGGTCAGAAGAGGGTGTGGGATCCCCTGGAGCTGGAATTATAGGTGCTTTCCCAGACAGGGGTGCATTCTGGGAGAAAAAGCCCCGTGCAGGAGCAGCCACGGAGCCCATTCCCTATACCCTTGACTTAACTTTGTAAATGAAAGCCAAATAGGAAATGAAATCTTCTTATTACATTAGTAATTTCAAGCTAATGATGAAAATTGTTATTATACAACAAATACCACAAATAAGGTTAATAAATTAAAGCCCAAATACCTGAAATTAGTGGTTAAACAAGAATGTCTTCACCCCACAGCCTATTGAAACCCCTCACTGATAGAATAGAGAGAGAGAGAGAGAGAGAGAGAGAGAGAGAGAGTGAGAGGTAGTGAAGATTGAAAAAAGAATGAAAATCAAACAACGTAATTATATACGATTACATATTACAGATAAAGCCCAGCAAGATGGCTCCGCGGGTAAAGGCACTTGCTGCGGGCGCCCTTGATGAACTGAGTTTGATTTCCAGGACGCACATGACAGACGTGGAGAACAAACTCATGTAACTTGACCTCTGGCCTCCACATGTACACTATGACATGTGTGCCATCGTAACTAAATATCGTTTCTAATTACAGATCAAGTACAGGAATGGATAAGTGAATTGCATGAAAGCTAAGATCCAAAACTGAATCCTTCTTAGAAGTAATGGACAGCGTGCGGACAATAAATATGAGGTGTGTATGTGATTTTGTAAATCTTTCCTTTCTGTGTCTCCATTCTGAGGTAAATCAGATTGGAGGAAGGATGGAGGTGGGTGAGGCCTCATGATGTGGGGCCGGACTTTCTTCAAACAGGTCCATAAAAGTCCACTGGAGGTTTCAGAGGAAGATCTGAGTGAACACACACTGTGGTCAGGATGGTAGGTGAACGGTGCTGTGGTTTCACAGGGGAAAGCAGGATGAGGAAGGAGGTTATCACCGACGGTGGGAGAGAGGGTGGAGGCACAGGTTCGTATCTTACCACCTCCGTTCAGAGAGAAACAGAGCAGGGCTTTCAGAGGCAGCACCCCCTCCCTGGGGAGGGAGCACTGTGGGTTGAAGTCTGTGCAGGCGCCTTGTTTGGCTGGCGATGGAAGGGGAAAACCTTTGGGGGCTACAGGAGGCCCAGCGTTTCTCCACTCAAATGAAGACGGGAACACAGTTCAGGCTCAGAAGCCCTGTTCTGTCGCACACACGCGAGTGTCAATGACAAGGACACTGGTGATGTAGGAACAGATAACTGAAGAAACCCTCCCTCCAAACAGCCTCCTATGCTGCTCCACTGCGCGGATGAGCGCCTGTAAATGGAGTCCCTCCAATGCTGGCTTCCCAAGCCTCCCAGGGTGGGAACAAGACATGAGCCTCTGTCGCCAGTGCTGAGCAGGGCAGCCCGCAGAAGCCAAGCTCTCCCTGGGACAGCTGGACACACCCTTCCAGGAGGTCGGTAGTCCCCTTGCCCATCTCCAGAAACCAAACCTAAGAAGGGGACGGGGCTGCATGTCTGCATGCACCCGTGGGTTCACGCTTGTAGAGGTCAGCGGTCAACCTCACGTGCTGGGAGCCACCCACCTTTCCTGTCTTTGAGACAGGCTCTCCGTTTTACCTGGACTCTCCAATTAGGCTGGGCTGTCTGGTGGGCGTGGCCTTGGGATTGTAGACATACAGTTCAACCATTTCTGTTGGTGTTGTTGTTGATGATGATGATGATGATTTTTCCCCTTCTTTTCTTTTAATGTGGGCTCCGGGGATCGAACTTTGGCCTCCACATTTTACAGGAAGCACTGAATCCCCCTCCCTGGGCTTCAGCAAGAATTTCAATGCCAGAATTAATGTGGGAGATGCAGGATACATCACCAAAAACCTGGGGTGTGTCTATCAAGCTGGTTCCCTTGCGCATGACAGCAGTGTAAGCCTGAGTGAAAATACTGGGAAGTGGGTAAGCTAGGAGCTATGCTGCCCCCAGAATCTCAGCTCTGGGCTGCTCACACACAGGTGTGTGCCACTCGCCTCAAGTGTGGCTGAGGAGCAGCAAATGGGCTGTTTTGAGGGCACGGCCAGCCTCCTAGAGGGCAGGCTTTGGGGAGAACGTCTTGGGGCAGTGTGTGGAAGTCGGTGGGAGCTTATCTGAGTGAATCCGCGGATGCTGCCGCTGCACATCCTTCTCCTGCATCTGGACCAAAGCATCCCTCTCCCTCCACACAGCATGTCCTCTGCAGAGAAACTGATCGCAACAAGCCACGGAAAGGAGGCACTCTTGCCTCCATCCATTTCCCTGCGGCACTCCTCATTGATTTACCCATTACATTATTGTTATGCATTAATAAAGCAAGGCCCACGTTCCCTTACTTTAAGGGTTTCTCAGTCACCGATTTCCTATTATCCTTCCTGCTACTCACGTTCTGAGTCCTCCAGATAAATGGTCTGCAACGCAAACGCAGGCCTGACTCTGGCATTCGCATTAAGTATATAAAAGACACGTGATTTGTCTCAACAATGGCATATTCAAACCTCCATCAATTAAGGTTCAAGTGCAGATTCAAATGGGAAAGTCATCCCCAATTTCTAGTTAATACCCTCATCGCCTGTTGAGTGGCTCACTCTTTCGAACTCTAGCGTCATCTAATTGATTTCCGAAAATGTATAAAAACATGTCTAACTTCCAAGATATGTGGAAATACGTTATCTTACTGTTCCCTCATCATGAGTGTTAAAAATATATTTTTATTTTTATCTTAGTGTTTGGGTGAATGCCATGTGTGCTTGGGTGCCCAAGGCTGTCAGAAGATGGCGTTACAACGCTGGAGCTGGAGTTACAGGTGACTGAGAGCCACTTGACATGGGTGCTGGGAAATGAAGCCCAGTCTTCTGGAAGGGCAGCGAGCATCCTTAACGGCCCAGCCATCTCTGCCAGTCACATATATCTCACCTGACACCATGCCAGGCACATAGTGGGGACTCGGCAAATGCTTCACAAGTGACTGACTTAGCCAACGTTGGCATGCCTGTCTTCGGTGACAAAAGGTGGCCCTTCACACACAGTAGCACTTGGCTTATTTTTCTGGTAGCTATTGTCCTCGTTTGTTTTTGGTGAGCCTGCTAAAATGAAAATTACAGGCTCAAGTTTGTACCATTTCTCGGGGCTAATTGGTAGTTCTTTATTTTTATTGCCCTTTGATGCATTAATAAATTTCAATAAGCATAGAGGCTTTTAATTCTTGCATTTATCCATTCAAAATATTTATTAAACTGTGAGTGAGGGTACGTGAACAATTTTACGGAGCATATGAAAAATTAAAACCACCCCTGCAATATCCTCATACACTGTAACAAACTCTGTGTGCTCATAAGTGTTCATGTGTGTGCACTTGCGTGTGTCTGTCCTCATGTACACACGCAAACATCTGAAGACTGGAAGACAATCCTTGGTGTCACTCCTCAAATGCCATCCACCTTGACTTTCGAGGCAAGGCCTCTCACTAGGTTGGAACTCACCTAGAAGTCCAGGCTGCTTGGCCTGTGAACCCCAAGGATCTACCTGCCTCTACCTCCATGATAATGAAAATAGTGGCACTGACTAACACGAGTTCTGGAGATTGAACTCACATCTTCATGCTTGCTAGGCAAGCACTTCAGTGACCCAACTATCTCCCCAGCCACCAACACCAAGCTTCTAACTCCACCTTAAAGCAGCCTACAGAACAGGAAGCTGCCTCCCAAGGGAGCTGGACAAATTTCATCTCCCATGAGATGTTTGAGAAGGGTCTTACGACTGAAGTCACTCCTGAATGATGAGAGATTCTGGATGAAACAGCAGCATGTGCAAGTTTAGGGGAAGCACAAATTTTTGCTGCCTGTTTTTAAAAAGTGTCCATGTATGAGGGTTTTGAGTAGAAGAATCAACAGAGGGAGGTTGATCTCTCTCTCTCTCTCTCTCTCTGTCTCTCTCTGTCTCTCTCTCTGTCTCTTTCCTCTCTCCCCCTTTCCCCCCTCTCTCCCCTCTCTTTCTTCTCTCTCTCCCCCTCTCTCTCCTCTTCTCTTCTTTTTCTCACACACACATATGCTAAGTTTTCTTATTTTGATAGCATATTTAATAGTCTAGCAATATCAAGGCACACTCTAACTTTGGACAAACAAGAGAACCCTATTTGTTGTTGACAGAGCTAGAGAAAGGGGACATTGAAGATCGTATGCCATGCTCTTAAACGATGATGGGCCTGACAGATCCAAACTTTGTCTGGGAGGCTGCCACCTAGACATTCGGTTGCAAGCTTGCGTTGCATCACTAAATCTCAACTGCAGCCCAAAGTTCAGAAAGTAACATCCTGCAGGCAGAAGCCCTGGCATCATCTCTCTTTCCTCTAGCAGCCTCTACCTAGTTGGATGAGGTCCAGACACAGGATGTAAGTAATGGACTTTACTTGGCATCTACTGACTTAAATGTCAATTATACCTAAAGAGTGTCTTCACAGGGGCAGAGATATCTGACTAATTGACTGCACATCTTAGCCTGGCCAGGTTGTCACACAGAACTGGCCACTGGAGTCGCCTGCCTTATCTCAGAGGGAGAGACTCCCAAAGTGTCACAAATGCAAATATCTG
This sequence comes from Cricetiscus sungorus, assembly GCA_030556225.1. Taxonomy (NCBI): domain Eukaryota; kingdom Metazoa; phylum Chordata; class Mammalia; order Rodentia; family Cricetidae; genus Cricetiscus; species Cricetiscus sungorus. The sequence goes on from JANBXA010000642.1 coordinate 34,628,416, forward strand.
GGTTACTCAACACCACAGGCCTGGAACCTTTTAATGAATGCAAATTCTTTTCTTTTTTGTTGTCATTTTTTCTTGTTTTTTCTTTTGTTGTTGTTGTTGTTTGTTTGATTGGTTGGTTGTTTGGTTGGTTTTATTGTAATCGATTTTGTTTGTTTTTCAAACATGGTCTCTTGTGAGCCAGGCTGGCCTGATTCTCCATTCCTGTATAGCTGAGGGTAACTCCCAACTGCTGATCCTCCCATCTCTACCTCCCAAGTGCTGAGACTACTGACATGCATCTGCATGTCAGACCGTGTGTGTGTGTGTGTGTGTGTGTGTGTGTGTGCGCGCGCGCGCGTTAGAGGCTAGAGGTTGGCATCAGGTGTCTTTCTTGCTGCTGAACGTCTTATTTTTGAGACAGCATCTCTCATTGAACCCGTAGTTCACCAATCTGGCTGAGCAGCAAGCTCAAGGACCCTCCTGTCATCCCTGCACCTAGTTTCTAATGTGGGTGCTGGGGCTAAGAACTCAGATACTACTCCCGCTGCTGCGTGGGAGGCACTGGGCTGACTGAGCCATCTCTCTGTCTGTGTGTTTTCCTTTAGATACACAGTTTCACTATACAGCTCAGGCTGTCTGTGAACTCATAGCTCTCCTGCCTCCGCCTTTAGAATGTTTCGGAGTTACAGGCATGCACCATTCTGCCAGACTCAGAAATGCCACTCTGGGAAAAGCACTTTGGCCTGAGTTAGACATCCTGTGAGCAGTTTTCTCCGCGCTCACTCTTTAGCTTTTCTCTTCAACTCTTCAGGGTCTTTCTTTCTTGTTTGTTGTTGCTGAGTCAGGGTTTCACTCGGGAGCCTAAGGCTGGCTGCCCTTGCATTTATAGTATTCCTCCTTTCTCGGCCTCAGGAGTGCTAAGATAAAAGCCTAAACCATGATGCCCAGCCTCTCGAGGTATTTCTGGTGCGTACCTCGCAGACTGTGAGGATTACGGTATGCACTTCGAGGTTGTCTTAACAGAAGGCGGTCATTAATTGGCTGCTCTGTCATGGGCTTCAGTCACTTGATAGATTTTCATGCTTAAATGGCATATTGGATAGTCCCAGCAACATCTCATGGTGCTCTAATTTTGGAGAAACAACAAATGAGAGGACTATTGATTGTTTATAAATCTTTACTCAGGGACACAAGATAACTACTGCATCGAACTTTCCCTCCATCACAACCTCTAGCACTTTAGTGGAGAACTCAGCTAAGCCAGCTCCAATTTCCCCAACCAAGGTCAAGAGCACCCACATCAGAATTTACCTCAAGACTCTTCAATAGTCCTTTGGATGGTATTGATCTCACCGTGGGGCAGTTTCTAAACGGTTGCATAACAGTCTAGAGACAGCATGTAAAAGTCGACGGTGGGACCGTTACTGTCTGAACTCTCATCAAGCTTAAGCTGTCTCTTCCCATAAAAAAAAAAAAAACAAAAACAAAAACTCAGTGTAGCTGCCCAAAGATCCCGGTGAAAGCCAGATGCTATAGTGGGGATCTGCACACCCAGCACACCCAGCAGCACGAGGGCTGGGGCATGACACGTGCACCTCTGCAAGCTCATCGCCCAGCCAGTGAAGCTGAGTGTGTGAGCTCCAGGATCAGCTACAGAGCCTGTCTCAAAACAGTGTGGAGAGTGGCTGAGGGAGACACCCAACAATGACCTCTGTTTGCCACATGTATGTATATGCACATATACTTCCCACACACACATGTGCACACACCTACACAAGCACATACATATGACAAACACAGAGAGAGAGATAAAGAGACTTTCTACCATGTTCCATGCTTTTAAAGCCCATGCCTTCCTTCCATCTCTACCTCCTTAATGAGTTCTAGCAGCTGAAAACCCATGTCCTAACCCAGTGGCTAATCTCCCAGTGGGAAATGGGAAATGAGACTATGTAATATTAAAAACAAGAAAAAAGGAAAGAGAGAAAACAAGACAGGCAGATTCAGCAAGTGTGCATCATTATTGGGGAGCACGTTGGTCCCGTTGGTCCCAGGAGTGGAGATTAGGCACTTAAGAACATAATAAGGACGGGAAGCCCAAAAGACACAGGAAAAAGAAACACCAACTTGCCAATTTTGCAAAGCCGATGACATTCAAGCATTGTGCCTCCTGACACAAAAGAACCTTTTAGAAAATAAGTGACAGAAGTATGCTGTGGCTGCAGTAAGCCCTCCAAGGGGCAAAGGAGGACAATCTTTTTCATTCAGGATTCTACTGTGGATGCAGTGGGCCTCGGGGCTCTGTTCGGATTGTACATCCTCCTCTGGGATGTATGTGTCTGTCATTCCCATGCCCTGGGCTTCCACTTTCAGATACTTACTGACTCTCGTAGTCAATGTTTCCTTTGCATTCTAAACCCACGAGGATCTCAAGCTTTGAAAATTCCACTCAATTTTTATGTGTCCCTCTAGACAGGTGCCTTGGTTTTCGTTTATGACTTTTGACTGGCTTCGAATTCACTATGTAGTCAAGGGTGACCTTCACCTATTGGTCCTCCTGCCTCCACCTCCAAGTACTAGAATGACAGGCATAGTTCACCCAGTTTATGTGATACTGGGATGGAAAAGGGGACAGGGACTCTACTAAGTGAACTACATTTCCCATCCTTTCACTCCACCCTTGGCCCCAGGAGACTGACAGCTTAAACAGCCTGGTCTCCAGAGTTCCAGGAGAGCTTATTTCCCGCCTCTGACAGGGGTTCAGGGGAGTTGAGAAGAGAAGCATTTGTTCCTCGCCCTCCTCACAGCCAGGCTGTGTGGAAACAAGCCCCCTGCACTCCAAGGAGGTTATGTTTTATACAGAGCGATGTTTCCTGGTGTTATGTAGAGTTCTTGACACAGTCAAACTCTTTGATGTGAGACCTACGGATAATGGTCATTATCTACTGTTAAATTCCTTTTACCCTGTCTACATCTTTGTTAAGGGACTCTTTATTTGATTCACCTGAACATGCGTCCTGTTGGGCACCAGCATTCACTGTCATGCTCTCCCCAAATGGGTTCAGTGTCCTCCATCACCATCAAGTCTTCAAAGTCATGATCTCCCCAACTGGGTTCACAGTCAGTCCTTCATTGCCCTATTGCCTCTTCCCCAGCATCCTCTTCTTGAGCGCTCCCTGCATTTCGTGCCTCAGTGACTGGTCCACCACTCTCCTCCAAAGTATTGCAGGAGTTTCGCAGGATGTCATGAATGCCCCTTCTTCACTCCACACACTCCAAGACTCTCCTGTGACTCATTTCTCTTGAACTCCTGATTATTTCCTGAAAGTTTCCAATGATGGCCTCCTAAATGCTCTGTGCTTTTGAAACTTAATCCACCTCAAATAATTTTTTTGAATGAGTGTGTGTGATATGTGTACATGAGCCCAGATGCCTATAGAAGCCAGAGAAGGGGTCATATCTCTGGAGCTGGAGTTGCAAGGGGTTGTGAGCCATCCAAAGTGGGTGCCGGGAACCAAACTTGGGTCTTCTGGAAGAGCAGTAGGTGCTCTTCAACACTGAGCCATCTCTCCAGCCTTAAATCTTTCCTTTAGGAATCAGTGGTGGGTTTATTAAACATAATTTAGAAGAGAATTTTAAAAGTAGGAGGTGAAAGACAGAGGCACCCCAAAGGAAAGACACACCTGGAGCAATGGTTCTCAACTCTCCCAATGCTGTGACCTAAAGTTTCTCATGCTGTGGCGACCCTCAAACATAAACGCATTTCATTGCTACTTCATAACTGTAACTTTGCAACTGTTATGAATCATAATGTAAGTATCTGATATGCCGGATACCTCATATGTGACTCCAAAGGGATGGCCTAAGACCCACATGTTGAAAACCACTGCCTTAGAGTATAGATATAGACAACTCTAGCAGAGCGTCACCGCTCACTGTCCAGAAACTCAGATGTGATTCCATTTTCCTCTGCATAAGCCCGCCACTACTCAACATAGTTTCAAGGTCATGCCTGCATCCATACGGGGCCACTGTTGTGTCCTGTCTTCTAATAGCTTCTATAACAGCTTCTTTCACGGTCTGCTTTACCCTTTTTTTCTTTTCTTTTCTTTTTTTAAATAGCTGGTACTTTATTCTATACACCAAGGCTTTTCACTTCTGGATTCAACACATATTGCTCCTGTGACCAGAACATTTTATGTAATCTTACCAATCCCTTCCTGCTTTGCTCACCATTTCTCACAAGTTAGAACAGGGAGCCTGTGTATTGCACACACCGATGTATCCTTAGGGCCTACACTGTGTCTGGAACCTCCCTATGTGGAAGACACTAGCTACAAGTAGTTACTGAATACTAAGAATGTGCAACCTATAGACCAAGAAATGCAAAAAATACAAAATACACCCTTGACATAGAATAATGTTAGCAAAATATGAAATATCTCTGCTTTTATATTTATTACACTTTGAAATAATATTGTCATATTTATTAAAGTAAATAAAATGATGCAATTTAAAATTACCTATATAAGTCACAAAAAAATCTTTATTTGGAAAGTTCTAGCTGACAAATATTTGTTAATCAGTAAATATGAGAAATCTCTACTCTCTAAATTTGGTTCCTCTTCCCGTGGGAACTTCCTTCAAATCTGTGTCCTTTTTATGTCTTTCTAAAGAATCCAGTAATTCCTCCATTATAGCAATTGTCATATTGAGCCAAAACACCATTTGCATATCTGTGAAGGTAAGTGCTAGGATTAGCTCAGTAAAGACAAGCAGTGCCCAGCATAGCTCCTAGGATGTGCCCAGCTGATTGATGCCTGATGGATAAGGGAATTGGGAAGCCAACGGTCACGTGGGGAAGAAGGGGCATTGGTAACAATAAGATGCTGGTGATGATTTCTACTACCATTAATACCTACTCAGCATTGGGTATTTCACATTCATGTAGATCAGGCCCTGAGAAGAACTTGAGAACTTAGAAGCATCGCACAAGATACAGGTGAACTCTGAATTATCCTTATTCCATGTTGCCATCGCTGATTAAGGAACTCATTTGGAACAAGCCTGGAAACCCAGGAATCCTTAAGTAAGGGCCCTGTTCCTGCCAGGTGTCATTGTTTCAGTACTCTCTTCTGTGTCCATGGATACCATGACTGCTTGAATGTGAAATGTCTACCTCAGGCTCACGTGTTTGAACATTTGATCCCCAGATGGTGGCGCTGTTTGGAGGTTGTGGAAGGATTTGGAGGTGGAACATTGATGGGAGAAGCGAATCACTGGGGTAGGGCTCTGAGGATTTCATAGCCAAGCCCCACTTCCTGTCCACAACCTGCTTCCTGAGGTGACGTGAAGAGTCAGTGACCTCAGCCTTGGCTTTCCTGCCATGACAGACTATGTTCTTAAACCGTGAGACAGGATAAACCCTCTCTACTTTAAATTGTTATTGTGAGAGTATGTGATCACAGCAAGAGGAAAAGAGACAAAAGGTACTATCTGACTAGGTGTCAGGGACATGCATCTTGCCTGGGTCCCTATGGGGGTGAGAATGAGCCCTCAAACACTTCATCACACAGACATGAAAGGGAATCAACAGGAATGGCCTGCAAACACATTGAGTCATCAACAGCATCATCAGTAACAGCAACAGCCCTTCTGGGAACTTCCTGCGCTCTGTCTGGCTACCATTCAGCACTTTACACACATTGTGTTCAAGAGACGCTCCCCAGCAGGCTACAGTCATTTCCATCAAATGCTATAATTATTTATAATCATTTCTGTTGTGATCAAGAGGAAACTGAGGCTCCGTTTGAGTCAGTTCTATGAGAAACTAGCCAAAAGGCTGTGGTTCAAAGCAGGGCTGCCTCACTCAAAGCCTGATGCAGACCCTCCCCATGCAGTTGCCTTGAAGGTGCTGACTGGGACTGTCATAACTTTGCTTCTTAGGGGGCCTCAGAAGCCTGGCCAAGCTGACACAGACACATAAAATAGAACAGCTAAAATGCAGCACCACAGGACAGAAATGGGGCGAAAATCAGAAGTGTAAGGTAAAATCAGATAGAAACTGCCCTTGCTGGGCAAAGCCCTGGCTGTACCTCTCCTGTCCATGATAGAATGACTAGATGCGTGACTTGGGTAAAAATCCAGCAAGGACAGAAGAGGCTGGTGTGTCTGACTCAGAAAAGAAAGCTGCAGGGAAAGGCTGGGATAAAGGAGATGAAAACCATGTCAACAGAGCAGAGAGGACACAGTGGGGTGAAATGAGAGAGAGCAGGAATATCCTAATTGCGAACAGGCATGGAAACAGGCAGAGTGAGCAGGTCTCACTGTCCCCCTGGGGACAGGAAGGGAAGCTCCAACCCAGCGCCATGTGTGGCTCTCCCTCGGATTTTATTAAATGCTCCACTACAAGGGAGAATGAATGTGAATTTTTTGCTAACTTAATGTTTTCTGAAAATACCTTTCCCCCTGAAAGCAAAAGAGGTTAAAATTTGTTTGAGGCTATGGAGGAAATTTTTGGAATTAAAAGCTCTCAGAGGCAGAGTTCTTTCATAAGAGGAGTAGAAATAAAGGCTCTCTAGCTTTTTCATTATCATTCCGAAGAAAAGAAATAGAGAGCTTGCAGGGAAAAGAGCCAAGAGGATTTTAATAGTGGACTCTCCAGGTCAGCCAAGGAACTGAACAGAGGCTCACATGAGGGCTCCACCTTAACTGAGACTATTGCTCAGAATCACAAAGCATGGGTTTGCTTTGCATATCAAGGACAAATCACTGCTTTGTGAAAACCTGTAAATTCTCAGAAGAGCAATGTGGGACACCCATCACAGCACTGGGAGTTGGTACTTAACCACAGAAGTAATTTTGTTTCTGAGATACACAGATGCATAGAGATGCATGCAAGAAGATACGATGCAGATTATCTTAACAATTCATCACAGCACATAGAGTACAAATGATCATGAGTGATCAGATGTAGATAGGTCATGGACATCAATGTCCCATCATTCAAGGCTCAGGGAACTTCAGGGGAGAGGGAGAAGGAAGAATGTAAGAGCCAGAAAAGGCAGAGGAGAGCTGTGAAATCTGGACGTGGCATGGCGTTTTTGCATATATCAATCCACAGAAGCCGTGGCTATCTGGATAAGACTTGCACTCCATAAGCCAATAAAAATTCTAACATTAATTTGGAAGATTATCAGCACTCAACAGATGCTGAAGAGGGAAAGGCTCTCTTCCTTAGAGATGTTGCTTTCACTGGTAGGCTGTGGAGTCCCAGTGGATGACCTCACACACCTGTGCACCTGGTTGACACTAACTGGGGTCATTAACAACAAAATATGAACAGAAAGAGGTCATGGATCTGGGAGGGAGATGGAGTTGGGGACACTAGTGGGAGTTTGAAGGAGGCAGTAGTAGATAGATCTGATCAATATACTTTGTATAAATGTACAGAACTTTCAAAGAATAAAATGGTCACTTAAAAAACAATCTGGATAACTAATGGTCATCAATGAGAGAGTGAATTAATAATATTACATCATGTAAGGCAACACTATGTGTGCATTCTTTAGTTCAAACACATGAGGTTATGGGGAACACTTCCCTTCAAATAACAACAGACTTCCATTCAAGTTCATCCATTTATACTTTTTACTCTGCCGGAGGAATTTCTGTGTAGTTAACATATCATAATTTAGGTATTCCAAAATAAACTTATTCAAAAGGCCCAACACACATGAAGTGCATGACTTCATTTTATTTAATGGATTATACATGATAGAAAACTTTTATATACCTACACATTTTTTGGAAGACTCATTAAAAATATTTTTCATTGTGGTGAGAGTACAGTTAGATCATATTTTAAGTGGGGAAGGTTTAATTTTCATTTTATATCCTTCTGTCCCATTTGTATTTTTAATTATGAATATGGATTATATATATGCACACACATATATATGTATATATGTCATATATACATAGAGAAAGAGAGGGGGAGAAAATATTAAAATGTGATAGAATTTCTGTAGGATCAAAATACAAATCCATGAGCAAAAAACAGTAATAAAATGGAATCAATGCTTTAATAAATAATTTATCCATTATGGTCAGCTAGATTTTATCTCAAGGATGAAACAGGGGTCTAATGCTTGAGAAGGCATTAACAAAATACATTACATCATTAGACTAAGGAAGAAATATTATGTAATCATTTTATTGAATGCTGAAGGGCATTTAGGAAAACATGAAAAAACTCACTAGGAAGAAAATAGCTGTACATAGTATTTTTTAGTGGTAGACAATAGGTATCAAAAATCATAGTTGAAACTATAGAGGCATTTCAATGTTTACAAATATTCTCTCTTTTTAACTTTGTGTGATGTCTATGTCTATGTTACATAGAAAAAAATATGTTTCAAAATCTAAGGAAATCCTGTAGAAGAGTGGCTAGAGAAAACATACTCTGAGGGTTTGAGTGTGGAATGTCCTCCATATGCCCAGGTGTTTAAAACCTTGATTCCCAGCTGGTGACACTCTTTATAAATGTTTTGAAAGTGTTAGGAGGTAGAATCTTGCTAGAGTAAGTAGGTCACAGAGGGTAGACTCTCCTTCCTGTTCATTCTCTAGATCAATGTGATCAGCCACCTCACATTCCTGCCACCAAGCCTTTCCCAGTAAGTTTGACTGTGTTTCATCAAACTGAAAGCCAAAATGAATGCTTCGTCTCTTCGGTTACTTCTTGCCAGGTATGTGTTCTCAACAACTACCAAAAGTAATTCAGCGACATGCTCAGTGCAAAACAATGAGCCCAACTCAGCCCCAACTGGGTAGCTTAGAAGTAAGATAATACCACCAGCAGGTTTGAGAATACTTAAATCCCTTTCAAGTATAATTCTAAACCTCTTGTATAATTTGCTTTCTGTCAGCATTATGTGTTAAGCCATTACTGGGCATTTGCTCCTTGATCAAAGACTGGGGGAGGCTCAGGGCTTTCAAAGCAGGCACGGATAAGAAAGCATGAGGACACAAAAGTTGTTAGAGGACATCAGCTTTTGAGGTGCTAACTCTTGAACAATACTGACTTTCGGGGACTGCTTATGGTACAGAATTTTGAGTAGACATGGAAGACAGCTACTGAACCTAAGGTTGAGTTTCAAAGCTATTTTAAATATTAATCTAAATACAAAAAGGCAGAGGAGTGGTTTTTGCCGTGTCAGGAGAACAGCAGCTTCCATAGGCCATGGCTGCCAGGCAGGAAGCAGCATAGGGAGAAGCAAGGGTTCTGTTAGGAAGATGGCAGCCATAGCTCAGGGTTGTTGTGAAGACATGGGACCATTTGTTACCAATAGGACAGAGAAGATAAAGACCCAACTTTCAGATTCAGGTGTGCTAGAGGCTTTTCAAACACTAAACAGGAAGTTTCAGAACAAGAAGTCTAACTAGGATATATCCAACTAGTCTGATCTTGACATATGGATAGCACAGCTGCCTAAGGGCACCTAATCTTGTGTTAAATATTAAGCATCAAATAGAAATCTGGACATGGTGGCACACCCCTTTGATCCCAGCACTCAGGAAGAGGAGGCAGGAGGGTCTCTGTGAGTTCGAGGCTAGCCTGGTCTATAGAAATAGTTCCAGGACAGGCTCCAAAGCAATACAGAGAAACCCTGTCTTGAAAAACCAAAAATGAAAGAAAAGAAAGAAAAAGAAAACTTGAATTAAGGTTTAGTGATCCCCCTGCCCCAATTTGGACCATATCATAGTTTGCAAAACAATTGTAGGACTGACAATGGATGTCTATCTAGCACTTTGTATGTACAAGGCACTATCACTGCCTGGGAAGGAGGGGGCACTCCCCAGCAGCACAGGGCTCAAAGACTTTTTTAATCTTAGGGGGTTAGGGAAAAGACACAAGCTCTGTTGTTCATTTCCTTCTTTATTCTTCTTTTGCACTCTCTATTCTTTATTTCCCTGGTGATGTCCTTATCTCACATTCTTGATGTTTTCCTTCTAATTCCTTCTTCATTCTTTCCCTTATAGCTTACATACCCCAGCAAAATATTTCAGGCAATATAAAGGCTACAATGTGGTTACATTCTACTTTTCAAGTGAATGATTATAATAAATGCAAGTAAAAAACAACATGTTTTCCATATCCCTTACATGATTAAATATTGTAGATATTAGAGGTAAGAAACACATTATCCCACGAACTCAGATACATTCATATCCAAACAACTTGTTCTAGATTAACAGTATGGGCAAGCAAAGCATTCTTTTTACTGGAGGACTGCATTTTGCGGTTACAAAGAAAGGGGCCATCGCCGTATTACATATCTTGAAAGGTCATCATATAAGGAACCTTAAAGGAACCACAAACCTAATCTCTTATACATGAAAAACAATCAGTTGGCTCTACTTTAAATCATTAGGGTGCATACTCACTTATGAATAGTTTCTTATATCAGGAGATTAAGGGCAGAAGTGGGTATAAGGAATTAATCAGCACCCTTGGTCATCAACCAATCCTAGGAAGAAGGGCACATCAGCCAATGATAATTGGGCTGCTTTGTTCTTGGTCCTTGACCTTAGAGAATTCCTCACTCAACTATGTGCCTTTCTGAAACTTTAGATTGACTTCTTTGGTTTTTCACCTCAAAGCTCTTTAGCAAGAACATCTTAGTCTAACTAAAAGTTATTTTCAAAGCTGTGTTTCAGCTACGATGATGCACTCCACAAATCCAAACATTAAGATTAGAAGAATTTTAACTAGCTGAGCTACTGGTACTCAGTTGTTTTTCTTAACCATTGACCTAACTAAGCTATAGTCTACATGGCTCCTCAATAGAAACTCTTATGTTTAGCTGTGTTACACTTCCTGGTTTTATTTTTAATCATGAAAACTCTACTTAAACTAAGATCATCGTTATCAATTAGACAGGACAGCTTAGGAAAAAATTATCTTAATAATCGACGGATGAAAATGCTCAGTAGAATGGGATGAAATAAACAGCCAGTGGGGATCTCCCCACACCTATTCACACCATCCCAGATACCAGAGAAATATGGCAGTGGTAAACATTTGAAGACACAGCAGAAGGAAGAGACATTCTGGAGTCTGTGAAGGTGGGTCTCCTCATCTATCTGAGACCCACCCATCAGGGATTTACCTCCTGTTGGGCTGATGCTCTGAAGTCAACTGCCATCTGCTGCTCCTCTGGCATGACAAGCAGCAAGGTACCATGCAGGAGATAATATGAAATGACTTAATAATTACTTCTGTTTTCAGAAATACTCAACACATAGTTATAATCTCAGCATTTAGGAGGCCGAGGACAGGAACTGTGTGAGTTTGGGAGTACTAGTCAATTCTAAGGCAGTCTGAACTACCAGCAAGACTCTGTCTCCAAAAGGAAAATGCATTCAAAGTCTTTGCCAATGAAGCTTTCATGTTAACATCATTAGAGTCATCCAGAAAGATTGTTCAATCATAGCTAGCTGGGCTCCACCCCAAAGGGTCTGTGATGAGTTCTAGGAATCTATGTTACAAACAAATTTCTAGTTGATGCTCAAACTACTAGATGAAAGATCCCAGAATGGGGTCTACTGACCTATGAGAGATAGTCAAACACAATTGCTGTGAAAACTCAGAGCCAAAAAATGTTGTTTGTGGATTAAAATCAGAATGTGAATAACATTTTTTAAAGCTTCCAAGCTTTTGATGGGCTTGTTAGTCCATCCTCTCCACCAAACTACATGAGTTACTGTACTTTTCTGGAATGGTCACATTGGAATGTTTCCCTTACAAGATCAGATTCTGTGGTACAGGATTCACAGCACAACACAAGTCTCTGGTCACTGCACAGGTAGGCCAATCTGGACCACAGAACATAACTTTTGCCTTAAGCTTTCTTGGGAAAAATAGCCTCATGAAAGCAATAATCCTACTGTATATCACAGTTTGCAAATACTTTTGCAGACGTCTATCTAGAGGACCACCGAGAAGATATGTCTAGAATGCTAAACATCTTACAATGCACAAAACAGACTCAGAGTCACTCTGCAAGGAATCATGTCATTCGGAATGTCAACAGTGTTGAGGTTGAAAGAGCAAGACAGTAACCCTAACCTACTGCAGCAGGCTTTCCAGAGATTTGAGGCTGCAGGATGAGGCCTTCAACTTGGCAAAAAAACAAGTCTCCTTCATTTTAATGAACACACATCATGTCAATTCCACTGGACCAACGTCATCACTATACTAACAATATAGTTAAAATATTCAAGGTTTTTGAAGATTATGAAATAATTAAAATACCCACAATTCATCTTCAGAAGTTTCCAAGCTTTTAAGCTTGTACTATTTGTAACAAGTTTAATTCATTCATTTTTATGATCATGTGCTCTGTATGAGTTTTGGTACCCTGCAACCTTACTTCTGATCTATTTGTCATTAGTTGGAATAGATGAAGTTTTCTAATTTCTAATCTTACTCAGCTCAAACACAACAGTGGGAAAATTTGCCAAAGTAATAAAGAAATGAGCCTTCTGGTTTGTGTGGAAATCCAAACTTCTTACATCTACTACAGAGATTACTGAAGTAGGAGCCAAAAAAACAAAACAAAACAAACAAACAAAAACAACCCTACCACCACCACCAAAAACCCCATGGTTTTGCAGTCCTGTTTAAATTAACTTTGCACTTTAACTACCTTTAGAAAACTGGCAAGATTCCCACAAAACAGCTTCCATGCCTGCTTACTTAACACAAGCAATAATCTGGGGTTAAACCTTTGAAATTAGACAATTGTATCCTTCGCAGAGTGAGTTGCTTCTCTCATTCCTGTAACAAAATACTTGGCAAGAAGCAAGTTATGAAAGAAAACATTTATTTTGTCTCATCAGTCAGAAGTTGGAGTCCATTACAGCTAGGAACACGTGGCAGCAGGAGAAACTTGCAAATATGGCGGTTCTGCAATCTTTTAAAAATATGGGTGACAGGAAAGAATGAAGGCTGATACTCAGCTGGATTTCTTGTTTTTATTTTTTTTCCAAGATCCACCATCCACTGGATGACACCACCTACTTCCAGGATGGGCCGCCCCACTTCGGAGATCTCTCTGAAAACACCCCCACAGACACGACACACCCAGGAGTGTGTCTCCTAGGTGACTTCAAATACAGTCAGGTTGACAATGAAGATGAGTCATGAGCAGCTTAACCTAACCTGTTTTAATCACCAAAGAAGCTGGACCCATTTTTCTAGACTAGGACAGCCAATGGAGGTCCAGATTGCCTCCAGATATTCTAAGTAACCTGTCTTAGACTCATGGGCACATACATCCCATGTGCTCTTAACTCATACACACCCTATGGCTTTTGTTTGCTGTGATTGGGGTCTGAGAACTCCACTGACGTGAACTTTCTTCCCAGGTACTCAGTGAGCATGTTTTCACAGAGTGCCTCTACTTGATGAGCACTGGAGAAGGTGCCTATGTGTTTCGGTGATTCCTTCTCTCCAACAATCTTTATAATTTCATCTTCGTTTGACAGTGAAGTTAACATCAGGCATCTGTCTAGAAGGTGAACATCTCTGCTTAATGGTCCTACAGTGTTGTCTGTGTGTGGTGCTTTCAGGCTCACTGGAGACCTGAGAATGGTTTCTATTAGCCTCTGGCCATCTGTCCACATTGCGTTCTGAGAGCCTCCTAATGGCATCCTTTCCGTGGTCATAAAACCTCAAGAGACAGCTGAGATATTTACTCAAAGTTCTGCACATTGGCAAGTCAGGGACGCCCTATCCTGCCCCTCCCCTCACCCTGCTAACTGCACAAGTGACCTGCCATCCCACATCCTTTTGCCTCTGGAGACCTGACACATGAATTATCACACTTGTGGTTGGTCATTCCGCAAATCCCTCTGATGCTCTTTAAACAGCACAAAAATGCTATTTTTAGACAATGTGCTTTTATTATGGTAATAAGAAAGCCCACATCTCACACTAGGTCTTGAACTAGAACACTTAGGATTCAACAGATAATTTTGGCTGTGGGAACAGGTTATGACTGCACAAGAAGGGACTCAAAGTACCTAAGTTACAGCAGGTGGCTGATCTGCAAAGGTCAGAACGCTGAAAATCCTCCTGCTTTCAGTGTATTCAGGTAAAACCCTAGGATGAGAGAATGTGCAAAGACTCACCTGCTTCGCTACGACATCCAGTTACAGGTTTATCTGGTCTGCCCTGAAGTGTGAACACAGCGGCAGCAAATGTGTCTTGTGCATCCCCTCAAGACCTTGAACAGTGCACAGCACACGGGGAACATTTGATTGATTGGATGACTACATGAATAAACACTAGTTTTCAACCTGATTTATGTGGCCCATATACCCTGCCTTGCTCTGCCTCTCACATTGATTTTGCATTAAGGAACTACCTTGAGAAATGTCCAATTAGAACATTATGACAATTCTGCTAATAGTGTTCTTAGGAGGATGCAGGCATGTGTCCTTTTAGGACTGAACAGAAAACCAGCAGGGAATTAGGACTGTAATAAGGTAGAATCCCTTACCTAACACAGTAACAAAATATTTATGCAAGAATACCACAGAATACTCCAGAATTTCCAGAACCTTTTCATTTAGGAAGACCAAATGAAGAGGGTCCAACAAGTATCCCAAGACTTCTCAAAAGCTGCTTGGGTTCCTTGATAATAGAGAAAGAGGCAACAAAGGGAGGTCTGAACTTTAAAACAAGAGCATGAATGCTAAGCAGCTGATGGCTAAATTAAAACAAAGCACTTGGCAAACACCATGAGTTCTAGCAATGCTGAGTAATAGTTGTGCCTTCCAACAGAGCCATGGAATGTCACTGGATTATTAAAAACTAGCAAGTGAGGGCTTGTTCTGACCAACAGGATGAAACATGCTTCCAACACTCTGGAGAGTCACATAAAAGAGTGGGGCTTCAGAGGATAGAGAACACGCTTGTGAGTACACACACACACACACACACACACACACACACACACACACACACACACACTAACCTTGCTGTCTTCCTCCTCTCTTTCTCTACTTTTGATCTCTTTCTTTCTCCTTTCCTCCCTCTATGTCTTATAACCTCATTCTCATTAACATGCGAGGGAAATTTTCAACAGTGAAGAAAATTAACTTATACTGAAAAAAACTTTACAATGTACTGTCTTTTTTATATTTATCATCATCGCTGTTGTGTGTGTGATGTATACTTGTGTGGGCGTGCATGGCTCAGCACACGTGTGGAGGGTAGAGGATGACTGTGAAATTGGATCTCTCCATGCACCTCTGCATGGGTTCTAGAGAGCAAACTCAGGTCTTCAGCTTGCTCAGCAAGCACTAACCCACTGGGGTGGCTCAGCAGCCCTCTTTCTCATTTTAAGTAGTAGGATATCTTTTAAAAGATGCATTTTATTTTTATTCTATGACTGTGTGTTGGGGGAAGTCTGTGAGCACATGCATGCTGGTGTCTGTAGATACCAGAGGAGTCATGTCTTCTGGAGCTGGATCCACAGGCTGTTATGAACCACCTTGTGGGCACTAGAAATTGAACTCATGTCTTCTGAAAGAGCAGTTGGTGTTTTCAACTGCTGAGACATCTCTCTAGCCCCACAGAATACCCTTTAAAGCAAAGTTAGAAACCAAATTGCTTCCAAATAAGCTAGTTTAAGGCCCTGTAGGAGATTAACTCTATGAGTGGCACAGTAAGTAGTCATATAACATCATCTCACTTTGTGATGTGACTTGCTAGACCCTCCCAAGAAGAAGGGAGACTATTTTTTTATTCCTTTACTTTAGACAGGCCTTTTATCAAAAGTACAAGACAGGCATGACAGTGTCTCAGGTCAGAGCCTCAAAGCAAGTGCCCATCAGAATCCCCACCACTGTCAAATAGCAAGCCTGGGTTAGTTCCATGAACATGAGAAATTATGTGAAGGAGACCCATAGTGTCGTGGTTGAACTCCAGGTTAGTGGCAATGAATGTCCACCCAAATTCTGAAATGAGTGATGGATCTCAGCCAGTATTGATAGTATGCCTGACCCAATACACAGCTTATCCCAAGTCATGAATTACATCAATTGAGATGAGAGGAGCCCTGAAGTTGAACCACAGACTTCTGAGCAGCAATAAATGAACTCTGTGAAGTCTTTGATTTTATGGTAGTTTCTTATGCAATAATACCTAGCTGGTATAGACTTCATATTTCTCTCTTTGGCTCTGATAACTGCCATGGATTTTATTGTGATCACATCCATGGATATCTACTCTGCACCCACCATTTCACATTGCTGTCACTTGCAACTAAGTGCCATTTATTTATCAAAATGGTTATTTATTTTCACCACCATCACAATACCTAGTTATAAGCTATGGTGAGACCCATGCTCTTAAAGAGACCATGCAACCATGAAGAAAACTGTGATGCATTACATGATATTTGTGAGTCATAACAGCTCTATAATGAAGCTTCCTTTCTCCTCATAGTTACCAACCTATTTAAAGACTTGATCAGAGAACTTAGTTGAGAAAAAGAAATAACCCCAGGCAAACAGAAGAAGGGAAGTAAAATTATCCCCGTTTATAGATTTTGTGGCTTAAAACAAAACAAAGGAACTTTCAGTGAAATGATTGAAAATATCCTTCCCTGCTTTCCCTTCAGGCTCAGGGAACCATGAGGAGGAGGAAGCAGAAAATTTGTAAGAGCCAAAGAAGATGGAGGACAAAAAGCAAAAGGGCTCTCTAAACAAAGCAGGATCAGCTATTGCATATATAAAGTCACAGAGACGGTGGTAGAATGGGTAGGGCTCGCGCCAGTCTAAGCCAGAAGGGATAACAGCACCAAGAGGGGAGATAAACATGAGCCCCAACTCATAACCCTGAAGCTGTCTATGACTGGTAACTGATCACAAATGAAAAATTAGTTTTCTGCAACAGAGTCTCACTGGATATTCAAACCCCTCTTAAGACCAGGCTCTGTGCCCAGCCAGTAGATGACTAACACAAAACGAACTCAGAGGCATTTTTGAAGGTTCTTTGCCTAATAATGCTTTGTCAGGCTGCTTTTTTCCTTTCAATCTTAAAAGTCCTTTTCATATATATTATGGTTTCCAGTTTTGTATTTTTAATGGGATTTCTGTGTGTGAAAACTTGTGTTTCTGTATCTATACATGTTGTTATATGCTTTTATGTTTATTTTTTTGCTGTTTTTATCTTATTTTGTTATTATTTTTTAGATGATGATTTGCATTCTATTGAGTAAAGGAAAGAAAGGATGTGGATTTGTGTGGTTGGAAAAGAGGAAAGGATCTGGGGGGAGTTGGGGAACGGTAAACAGTAATTAGAATATTTTGCATGAAAAAAAATCTATTCTTAAGGTAAAAAAATTTTTAAAACACTGATGAAAGATATTAAAGACACACATAAAAATGTGAAAGACTGTCCCAATTCTTGAATTAGAATTGATATTATCAAAATCTTTCTACCATTCAAAGCCATCTGCAAATTCAAGGTAATCACATTACATCAGGGAGAAATATCCAGCAGATTGTGTGAGTAGAGAAAGACCTTAAGTAGCCCACTTGGTCTTGATTAAAGGACAAAGTTGGGCCTTGAGAGAGGGCACAAGGTAGAAGAAAGGAAGGAAAGAAAGAAGGCTTGCTGTACATGCATGGAATATGAGATTGAATCAGATAACACAGATAACAAACCCTGGCAAAGTCATGCGCATGTCCATAGCCCCAGTGCTGTGGGGACCTGGGACAGGAAGACCACTGGGACATGCTGGCTCTAGACTAACCTCAGTTTCAAAGAGAGACTCTGTTTCAGGGAGTAGTAGAGAAGATGCAAAATGAAGAGCCAGGAATGTGATGTTTTCCTCTGGCCTGAATATATACCTGCAAACATGTGTATGCACACACACACACACACACACACACACACACACACACACACACCCGCCACCACCACCACCACCAACAAAAGTAAAAACAAAAAAAACAGGAAAAATTTGGAGATATGACAATACCTCATTTCATGATACACTGCAGGATAGTAACAACAATAACAATAACAACAAGGTATTGACATAAAACAAATATAGATCAAAAAACCAGAAGCAATGCCATGAATAAATCCATATATCTTCAGCAAACTGATGCTCAGAAAATGATATATATTTGAAATATAATCTTCAAAAAATGTAATGGAGAAAGTTAGACGTCCCAAGTCTTGGAAATGATATGGACATTTAGGTACAAGTGGTACATAGAACTAAAAATAGACAGGACAAGAACAGAATTCATAACAGCATTACAACAAAATGCCAGCAACATAGGACAAAGAGATAATGTAAAAGAGAAATAAGAATTTATCCATAATGACAAATCTATTAGAATAACAGCAAATTTCTCATTAGAAACCCTTAAGGGTAAGAGGTGTAGAATTCTGTATTACAACCATGAAAGAAAATAACTGACATCCATTATAGCTGTAATTGGTGAGCTATCCTTCAGATTACAAGGAGAAATAAAGATCTTCCACGACCACCATCAACTGAAACATCCATGGCCATCAAGCTAACACTATAGAACATACTTGAAGGAATCCTACACAAGAAGAGGAAAATAAACACAAACACCAGAAACGAGCAAGAAGATAAATTCCACCAGAACAAAAGATAAGCAAATAAGAATCAGAAACTAAATATTAGAAAAACAATCAAGTGACAGAAATCCTTTACTACTTTTACAGTATTACTGTAGCTGTAAATGATCTTAATTTTCCAACTAAAAGTCACAGGACTCTTGGCTGCATTAAAAGATGATACTCAACTATTTGCTGCCCACAAGAAACCCTCTGCACTTGCAACAACCTTTCCAGGCAGTGAGAGAATAGAAAATGCTATTCCAAGTAAATGTTATCTACAGGCAAGCATCAGTGCTCATACTTTCACATCCAGGAAAAAGCAGACATCAACCCCACTATCAGAACACAGTCCAGGAATGCAGTTTATGAGAATTCTAAGCTTGTGAGAACACCCAAGGAAAAAGGACAAGTCCTGTGAATTTTCCTCAAAAACAGAATTGTTGTTGGGATGTGCTCATGCCTCCTAGGTGTAGCAGATTAAAGTAAACTTACTGCAGAATATTCACTACACCTGATTATTGGTATTTTTTCATAGGCCTCTATGGAAAACCTGTTTTTGAATTCATGAGAACTTTACTCGGGTGACCTGTCTTTTTATTATTACTTTTTTCTCCTCTCCTACCAGCTCCCCTGCTCCCTACTCTGTTCCCACCCCACCCCTGCCAGTTTCCTCCTCCTCTATATCTGTTTAGGAAAGGGCTGATTTCCCATGGGCATCAACAAAACATGGCTTATTATGTTGCAGTAAGACAAAGCACCTCCCCTTGTATTAAGATGGGACAAAGTGACCCAGTATGAGAAGTAAGATCCCCAAAGCCAGTAAAACAGCCAGAGATAAGTCCTGTTCTCACTGTTAGGAGTCTCACAAGAGAACCAAGCTACACAACTGTAACATATGTGCAGAGCTCCTGGTTGTCAGAACAGTCTCTGTGAGCTCCTGTGAACCCAGCTTAGTTGATTCTGTGGGTTTTCTTGTGGTGTCATTGATCCCTCTGGCTCATACAATCTTTTCTCCTCTTCTCTGTGGGATTATCTGAGTGTCCCCTAACATGTGGCTGTGAGTCTTCATCTGTTTCTGGACGCAGCCTCTCTGATGACAGTTGGGTTATGCACCTATCTGCGTGCATAGCAGGATATCTTTGGGTATCATTACGCTGACATTTTCCCCTCTGGTCTTGTTTGGTTCTATCCTAGGTTTCTGGGTCATCAAGCCTGTGGGCCCTGGTGGTTCAGGCAGT
This sequence comes from Cricetiscus sungorus, assembly GCA_030556225.1. NCBI lineage: Eukaryota > Metazoa > Chordata > Mammalia > Rodentia > Cricetidae > Cricetiscus > Cricetiscus sungorus. Next base: position 34,648,312 of record JANBXA010000642.1, read on the forward strand.
GGCAATGGCCCTTCATGACAGAAGTCTTGAAGATATCAGGGATACAAGGGACATATCTAAACATAATAAAAGCAAGCCAATTGCCAACATTAAATTAAATGTAGAGAAACTGAAATCGATTCCACTAAAATAAGACTAGGTTGTCCATTCTCTCTTCATCTATTCAATATAGTACTTGAAATTTTAGCTAGAGCAATAAGAAGTCAAAGTACCATTATTTGCAGATTATATAAGGGTATACATAAGGGCCCCCCAAAATTCTACTAGGTAATTTCTACAGTTGATAAACACCTTTAGTCAAGTAGCTGTTTAAAAGATTAACTAAAAGAAAAATAGGCTGAGAAAGAAATCAGGGAACCAACACCTTTCACAACAGCCTTAAATAATATAAAATATATTGGTGTAACTCTAACTAGGCAAGTGAAAGGCCTGCTGACAAGAACTTTGAGTCTTTTGAATAAAAAAGTTAGAGAAGACGTCAAAAGATGGACCGATGTCCCACGCTCATAGACAGATAGGATTAACATAAAAAATAGCCATCTTACCAAAAGCAATCTACAGATTCAATGCAATCCCCATCAAAATCCCATAACAAGTCATTATAGGCCATAAAAGAACAATACTCAGCTTCATATGGAAAAGCAAAAAAACCCAGGAGGTGCAATACAGTGAAATAGGGGAGTAAAGGCATTAATGATCTTCCCCAGCTGTGAACCCTATAAGCTATAATTAATATGCATTAATTCAAATAAAAGAGGTGAGGCCGAAGAGGTATCTCAGCTGGTAAAATTCTTAGCACATATACGTGCGAACCAGAATTGGATGCTCTTCATCCATGAAGAAAGCTGTGTACAAAGGTACATATGTGTAATCCCGGTGCTGGAGAGACCCAGGCAGGAGAACCCTGGGCTTTCAAGGCAAGCCACTCCAGTTAAATTGAGACTACCTGGTTCAGTGAGAAACCCTGTCTCCAAAGCAAGGTAGAACTCATGTGAAGATAACAAATCATCCTGACCTCTGAATTCTACTTGCACACGCGAGCGCGCGCACACACACACACACACACACACACACACACACGCACGCGCACACACACACACCCATACACAATACAATACAAATAAAACCTTATCAGGCAATCTTCTTTGTTACTCGTGGCAGGATGTGTAACTAAAGCAAAATCGTACTAAGACTGTTCAAGAAAACAGAAGTCCTTAGAGAGGGGGGTACATATTGATGGGCACATTCATATCCACATTCTTTTTGTATTGGAAATATTTCCCAGTATTCCCTGTTGGCTGCTGATTAGAATTTCTATACAGAAAAATCAACAGAAACAGAGTATATGAACAACACTGACAGACTACTTCACTCAACAGCAGCTCAAATAATTCTTTCAATTGTATTGGGAATAATGACAAAGAAAGGAACATATTCACATTACTTAAAGAGTTTTTATTTTGTGTGCATTAGTGTTTTGCCATGGGTTTTGAGTCCCCTGAAACTGAAGTCAGAGAGAATTGTGAGCTGCCGGGAGCTGAACCCTGGTCCTCTGGAAGAGGAGTCAGTGCCCTTAACCGCTGAGCCGTCTCTCCAGCTGACCCTCCCCCATATTTACAACATCTAAAAAGGCTTAAGAATCTGTATCGTATAAACATGTTTCTGACCATAACATAGTGAAATTAGAAATCAGTAAAACCGGAAAAAACCTCTGAAAGTGCAAAAATTAGACAATTCGCTTCTAAAGAACCCATGACTCACAGGATGCCCAGAAACATTTAAAGCTGGCTCAAAATTAAAGCATGACGTGAAATTTCACAAGAGCATAGAACAGTGCTGAGAAGGAAAGTTATAGCACTCAATGCCCATGTACGAGTGAAGGAAACTCTAGGATATCATTTCAGTTAGCACCATCTACCTCAAAAAAAAAAAAAAAAAAAAGAAAGAAAGAAAGAAAGAAAGAAAGAAAGAAAGAAAGAAAGAAAGGGAAAAAATGAAAAGGTGGTGGAGAGATTGGCACGGCAGGTAAAGTGTTTGCTGCTCTTCCCAAGGAGCCAAATTCAGTTCTTCAAACCCACACTGGAGGCTCAAAACTGCTTTAATTCCAGCCCCGATGGATCCAGTGCCCTCTTCCAGCCTCCTAGGGTGCCCATCCACACATGCCATGCACACACACACACACGCACACACACACGCACACACACACGCACACACACACACACACACACACACAGATACATACAAATGAAAATTAAAATCAACCTTTTAAGAAATCAGAAAAAGGTAGCATAACATGCACAAAAGAAGGCAATAGAACAAATTTCAATATCATTAAGTTCATTCTTCATGAAAAACTAAAATGTTAAATCAGAGGCTATAGTACTACACATAAGTGATGCCCAAACTCCATCAGATAACTTCCAGAGGAGGTCAGCATTTTCAGAACAGAGGCGGGTACAAGTTCAACTCCCAAAAGTCAGTAGCCTGTCTGTTAACCAACAGCGAGCACGGTGAGAAACAGACCGTGGAAACAGTGCAGTTCACAGTAGCTCAGAGGAAGGGAGGAAGACACTAAAAGGTGAAAAGATCTCCTGTGCTCACGGGTTGGTGGAATTCACATTGTGAAAATGATCCCCTACCGAAAGCAATGTACAGATTCAATGCAATCCCAATCAAAAGCCATAAACAAACGTTTAAGACAAGCACAGCCACCATCGTGGATATCAGTGATGAGGCGGTTGGTGCGGCTCCACACCTGCAAAGGAGAAGGGGAAATTACAAACAGCCTCCACTCATAAAGTCAGCAATTAGAAAAAACCGCAAAATTGCTCAAAAATCACAGTCTATCAAAATTCAGCCGATATGAAATGCATAATCTTACTAGGCCTATAGCCATAGACGAAATTGAGTTTGTAATCCAAACCTCTTTAACAGATGGAATCCCCAGACTCAGAGGATTTCACTAGACAATTCTACTAAATAATTGTAGAATTTACAGAAATTGTTGTTTGTTATCTTTTCCAAAAAGCTGATGAAAAGAGAACAGCTCTCAATCACATTATGAAGCTTGTATTATTGGATTCTAAAGCCAGAAAAAAATAAAATAAAATGGAGAGCTGGAGATAAGTGAGGAGCGTCTTACTAATATCTCTCAAGAACACACATAAATTCTCCAACAGAATCCTTTCTAAGTATTTAGTCTTTTATTTGTGGATTTTTGTGTGTATAGATGCCTTTGCATGCATGTATTGCTGGATTTGCTGAGACTGGGGCTATAGGTGATTGTGGGCTGCTGTGTGGGTGCTAGGAACTGGACATGGGCCCTCTTGAGGAGTTCTCTCCAGCCCCTCTGGCAGAACCTTATTAACCAGACTCAACCATGTATGTCCCCAGTCTGCAGTTAGAACTTAATTGCCGCCAAGTTGCAGAACTGTCCCTTCATTCATAAGCTCCACCTTAGCTGCAAAGAGCTACCTGGCCTGTGCTAACCCTCTGGAGGAACTTTGTTTGACAAGTGAGAACCGTTAGGGTGTATGTTCCCAGCCACTTCAGCCCAGTGCAAGGGTTTCCTGAGGACCTAACTGTGAGAACCAGAGGTGAGAAGAAGCTACCAGACTAGCAGAGACACCCTGCAAAGTCAACCTGGTTTTGGTTTTCATTCAAGTTTTCCTCCAGTATGCTGCTACAGGCCTCAGTACTCAACAGAAATGTCTGTTCATCCCAGAAGACCATGAGACAGATTGATGGGAGATGTTATTCTGTAAATATGTTTCTCATACTGGTTAATTAATAAAGCACTGTGGCCAATGGGAAGCAAGATAGGTGGGGCTAGGAGACAAGGAGGAAAGAGGAAGGAGTAAGGAGGAGTCAGCATGGAGAGCCTAGAGAAAGCAAGATGCCAGCCCGCCGTGCTCGGATAAGATAACCACGTGGAAATACTTAGATCAGTAGAAATGGGTTAATAATTAAGACAGAGCTAGCCCATAAACAATAATATAACTGGCCAGCAGCATAATATCAAATACAGAGTCTCTGCATGTTATTTGGGGCCAGCGTACCAGACTGGCGGCGGGTGGGCTGGCGGAAAACAACAAGCTACAACAGATTCCATTCCAGTCTAATTTGCTGAACCAGTGTGCTTATTGGGGTTACTTAGAGGACCAAAGTGACTCAAAAGCACCGTACCCCAGCTTGGGTGACGACTCATGAAGTTGCACTCTGAGCAGAAAGGAAGCCGTCTTTTTATTTTAAGATCACAACCCCCAAGGGACTCAGAGTGCCACACTAAGAAGTCATCCCTCCTGAGAACGAACTTGTCAAAAGTCACAGACGGAGGAGACAAGGCAGAGTATTCGTTTTCTTTTATCCTCCACAGTCATCTTCATTTTATCTTTTATATTATTTTTCCTAACATGATACTTATGTTGATTATTTGAGGGTTTCACATCACACACCCCGATCACACTCACTTCCCAGTCCCCCCACGCCCTTGATGCTGTTTGGGGAAAGCATCAGTTTCTCTGTTTATTTAGACTACTAAACTTCCCCCTTTTAATTTTCCCTAAGTCAAATCAACTTAGAATTCTGTTTTTTGAAATCATACATTTATCAAGATCAGGCAGAAGCGACCTTGTCCTCTGAGAGCTCACTAAAATCTATTTACATCCCCTACACTCCGTTCTAGAGTAATTCACTTGCTTTTCCCAAGATTTCGGCAAACTGGCAGGAATTTACAGCTTCCTTACTGCATTTTTATCTCGGTCCTTCCTTTATGTCTGCTGAAGCTTGACGGCCCCAGAAAGACCCATCTTTCTTTATACCACACTGATGCAGCCATAGATTTCATCTCCTTCCCTTTGACATCACCACAAACCACTCACAAGGTGGCCAGGGGTGTGCCTGTGCATATGGCGGCCTCACGAAGCCTAACAGCAAGTGGGAGCTCTGTAGTATAGAAAACAAGTACGTTGAACTGACTGTGAGGTGTGCGTTTTTCTCTTAGGCCACGTAGAGCCCCCATTTGTGGCAGAATGCTCTGCTTGCTTTCTTGAGCGACCTCCCCCTACTACGTGGCCTGGTGCTCTTCCTTTTCCTAGAAACCACCGTTCCTTTCTCAGACGTCTTATTTTCCTGGTGTCTCGGCCTCCCCCATCCACAAATCAATCCTCTATCTCTGTCCCACTGAAGAAGGCAATATCACTATTGCAGTTGCAGGGGGTTCAGCCCAGGATAAGGCAGAGGGGTGTGGTGACAGGAGCCGGAGGTGGCTGGTCACATGGCATCCACATTTAGGACACAGAGAACAATGACTGCCCATGCTGAACTGGATTCCTCCTTCGCATTCAGCCCAGGACCCAAGCCTAAGGAATAGCAAGTACTGCCTGCATTGAGGCTGGGACATCCCACTTCAATTAAACCTAATTTAGATAACCCCTCACAGCCAGGTTTCCAGACTTGTTTCCATGGTGACTCCAAATCTCAATAAGCAGACAGTCCAGATTAACTACCAGAGTCACACCAGGCCTCTTTCTGCAAACCCTAAAGTTCTCGTTAAGTCAAAAATATCTGAGTTGGGTAGATTGTAGCTCCATTCTGGACAGTGAAGACAGAGGGGTAGGAGCAGAAAGCCCACAGAATGGGTAACCAAGAGCCTGTTTCTCTCGATGACAAGCAGTCTCAACCTCTGCACTCCAGGTAGCTTGGACTAGATGAGCCTTTGCTATGTAAAGGAGGAGGGGCTGCCCTGCACATTGTGAAGACATCAGTAAACTCACACACTGTTCCCCAACCATAAAAATAAAGAGCTTATCAGAGCATTCCAAATATCCTACAGGGGTCAAAATGGCCACTGACAGAGGTACCCTTCTCTAGGGGACCCTCTGTAGTGACTCATGATACAGAAGAAGACACAATAGCACTCCAACTAGGGGCCTTAATCTGTTCTGTCTGAAAGCCAAGGAATACCACATTAGCTGCCTGGATTCTGCGGCTCTAAAGGATCACCAAAAATCCAATTTTCAACAGGAAGTAGAAAAGCAAATGCATATTCAGTATCTTAATTTGTTTTTTTAAATAATGAACTTTGGCACACAGCTTTGGTGATAATACTTCGGGGGCCATACCAGATAATTAGTATTTAGGAAATGTTTTAAAGATAAGACCATTCAAATTATTAAGGTTGATTTTATAGCCTATATTGTTTAGAGAATGAATTTTGCTCAAAGATGCTCTGACTTTCCAGACATTAAGCTTCTACTCTTCTCTCTCTAATTACTTGTTAATGACATCATATTACATTGATTGGTTCCTGATCTTGTACTCACAAATATTTGTTTGCCAAAGATGGCCTATTAAGTTACTCTGACATAAATAGTTTTGAGCATTTCCAAAGCCATATTGGGTTCTCAACTGGAGGGCATAAGAAAAAGTAAAGGAGAATTAGATTAGATGTGGCCTCAGCAAGAATGACAGACAGGGAATGAGAATCAAAGTAGTGCCTGAGGATTTCAATCCTGATTCCACCCACACTCTGTCCTTGAGATGAGGCAAGCTGGCAATAGTCTAGTTCTGAGAAGCTGGGGTGATCGTCAGGGTGTCTTTAGGGGAGCTGGCGCAGCAGTTAAGCATTCCCACTGCTCTTACAAAGGACCTGAATCCTGTTCCCAGCACCCACAACCACTGTAACTCTAGTTCCACAGACTCTTGACAGCTTCATCTGGTCTCTGTAGGTACTGTATACGATTTGTGCACATATGTATACTCAGGCTCACACACACACATACACACACACACACACACACACACACACACACACACACACATAAAATAAAACTAAAATATGTTTTAAGTGCTCTCTCTATATAAGCTAAGAATACAATGGGATCTATGCAAAACATTTTGTTTCAGCATAATTTCAAATACATTGTTGGGCAACTCTTTTAACAACATGGGCCATGAGAGAAAGATGAATTCCAGACCCAAGATGCTGGTGAAATGAAAACTTCTGGTTCACCCCACATGGAAAAGTCTGGTTCAAACACCAGGCAGAACCCAAGACATGTGGCTGTTAGGAAGATGATCCATGGGTTTGTGGAGTTGGAAATCCAGACTGAATTATTAAATTCTTACAAGTATGGGCCAGTGGTTTTTTATTTTTTATTTTTCGATTGTTTAAAACATGGATGTATGGAAAGTGATTTATACAAGAATATTCCAATACTTCAGAAGTTCACATAAGTGGAGAATGTGGGGCTGAGGAAATAGACCTTATGGAAGATCTTGGCCTTCTGAACCCACATTTTGGAATCTGGGCCTGACAGTAGGCACTTTCAGTGCTAGGTCTGGAGTCAGGAAAGTTGAGTTGGGAAGATCTCTGGAGCTCTGTCTGTGCAGGTAGGAGGTAGTTTGGCCAATGTTCTCTTTGGCATTAAAGTTTTTTCAATGGATGTTTCCCAGTTCACTGTCATACACAGCTGTTTGTTATTTAGGTCAAGAACATCCTGTGAGTTTGGCAGATATCGGCCTACAGGGTAGAGGAAGTTGTGAAAGTTGTGGTGATGAACAGTGGGAATGGCTCTCATCAAATACATGATGCTCTACCAAATGTGGGTGGGATGTGGGGCATATGGATCTCTTCCTTCCTCACAGCCATGGGGCCTAACAGGGGGAGGGCTGAGACAAGACTGGGGATAAAACTTGGCTGGTGGAGAGCTCTCCTAGCACGCATAGAAACTCTGCGTTTGAAGCCCAGCATCACATAAACCAGGTATAATGGTTCACACCTGCAGTCCCAGCACATAGAGGACGGAGGGAGGAGGATGAGGAGATTAAGGCCATTCTCCACTGTATAATAAGTTTGAGACCAGCCTAGGACCCATGAAACCGTGTCAAAGAGAGAAAAATCGAGAAAAAGAGAGAGAAGAAAGACGGCTGAAAATTAGTTATTATGGGCCAAATAGAGCTGTAAACATGCCATTTGTCTGCCAGTGTTGGCCCACAGAGACTTGAAAGAGTTTGAGTCTGTGGCCAAGTGAAAATTCAGAGATACCATTTGAAAATCCTAAGCTGCAGTTTTTAAAAAGCAACACCCCCACACCTGTCCAGCATTTCCTCCAAGAAACTACAGGTAACACCGAAGGCTTTACCACAGTCCCTCCTAAAACCCATCATACTATGCCATGTATCGACATATTTAAGATTTTAGTCCAGATAGCACGCTTGCCTGAAGTGTGTACTATCTGGCGGCCTCTGCCTCTGCTAGAGTTTCCTAAGTGTTAACTCATGGGTGAACCCACAGACACAGATTTGTATCTGATACTGAGGGAGCCCATCCCTCAGTATCACAGATTCGCTCACATCGATACTTTCCAGGGAAAGCTAATTCAGTAATGGACACTTGGTCTTAAGATTCCTTCCTTCACGAAGACCGGGCTCTGCACCTCACCAGTACAGCACATCAGAAGCAACCGTATTAGTGCAGGTGTGCATGAGCCAGCTCCAAAGTTGTAAACATGTGAGAGCTGTCCCCATCGCTCATCTGGTGAATCAACCCTACGACTGCCCAGAGTTATGATTTGGCCAGTCCCATCATCTACTCCATCTATGATCTGCAGCACATGAAGGAACCTGATCCACAGACCCAAAACTGCAGGATTTCTATAACATGGGGCGCCAACAGGATATACAGCAAGGGCCCAGAATTGATAGTATAGTAGAAAGCAGACCAATGACCCTTTGCAATGAAACTTGCAAGTAAAGATTATGGACAAGGGGGTTTACAGTGTGACTTACTGTGTCACACTTGAGCTTCCATGGCAAGATTTTTAATTTGTTCCCTTTTTATTATTTTTTCCTTAAATTTTGTTTCACTTGGGGCAGGAGGTACAGGGCAGAGGGTGGATAAGAAGGGACAGGGAAATGAATGGAATCAAGATACATGATATAAGACACATATAATTTAAAAAATAGAAAGAAAAGATCCCTTCCCTGACACTTTGAGAATTTAGACTGTGTGTGTGTGTGTGTGTGTGTGAGAGAGAGAGAGAGAGAGAGAGAGAGAGAGAGAGAGAGAGAGAGAGAGAGAGAGAGAGAGAGAGAGAGAGAGAGGGAGAGAGGGAAGGAGGGAGGGAGGAGAGAGAGAGAGGGGGGGTCACTGTGACCCTCCTGACATGGGTGCTGGAAACTAAACTCAGGTCCTCTTTAAGAGCTTAACCACTGAGCTATCTTTCCAACTCCATTTTCATTTTTTTTTCCCTCTATCACAGGTAGGCACTGTAGCACTCTTGAACAAAAACAAATATATTATGCAAAAGACACTATTATTCATTTACTAACTCACATACTAAGGCCATGATGGCTAGAGCATTTTATTTTAACCTGAGAAAGGTGATTGCCATTTGTTAACAAAGCAGCCATGTTTTCTACGCATCCAATCAGAAAGGGGTAGCAGCAGGAGAATAAGAACTGAGTAGCGAAACTGAATACTCTAAGAGGGTATGAGGACATAAACCCCAGAGCCAGCTGAAGGCTGACTGAGTGAAACTTCTGGGAAAATGGCTCTGTGAAGAGTCCAGCTCCCTCCCTCTTTCACTCATCCCCTGACCCAGGGCACAGGGCCAGGCCATTGACTGGCCTTGTCCCAGAGCACACATCTGTGCTGTTATGACACTTATGTTTTATTAGAAGGAACCAATGGCGATCTTGGATTCCTTGTCTGTTTTTAGAAAGCCTTCCTTCAAAAGTTGTCCCATTCCATTGATGAAGGAAAACGGCCTTTAAGTCCTTTGTCTGTTGTCTTTCCATTTGTTTCTTTCTGCCTCTCTATGCAAGGGAATTTATCAGATCAAGTAGGGAGAGTGTGCGGGGCCAGTGAGGAGGGCACCAAGGAAATCACTTGCGTTGCTTTTTATCTAAAGCACGGGGAAGCTCTGAGATCAAGCTGTGGGCCACCCGACTCACCCACTTTAGCGCTGACAGCACTTGGAGCTAACATCTGAGGCTACTAATGCCCTCGTGTTTCCTCTCTACTGTCATGTGTCGCCATCCTCTGAGCATTGCTTTGCTTTAAACTCTGAGTGGTCCCCTATCCTGCTACTGTGACTTAGATAAGTGTCACCTTCAGGGTTCATCTGGACACTGAATCCCCTGATGCCATGGTATGACGAGGTGCAGCTGTACAAAGTGTTCAAAGTCATGAGGGCTCCACCTTCTCAGATGGGTTGGAACTCTTAGGAGATCACTCAAAACAGAAGGGAGCACATGGATACAGCATCCCTCCCTTCCAGAATATCCAGCAGCTTCTTCTTGGATGCTGACACCAAGGCTCCAACAGGTACCAAACCCATTAATTTTTTAATCTTGAGTTTCACAGCCACCAGAGCAATGAGAGATAAATTTCTGTTTGTATAAATCACCGTGCTTGGATACTATAGACTGAGTCAATGCTCAAAGTTGAAGACTAGTATCCAACTCTCTTTGTAGACTTGCATTCCAATATGACCCAATGAGACAGATGCTGCGCCCAGTATTCGGGAAGAAGTGAAGCGAAGCAGGAAAAGCAGGTTGGGAAGAGGAAGCAGGCAGCTAACTGAGCTGCCTGGAGCCATCCAGGTTGGAGGTTTCCTAAGACTGCCCAGAAATGAAGATTCAATGTGGGAGGGGGGAGATGGAGGATGTCCTTCTGTGTATGGTTCTCTCACTGGTTGATGAATACAACAGTTTGGCCAGTAGAGGCAGGAAGATAGGCAGGGCTAGGAGACAAGGAGAATCCTTGGAAAGGTAGGCAGAGAGAGGCCGCAAAAAGATGCCATATAGTAGAAGGAACAGTTCCAGACCTTTCCCAAGTAAGATAAGACCATGTGGAAATACTTAGATTAATAGAAATGGGTTAATAATTAAGACAGAGCTAGCCAATAAGAAGCCCTAGCCTTCGGCCAACAGTTTTAGAATTAATACAGTGTCTGTGTGTTCATTTGGGGCTTGAATTCAGCAGCAGCGGGACCTGGCAGGAGAAGAAACTCCAGCAACAGTGGGGAGGCTGGATTACTGATCTATGCCTTCTAGAAATAATGATTTAGCTTGTGCCTGTGTAGAATGAATTCCCCAAGAGAAAACTAAAGAGCTGGGGAACAGAGAAAGAAGACTCTAGAAGAAGAACCCCTACCTTAAGGGTCAGAGAGAGGAGCAAAAGGAACAAAAGAATTTTGTCAGCTGGCCCCAAAATAAATGGAACACGCCTGCTCCGAGTGTCAGAAGTTCAGGTCCCTAACAATAGCACAAATGAATGTAGTGATTTATCTTGCAGCTCAACTCTTCCTGCAGGATCACCATGTCTTACTAATGTCAGTCACAGCATGCAGTTATTACAGCCGCTTATTATTCCTGTTGAGGTGACAGCCAGGCTGGCTCTGGCTTACACACTTACAAGGACAGATGTCCATCTGTAAGAGATGGCAGGTAAAGGAGAGATTGAGGTGGGGGATGTTCCCACCTTAAGATGAAATCAGGATTCTGAAGTTTCAAGCCAAAACACTCTTTTGGATGTTATTTATCCCTCTAGTCCCAATTTTTTTTTTTCTGGAAGAAATTTTAGTGGTATTTACAGTTGAAAGAACTTTCTTAAATGAATGTTGGAATTCCATATTTTAAAAATGAAAATCTTCATACTGTCATGTGTGGCGGTTGGAGGACAACCTGGGATGTTCTCACGACTCACAGTGTTTGAGGCTGCATCTCTACTTGGCCATGCATAGGCTAAGCTAGTGGTCCACTCAACCATCTGGAGAGTTCTCCCATCTCTGTACCTGTCTTGTAAGAGCTCTGGGATTATAGACAACACTACTACATCTGGCTTTCTTTACATGGTTCTGGAAGTTCAAACCTAGGTTTTTGTGGTTATTGCAGTAAAACCTTTACTCTCTGAGCTGCCTCTGAAGGCCTGAACAAAACTATAGCACAAAGTTCACATACAACTTAGAATCTCAATCTTGTGCTTTCCAGGCTGTTACTGAGGTCAAGAGGTAGTGATAACCCTCATATTCACATGGACAACACCGACTTGTAATCCTTGCATGTTTCAGAGCTTATTGGTACTAGAATCTTAGCTAATAGTAGGAGGAAATGAATGAGGCTCCCAAAAACAAAATAGACCCCCAACCATAATGACAGCTATGCTTTCCCTACACAAAGGTAGATAACGAGCCACTGAACAATGGAGTTGTCTGATTTCTTTTTCCAAATAGGAAATTTGACCCCTTAAAATTTGAGCAGACAGGTAAGGATGGGGCATGGATTTCTATCTCACTCCAGGTCAGGCCTAAGCAGGAAGCTACTTCCACTGCTTTAATCTAAAATATATTTGGAAATTAATACAATAACTATTTGCCCTACCCACTTTAACAATTTTGAGTACAGGTGAAGTGGATGGCTTACAACAGAAACGCTCCACCCTAATGTGTTGTGAGGACACAGCCCTGGCCTCTCACAACACTGACATAGATCAAGAACATGAAATGACTGCTCCTGTGCCTCCATTTACCTCACCAACAGATACACGGAGGCCCTTCACTGGGAACTTGATAGAGAAAAGACATCTCTTTGACCACGTCTTTCTACTTTACCAAGTTGACATTTTCCCATGTTTATCTTTAAAAGCAGCAGTGGTGGGTCAGCCTGACATGCTTTCTAAACCATCATAACTTGACTTGGAGAATTGGTCTGAGCTGATAATGCTAATGGCAAAAAAAAAAAGACAAAAAAATGAAACCCTTTCTACAAAACTGCCATAGCAGAAAAAGCAAGCCTATTATGTAACAACCTTGATCAATGTGTTACCTATGCCACAGATTATTCAATAGCTCCCCCCCAACACACACACACACACACACACACACACACACACACACACCTACACACACACACACACACACACACACACACACACACACACACACACACAGCCTTGCTGACAGATAGCATGCAGGAGTATCCAGCAATGAGATTTGACAAGAGCCAGGGACTTTGGGCAGACTCAGTCAATGCCAATTGACAAGGAAGGGATTCAAAGGCAAATAGGAATCCTTGAACTCCATGTGGCTGGGGTGTGGGCCTCTGGCTGCAGACCTTTCTCTTTCCCTTTACCCTCTTATGTTTAATTACTTGTTCTAGTTGGTGCACTGTGGTCTGACTTGCTGTCAGGTGGCTTGGAACTGACCCCATGTGTTAGCTGACGATTTCCTTTAAAAATAAAATGTCCCATGACTGCAGAGAGACATATATGTGGATACAGGAAATCCTACTTGGCCAACCGGGTTTCAGATGTACCTACCTACTTGTGTGTGGGGGGTGAGGGGGTGGGGGGTTTCTAGTTTCTACCAGTGCAGCTGTATGTGTGTATGTAAGTACTTGTACACAGAGAGGAAACAGGGGGTACAAGATGGAGAGGTGGTAACACCACGTGATAGAACAGATTAATAGAGATGGGTTGATTTAAGTCAAAAAAGCTAGGTACAAGCCTAAGCTACAGTCCAAGCTTTCATAATTAATAAGTCGTCTCTGTGTCATTATTGGGGAGCTGACTGGTGACACAAAGACTTACTCCAGGACCCTTCAACTCTCCATCATGGATTGGGTTCATGAAACTTCACTTTTCTCTGAGGGACTGATGGCAGTCAAGGGTCACTGCAGTAAGGGGTGCTATTTCTTCAGTGGGGTAGCCACTGAAATGCCAACCATGTTTCTGTAAGTAACCACTCACCCACCTGCAAGCAATCGACCGCAATTAAACTCACACACACACACACACACACACACACACACACACACACACACACACACACACCTATAGGCAATTAACCCCAATTAAACTCAGACACACACACAAACACACACAGAGAGGGACAGACATAGAGACAGGCAGAGACAGACAGGCAGGCATGCACACATACACACAGAAAGACAAAAAGATACACACACAGACACATGTAAAGGAGAGAGGCTTGTTGGGAAGCAGAAAGATTCAATGTAAGGGGTAGGGTTGAGAGTAATAGGGGTAAATGACTAAAATTCATTATATACATGTATGAAATTGTCAAAGGATGAATAAAATAGCTGCTGAGCACGCTGGGATGAGCCCAAGGTTTGGGGGAGTGATATGTGTCTGTCCTATCCCAACTACACCTTTCATAAATCAGACAGCTTAGCTAGGTTCCCCGTCCACTTCATGCCTGTTTCTCCCACATGAAACAGGGGTACCTACTTAATGCTGCCATTATAAAGATGAAATGACCCAGCACTCCTAAAACATTCCGTTCAGTGGTTAACATCGTATGTGCACAATTATTAGCACAGTGGTTCTCAACTACCTATGTCTGAAACTCTAACATAGTTCCTCATGCTGTGGCAACCCCCAACCATAAAATTATTTCCATTGCTACTTTATAACTAATATTGCTATTGTTATGAATCACAATGCAAATATTTTTTGGAGACAAGGTTTGCCAAAGGGGTCATGGTCCACTGGTTTAGGACTACTGTATTAGTTTATTGCCATAGTTAGTAGCACAATTATGACAAATCTAAGTTTGAAAGGGATGTTGGAGAGACATCTCAACTGTTAAAGGCTAAGTCTTACAACCAACTCTTTAAGAGTTCAATTCCCAGTGCCCATGGCAAAGCCTGTCCCTCCAACTTCCCTGCGGCCATGTCAATGCAGAAAGTACAAAGTGTTTGTCCTGTCTTGTCTTCATGTGCCGGGGCTGTGTCTGTAATGCTGTAGGCAATCAGGAAAGGTATTTGCTGCACCATATACTAGGTGATCTTAGCCCTTAGGTCACATTTTGGTTCTTCCAAAGTCTCAGGCATGGTGATGGAGAGTGTTCAGCATGCTCAAACTTGATTCCTACAAATATGCCAAATGCCCTCTAAAGCAGCCACCTGTGGAGTGACATCCCCAAGGAGAGAGGCTTCCTGGCCAGTGTTTAGAAGGAGACACTCACATAGCATAATCACGGCATGGACCTAAGTTGCAAATGGGGAAAATATTGCCCCGAATGTCTATGTATGTAGCCCTTTTACTTTTAAAGTATATATATATGGTGTGAGTGTTATGTGTGTGTGCACGCCTGTGTGTTCAAGCACATGCAAATATGAGTGCACATGTACCACTGTACACAAATGGAGGGAAGTGTCGGGCTACATCTCCCACCCTGTGTGAGACAGGGTCTCTTGCTCACCATTGCCCACACAAGGCTAGCTGGTCCGTGCTCTTCCAGGGAGCCTCCTGTGACTGCCTCCCATTCATGGGTGCCAGGCTTGCACACACACACTATCACACCCACCTTTAAGTGGGTTTGAGGGACCCAACCCCAGGTCCCTCTGCTTGTGTGGCAAGTTGTGCAGCCATAGGTGAAGACCTTTTCTGTGAAGAAGATGATGTCATCTCTGAGAGGTGAAAGACACTGGACCCTTTCACATGAAGAGAAATCAAGGTATCTTAGTTACCGAGGTGGGAACAGCAGCATCTCATCTCCTGACATGTGTACCATAAATCTTCACTTTTCTTTGTAGTATCCTTAAGCAGACAGGACCATGCTGCTGCTCTGAGGCCATCCAATTGTGCCGAGTCACTCTGTTCCTCATTAACAATGAAATAACAGCTGTTTATTGGGTGTGGCCATATCCCAAAGTGTTTGTCTGGGGCTCACTAAGTAGACTAGGCTGGCTGGCCAGTGAGTCCTAAGGATCTGAGGCTTGTCTGCCTCCACAATGCTGGGACCACAAGCACAAGCCACCATGTCCGCTTTGAGGGCTTTGGTTCCTTCTTGTTTTGATGTGAGCTCTGAGCATCAAATTCAGGTCCTCATGTGTGGATGGCGAGCACCTTATCAATGTAGCTATCTACCAAGCCCCTTAATGCCACTTCTGAAAGTGATCTGGCTTGATATAGCTAAGGTCCCTGGCAGACGAAAAAACCTCTTGTAGGTTTCTACTGGACTTTGTGACAAAACACGAAAGATACACTTGGGAAGGAATTTGATGGAGACTTTATTGCTGAGTTAACCAAGGTATTTTATTGTAAGGCAGACATTGTTACAGGACAGACACAGAAATGTTGCCACTTGTAAGCCCAATGAAAAAGTATGCCCTTTCTTTAGCTTTTGCAAGTTCCACAGGGGCCTGAACAAGGCAGCTGGGGAGGTCTTGAACTCCTATTCCTACTTGACCTAAGAAAATGGCAGTGCAAAACCACCCAAAGTTGCCCCAAAGATTCAAAGCCATTGAAAGCCACTTTTGATATTTAAAGCATTGTCTACTGTTCCAGCTGCAGGATCAGAGGGAACCTAAATCTCAAACTGTGAGATGTATGTTTCTTTGTAGTTCAGCATTCATATCAAACGACTCACAGGAACCCCTGGTGTAACACATGCTTGACTGTGTTTTAACTGTAGCTGGTGGTGCAGTTAAAGAAGCCTTTGGTAGCTAAGCAACAAGGCTCCTGTATGCCGCCACCTGAATCCAAACTTGAGAAAACAGAAAGGACATGATTTTTTAAACTAAAGATGAGACCCATGCTAATCCAGCCACATGGACCCATTTACTACACAGCCTGGAACCTCCATTCAGGAAACTTCCAGGAACAGAATCTGTTTCAGTGGGAGCAGAGGCCAATTAAGGGAAAAGTATTCCCTTCAGACCAGAAAGCAGCTTGGGTAGATGCCCAACATCCCATCTGGGCAGGTCATGCACAAGGCTACAGGGCCATCCCTTGGGAAGGCAGGACCACCTTAACTCTTACAGAGATAAGAGGAATAATTATCCCTTTAATGAGATAATGATGTGTTTTCCTCTCCAGTATCCCTCTTTCCAGTGCAGTCCCTCACAAAGCTGTAGCCAGTCAGCTTGGAAAGAGTGCCCACCTTTCTGAACTACTCATCCCCTTCCTGAACACGTCAGCCTTCGCTCTTTCTTTAAAGCGCCCTTCCCCCACCCAGTGTGGCTGTGTGTTTACCATATGGCTGACCTTCATGTTGCCTTAACTTAAGATGCATTGTCTCCTCCATCTTCCACCTCTGGGCAGCTGCTGAGATTTAGTTCTTGTGTGTGTGTGTGTGTGTGTGTATTTAATGCTAATAACAAACGTCCTTAAACTTCTTTTGAGTCAGTTCATATAATATTTTTATTAATGGGACTTAGGAGTTCCATGAGCTGCTCCTAATTCCCCAGGTGACACACAGTGACTCTGCTAGGACTCTCCTAAGTTTCTAGTAACATGTCATAAACACAGCTAATTTGGGAACAAAATTATACCTATTAAAGCAGTTCTTGTTTACAATTCTGAGTCAAGAAAAGAGAAATATAGGGGAGGGAGAGGTAGGGAGGAAGGGAGGAAGGGAGGAAGGGAGGAAGGGAGGGAGGGAAGGTGAACAGTCAGACTCAGAATTGGGGTCCCAGGACTTCAGTCTGTAGTTTTTGAGGCACAGTTCCATTCTATGAGCTTCTTGATTCCATCCTATGAGAGATGACACTTTCCTCACCATGCTTCACGATGTCCAGAAGACCTGAGAAGGTGGTCCATTGGCTCTCTAGGCAAGTAATGGCCCTACAGAAGGACACACAGGGAAATGTCCATCAGGAATGAGTGTGGCCAATAAGATCATTGGGGAGATAAGGGGCAGAGGGCAGAGGGGGTGGGACCTCACCTCCGAGCTTGTTTCTCTCGCCTCCTCTGCAGAAGAGGGTTTGTTTGCTCAAACTGCCAGTGGCTTGGAATTGGGTGGCGTCTTCAGTGACCACACTGGAGTCCATCTCCTTGCAGGCCATGCAATCTCTGTTGATAAGAACATAGAATAAATCCTTGGGCATCAGTGACCTCTGGAATCGTGTTCTCTGTGTAGAATCATACATAACGGACACACACAGAGGAGGGATGGGAGGACAAGAGAAGAAAACTCAGAGAGGATACACTACCTGCCGCCTGTCCCCGGGATTCCCCTAGGCAGTTGTGTCCTGGACTGGAGACTTGAAGTGATCTCTAGGACCTCCCAGACGTCTCAAAGGTCTGAAGGGACAGGAGGCATCATTCCACTGTCATGTGGATACCTGAACTCAGAACTCAGCTCCTTCATAACCTTGGCCAGCCTTGCCCCAACTCTCCTGAGTGGATTCTGTCACTGAAATACTACACAATAGAGCAAAATGCAGTTGGAAATTAATGACAGCTTCTCCGTGGGCCCTTTGTCCTGGTGTGGCCATCAGGGGAAGGCTGGGCAGATGGGCTCAGGGATATCAACCTCATGGGCTTCTCTTTAGCAGATTCCATGGTGAAGTCATCTCCCTACCCCGGCTGGGCTCCCCGTCTGAGACAGAGAGCACCAAACTGGAGTGTGAGAGACACAGCAGACACGTGGCTGTACCTATGAGCCTCTTTTCCCTGCCCCAAGTCATGGAAAGCCCAGTACCACCATTTTGTCATTCACGGAGCCCATGTCCCCAGAACACCGGTAGCTGGCAAAGATGAAGCAGCCAGGCTGAAATCAAAGCACTACCCAGAGATCAAAGCATCCATAGAAACTGGTCCACACAAAGGCAGCTGCCAATAGCACACCAAACTGATAGGTTCCTCCAGAACTCTCTGTGATGACACACATGTCCAAGGCTATCTGATGGAGTGGCTACTAGTCACCTGTCGCCATGGAGCTCCCAAAATGCCACACTCCTGACTAAGGAGCAGGTCTTGAAATTTTATTTGAGTTGAGGTAATCGCACGGACTTAGTAGCTGCCATGTTGCAGGCTTATCCAGTCCCTCAGGTGACAGTTTTACTCTTAGAAATGACACGATTCTCTTCCGACAGAAAGGCATGTCTGAAGATTTAGGCAAAGGAGAGGCTGGAGTTCATATTCAAGCACACTGTTTGTCACCTGCAACTCAGCACATCTGTGGACCTTCCTGGACACCCACCTCTTCTCTGTTACAGAGGCATGAAACTGTGGCAGCTTTAGTATACTCTGAGAAATACTTGTCTGTACACATGCGCATGTATCCATGTGCACATGTACACATATGACTGGAGCTAGGCGTGCACATGCGTCCACATGCCCACAGAGGCCAGGAGACAGTCCCATTTGTTAGCTCAGGTGTGCTGTCCCCCTCCAGGCCTGGAGCTCACTGAGAAGGCTCGGCTGTCCCTGAATGTAGGTGCCTTCCTCCCTTCCTCATTGGCTGAGCAATCAGGAGGGGCCAGGCTAGCCCATCATCTGGGTCTTATATTCTGTCTGCTGTGCACGATTGTTTGTGTCTTAACTGAGACCTTGCCCAGGCTCCACTCTAGGCCTTGTGTAATGTTTATTTTAAAGCTTAGCAGATGTGACTCTGTCACATCTGCAGGTAACAGGCAAGCTGGGCTGTTAGCAATTTTCTACTCAAAAGGTTTAGTCGGGCTGGGTGGGAGGGATGCCTTGAAGAGGCTAGCAGGCCGCCAGGCTTTCCTGTTCAACTGTAGTTGGTCCTCTGCTGACTAAAGGCAGACTTGGAAACATGGGCCAATGTTTGTTGGGTTGGTTTTTTTTGTTTGTTTTGTTTTTTTAACTCCCTAGAGCCCTCCTGTCTGCTCCTTTTCCAAACGCTAGTATAGACACTTGTCCAAAGCCCTCCCTACGCGGCCCACATTCCCCCTCTTCAAGTTCATCTTCCAACCCTTTACATTCTAATTCCTCTCCTGATCGCCCCCTCCAGGTCCTTACTGGTATTGCTTCGGTGGCTCACCTTCCTCCTGCATCTCAGCAGCCACCTGAAGGCCTCAATAGTTCCAATCCTATGTCCACGCCTCCCTTTCACATGGCCGGTGCAGCTGCTGCCTCCTGGCTGGACCAGCCTGACTCATCTCTCCCTCTTCTTCCATAAGCAGCTCTGTCACTGATTATACGGAAACCCAAGAGAGCGTCTCGTGTTTGCTTTTTGTTTTCTCCCCCATTAAATCTCTCACATTGTTAGCATCTCCCAATGCCTCTTCTCTGGATCTCTACTTTGAACCTAAGATCCAGGATTGGGGGAAATAACAGCATATGTAAATTCGCTTTGTTTGTTTGCTGTTTTTGAGACAGACCCTGGGTCCTCTCTCCTCTGCATCTTGGATGCAAGGATTACAGATATACAATACGACATCCATCTTAGATCTGGTGCTTTGATATAATAATGGGTAACTAATGCTTGAATTGCATCCTCAAAGAGATTCTTGGGTATTATCCTACAGGGCAGCTAACAGTCAGGTGAAACATATGAACCACAAGCTATTGGCAAAGACTCACATACATAAGTTCTTGCAGGACACAGACCTTCTGTAGAGAGACATCAACAACCAATGGTATCCAGTGATGAGGAAACTTTGACAATCTACAGTTTCCTCATGTGCCATCTTTCTAGAGATGTTAGATCTGACACATATCAGAGGAGATCATAACTCATACCTGTTAAGTGTACTGAACATTCCCACCCAACTCTGCCAATGACACAGTCTCCTTTTCTACAGACAGCGAGAGACACAAGACATCATCTCTATTCAGGGGTCCCTGCCTGCCTCTTCAATGGACAAGGGTTGGGGGAGGGATATATCCTGCTAATCCTTCTCTGACCATATGTAGGTCTCATTTTTCTGAAGCGAATCCTGCCACAGACACTTTTGTCCACCCACTGTGAGTGCTATTTCCACCTGTGTTATGAATCTATTTTGTATAGGGGAGAAACTCACAAAACCCAGAAAGCCAAAGAAATTTCCAAGGTTCAGAAAGACCACAAAGTTACAAGATTCACAAAACCCTTTTCCAAGTTGTAAAAGTAGTAAAGGGTTGCTGGAGAGAGGGGGCTCTGCAGTTGATCAAAGATGCAGCCCTCACCCATGCTGGGGTAGGCTTTCCACGGTGTAGCCACCTTCAGGTCGTCCATGATCTCAGCTGTAACTCTAACCCCTGTTCTTGTAAACGGCCCTTGCTAAACTCACTGGAACAACTCAGCTTGGATAAAATCACTTATTTGTTCTGTCCCTGGTGAGCAGGCATTCAATGCCTCCCCAGGAAGAGGCACAACCTGAAACAGGTCTAGTGACCAAATGAGCACACAAACTTAAGGAAGTCACCATAGCCCAGATCTTCACAGCCCACTGTATCCCTGTCATCAGTTGGCTTAAGCTGGTACCCTGAGCTGTCCTGCACTGCTCCATGAGTTACCTTCTGAAGAGTCATAGAAGGACGCCCACAGGACCGTCATCTGCTATTGCTGTGGGTCACTACAGACAGCCATTTCTTCAAATCACAAATCTACCCCTGTACTTTCCAAACCAGCATTCCCATCAATAGCTAATAATAACAATAACAATAGATCCAGCTCCCTCTGGTCTTGTCAAGGCACATTCTAATGGCAACACATCTTTGCAGAGAGTTTTCTCCATTGACGATCTTCTCTGGGCATGGCAGTCCAGGAAAAGCCAAGTCTTTGATGGGGGTCTGAAAAGAAGCCTAAGGCATAAATTTTAATGTAAACATTTTAAAGTGTTTCCCAGAACTGTCCCATAGGCTCCAAGTTCAGCTGTTCATGGTTACTGTCTGTCTGTGTAGCCCTCTCTCTCTCTGGGATTAAAGGTGTGTGCCAGCATGATTCTCTCTCTCTCTCTCTCTCTCTCTCTCTCTCTCTCTCTCTCTCTCTCTCTCTCTCTCTCTGTGCATCTTTTGGATGTGTATATATAGCAGGGACATGTGTGTCCATATGGAGGCCTGAGGTAAGCATCGCATGTCTTTTTAACCACTCTTCATCTTGTGCTTTGAGGCTAGGTCTCTCACTGAAATGTAAGTGCCCGCTCAGTGCTGGGATTACAGCTGCACATAGCCACACCTATAGGATTTTCTCCCATGTGTTCTGTGGGCTGAATGGTCTCTGTACTTGTACAGCTTACTGACCGAACCATCTCCTCAGCCTGACTACCTTCTTTTCCCTAGGCTCCTTCAGGCAATTCTTAAGCTGCTTAAACACAGTACTTGCTCTCAAATCCTTGTCTCAGAGGCATCTCTGGGGAAAGAAAACTGTTACAGCAGAAAGCTGTGTTTATTTAACTGTCATCTTCTCAACCTGTCATCATTTCAAAACGCTTAATGTAGATACGTATGTATACATAAATGGGTCCTTGGGAGCCATGTTAATTGGATTTTAAATATTGCCTAAGTCCATCTGACCATAGGGTTTTAATGTGTTTTTCACTTTTTCTTTTTTTTTTAATTTATTGGTTCTGTCTGTCTCCTGCAAGCTCATGAGCTGTCTCAAGGCCAGGAGTGTGTCACCTCTTTCCACGATGTCTAATGTACCACTCAGAAGGCTGAATATTTATTGAGTCTTGGTCTATAGACAAGAGGCCACAGAGGCCAGGCTGTTGGCCTCACAGGGTTGCCATGGGTGACCCAGCTCTGAAGAGAACACTGTGGTACTGCTTTCCAGTGCTGTGGAGCATAAAATATTCTGGGAGCCCAGGGCCGAAGCTGACATTGATGCAGCACCGAGCTGGGGCACGAGGAACTACAGTGTCCCCTAAGGCCTGTGGGCCACACACAGGATACCGTGTTAGCATGTGGTTTTCTTTAGACTGCTCCTGAGGGTTGTCCTACCAATAGAGACGAGCCCTTTATCTCTCCTCCTTCCCTTCCTTCTTTTCTTTCACAGGATTCCATAGCCTAACCGAGCTTCAGACTATGTAGCTGAAGATAACCTTGAACTCCTAATCATCCTGTCTCCGCATCCTGAGAGCTGGGATTCCAGTTTTGTGGTGGGAATGGATCAAAGCTAGGATTCATGCATGCTAGGCAAGCAAACACCTGAGTTACCTGAGATAGGTCTTGTTTCCCCAGTGGAAATCCAGTCCTGGGAGATCTGGAGCTCTTTTCTGAGACGCCCAGGTGTATGCTACAAGGCAGGACCCATTTGATTTACTAAGAACCTGGAGGCCCATCCATCACAAGAACAGGCACTAACAAGTCCAGCCTCAAGCAGGTACAGAAGAAGCCCCGTCTTAACTGGGCTTCCACTCTAGAAGAGAAAAGCTTGTGGACCAATTAGCCACACCCAATGGCAAGCTGTAAACACACTAGTATTTGCTGATGACTTATGGCCTTCCCATTTGCTGATGGCTTATAGGCTTATAGCCCTTCCATTTGTTGATGTCTGGTGGCCTTCCCATCTTTGCTAATGGCTTATGGCCTTCCCATTTGCTGGCTTCATTTCCTAACTAGAAAACAAAGTGAGCTCACCACAGACAATCAAGAATTTGGACTCTTATTGACTAGTTTCCAGAGGACTGAAGCTTCTAAACAAAGGTAAGAATGACACTTGGAGCCAAGACATTTTGACAGCTGAAAATCCACATTAGGCAGAGACAAAGCAGATTTTTCTGTACCCTAAGCTTAGCCACTAACCAAGCTCACTGGAACACCGTTGCAACCATTCCTGTTTTGGTCTAATGCCTCAAGCAAATGGCCATCTGGGATGTCACACACTCAACAACCTGGCCATGAAATAGAGGTCAGGCTTGTCCATGAATGCAGCAGAATCTTGCAAGAATATTCCAAGGCTTTGTTTAGGGGAAGGACACCAGCCTCCAGCTTTATATACAGAACTGGAAAGGGTGGCACACATCTTCAATTCCAACTCTCAGGAAGTGGAGGTAGGAGGATCATGAGTCATAAGTTCAAGTTCATCCTCACATATACAGTGAATTCAAGGACAGCCTTGGCTATGTGAGACCCTCTTTCAAAATAAGAGATAGAAAGATACGTAGTCAGCTAGATGAATGAATGATACATACATAGACACATAGATAATAGATAGCGATAGATAGACAGACACAGAGCAGGGAAGGAGGAAGGAAGGAGAAAATAAAAAAAAAATTATTACATAATTCTGTGGTTCTGTACATAGAGGAAATTCCAGATTCCTCAGAAGTATATTAAAGTTCATTCTAAATTTGAATAGAGAGTCCAGCCCTTGTGAAGCACAGGCTGGAGTTTTCCCCTATCCGGTAGAAATTTGAAGAAGTCACAATGACAACCAGATGTAGCAATGATCAAGTCATCCATAAATGACCTGCAAACAGCTTTCACACTGGCTTAGAACAAAGCTGGGATTAAGAAGGCCATGGGGAAGAAAACAGACTGACAGAAGGAACTTCTGAGCATCACACTCAAAGGTACCTGTCACAGCTGCTCAGGGGCAGCTTCTAACTTTCATCTCCTGTGGGTAGAAATGGTTCCCCCACCCACCCATTCCATAAACCCATGGAGAATCCTGTCATCTACAGTGGATTGAAAGTGGATGTGACAGTGGGCTGGGAAGATAGCTAAGTAAGTAAGAGTACTTAATGAATAATCATGATGGCCTGAGTTCAAATCACCATCCTGTAGGTAAACCTGAGCATGCATCTCTAACCACAGTGCTAAGCAGGAGGGTTGGCGGGATTGGCTGGCCAGACATCCTACCTGAAAATCAGTGAGAGTCCTTGTCCGGAGAGAATAAAGCAGAGAGAGTAACAGTGCAGGACACCTAAAGTCCTCCTCTAGCCACCACATCTACACATAACAGTGAGCACATGCACGCACACACGCATGCACACACACATACATACACACACACAGTGGTATTTTTTATATTTATTTATGCTAAAGTTACAAATGGTTATGTGATGCCTGATATGGAGTTAGGAACTGGATTCGAACCCTCTGGAAGAGCAGCAAGCATTCTTTAACTACGTGAGGCATCTCTCCAACACCCCAACCCCCTGCACAACCAAGTTGAAAATTAAATAAAAAGAAAGTAGGTTTGGCAGTAAGTATGAACCTGTATGATGGTCTCATGGTGAAATACTATACGTTCTGTTCAAGCCAGAAAAGTTTTGTGCAATTCTTTATGGGAGAAATTTCTACTTTCCCAAGTAACAAGTGAGAAATACCACCACCTATTGACTGTCTACTTACACTAACCTTCAAAGCCTTGTCCACTCTAAGCAAATCAAGGAAAAGGAAGAAAAGAGTCAATCATATACAACCTGCACTTCACACACTACATGTGCCCTTGGACAGCTGTGAATGTAGCCCAATATAAAATTTCAAAGTTACTTAAAACATTGTGAGATGTGTGTGTGTGTGTGTGTGTGTGTGTGTGTGTGTGCGCGCGCACGCACGCACACACTCATGACTTGATTTCTGTGTACTTAAATGTGAACCTTGGAAATGCCAATGTCTTATCCTAGTGTCAAAAGGTTGAAAATGCCTGCAGAGTTCTGCATAAGCATGAGTCTCATCAAAGCATGAAAATGCTATTTCATGTTGCTTATACCTTTGCCCCATAGGACAGAAAAAGACACACCTCCCGTCCTATGTAGCTTTGTCACCTTGACACAGCCTAGAGTCACCTGAGAAAGGAGTCTCAAACTGAGGGGTTACCAGGTTCACAATGGCCCATGAATATATTTGTGGGACATTCTCTTGGCTGTTAATTGACATAGGATGCCTAGCCCACTGTGGGAAGAACCATTCCCTTGGCAAGTCATCTTGAAACATATAGAACAGCTAGCCAAGCATGACCCCTTCAATCATCCAATAGAGACCATTCCCCCATGGTTTCTGCTTCAAGTCTTTGAATTCTTGCCCTGGCTTCCCTTAGTGATGGACTGTGGCATCGAAGTGAAAGGTGAGATAAGCCCTTCTTACCCTTAGTTTCTTCTGCTCAGTGTTTCATCACAATAAAGAAAGTAGAGCTGGGATAAGAACATACAAGGACTGATTGGAACGTCTTGATCTCGGATAGTTGAGAATTTTCAGATCCAGAGACAAACGTTAGCGCTCTCCTTCACTACTTTAACAACCACTCACTCACTGTCTGCCTCTCTGTCAGAGTTAATATCTTTGTGGCTACCAAGTAAAATCTTTGAAAGGTAACACCAAACCACTGGCTTCCACAGCTCCCAAAGCCAAGAGTGTCATGTCATCAGACGGCATCCGAGGCCTGCAGCAGAGCTTTCTGTGTCATACTCTAAGCCTGTGCCTGCCACTTCCACCAAGATATTCTTCCACTTAGGATTTCCCATTGTCTGCCACTATAAAAATGATGAATCTGTTTCCACTTTGGAACATGTCATTTGAGGCGAGCTGAATCTATGTTCCTGAGCCATTGTCACTCTTGTTTGGCTCAATAATAAACCATCTCTTGCTTCCCTGGAGGTGAGAGCTAAGTTTTCCACCATAATACATAAGAAAGGCTGTTATGGATCCCTTTATGGTAACATTACAAATCCTACAAGCTCTTCCAAACTGTGCTAAGTTTGCACTGAGTTTATCACTGGGTGTGTGACTTGCCCACACTATACAATTAAAAGATTGTCTCTTGGTACTTTTATTAATGTCTGAGTAGCTCAGTATTAAAGGGCTATTCACTTCTACTCTTAAAGGCAGCTTAGCATCTCTATCCCATGTTTTATATTAGTCCTTTTTCTCCCCCACTGAATTTATTTGTCTGCAGTAATCTCTAGGCCATGACTTGAGAATGGGGAGTAGAGTGTGATGACATTGAGTGTATTTATAATGATGGCAGTGCTTGAAGGAATACTAAAATCAGAATATGTTTGCATTCCAGGTGCATACATCCAATGTCTTTTGTATGTGAATGTATGTGTGTGAGTGTGGTATACAAGCATGTGCACATGTGTAATCTATGCATGCACAGAGAAGTCCCAGAGGGCATCAGGTACCTTCTCCTCCCACTCTCTACCTTATTCCTTTGAGGGGTCTCTCCCTGAACTGGGGCTCATGCTTTGCTTCAGCTGAGCTGGCAGCCAATAATCCTCAGAAACCAGCCTCCACCAGGGCTTGGTCAGAGACCCGTGTAGAAATGCACATAACTCACAGGTGGGCACTGGGATCCAAACTCAGGTCCTTATTCTTGTACAACAAGCACTCTTAACTGCTGAGCAATCTTTCCAGCCTCCCCTGTAACCTTAGGACATTGCAACACAATGTTTTCATCCACAAAGTTCACCCTTAAGAACTGCACAATCACACACACACACACACACACACACACACACACACACACACACACACAGACCATATTATAATCTCATACAATTTTCAGTACATTTATGGTTGCATGTTGGTCTGCACTCCTAACTATCTTCCGACACATGTGCAAAGGCAGTAGGTTGAACATGGAACACACTGAGTTCCTGACCTTGGAAACGAGTTTAAATTCCAAGTCAATTCGCTCTGCATGATTTCTCATAGCACTTCATAATAGTCAACTGAGGGTCACAGTCAATATCAAGGGACCTGATATACACCAGGAGCAAAGACACATTATCATATTCACATTGCAGGTCTAGGCGTCCTAGATAAGTGCTCCCAACCAAGCTGGCACCACTGGGTCTCCTGGGATGGGGAGGGTGTCTTCTAGTTGTTTCCACTTCCTTCTCTCTAATTTGGCTTATGACCTACAGCTGAAGATGGGAAAAGCAAGACCCATGTGACATCTGACTCTCCTGTCACCCCAGTCCCACATTGTGTCTTCTCTCTCACCCTCCTTTTGCCTCCTTCTTGCCTCAGGATTCTCTAGGACAAGTTCTCTCCGCATTGTCCAGACTGACTTTCCTACCACCACCTCCTAAAAGGCCGAGATCGCAGCCGTGCAATGCCACCCAACGCTGTTGACAGAGTCTACCCTATCTCTTTAAACAGTTCCAAGTTCCAGTTCTCTCATCCATAAAAGGGGATGACTTGATCTCCTGAGAACATTCAGACATGGCCCTCACACAACTGCTGCCATCCCCAGCTGTCAGTCAGAAGTCCCAGGGAAAGTCATGAAGGTCAACTGCCACGAACCAGTTCCAGTGAAGTCTTTATGACCAAGTTTCTGCCAGTAAATTTCCAATCTGTCAGTCGTTCCAAAGCTGTGGCCCAGAGGAACCAAGTTTCCAGGCAGAAAATGAATGTAAACAGAGCTCACATCTGCCTGTGTGTGGCCTCCTCAGACACAAACAGATTACTCAACCAGGGCAAACACAAGAGGTGCCAGTGTCAACCTCAAATGGTGACAGGGCCAATTATGACTTGGCTTGCCTTCTTGAATCTGAAATGTCACAGAGCTAGGGAACTGCTCTGTCTATAAAAGCCCCATGAGAAAGAAGCCACATCTTGGCGACTTTCATTCCCATAGATGTCAAGAGCAAGAAGCTAGAGAGGCAGCCTGATTACCATGCTACACTGAAAACCTCAGATGGGAAAGCGGAAACTTTTCGTTTAGCCCAGAGATCATCAGAACAAACACATCTGGGAAGAAAACCGGAACTAAACCCTGGTAACTGGTCCATTCTGATGACCACTTGTTACGAGGAGTGTCCCAGGGAGAGCTGATTTCTCTTTTTTCAAAAGAACCTAAAAACCGACATTCTTGCTGACATTACAATTTTGGCAACTACCAGACTGGGGAGACAGTTTCATCAGTAAAAGCGCTTGCTGTGCAAGTGTGAAAACCTTAGCTTGGTCCCCAGAACTAGGAAGGCAGAGACAGGCTGATCCCCAGGACTCACCGGCAGGTCAGCCCAGCCTGCTGGGCCAGTTCCAGGCCAGTAAGAGAGCCTGTCTCAAAGTAAGGGGTACCGTGCCTAAGCAACAACACCAAAGGTATTCTCTGGCCTCCACCCAAGCATGCCTCCAAACGTGTGCACAAGGAAACAGACACACATGCGTGCACACACGCATATACATATACATAGTCACACAATGCATAAACACACATGTATATACATATATACCCATGCACAGACACACAGACACACGGTGAACACACACACACACACACACACACACACACACACACACACACACACACACAGCTGCAAAGTTTAAAGTTAATAACAAGCAAACCCAATGGCCGAGTTCGTCAATAGGTCAAATTCTATAGAGGAGTTCAAACTCCATGGCTTCTATGGAAGCTGAAGACAGCAGGATTCTCAGCCTTGGTGCACGGAAACCCAAGTGCCAGGCCTGCACGCAGGGAAGGATGGACAAAATCAGCATCTATGGTCAACTTCCTCCAAACTCAAATCAAAGCAGACCTTGAGCTGTCATTAGGATCACAGGGAAGTAAGCTAAGCGGTGTGCAGGCCGCTCAATCACCGTCCGCTGTGTCACACGACAGCTCAACACTTCCTTCCATCCCCTCCCGTGGCTGAAAAATGTTGCCAGTAATTTTACCTCAGAGGAACTGTTGCTTGAGTCAGATGGAGGCATGAGAGGGAAGTGCTGAGCAAGGACTCGTAAGTAAGTCTTTGTTGTTGCAAAAGATTATGGGTAACCAGGAAACAAAAAATTTAGAGCATAAATTCTCCAGACATTAACATGGAGATGCAGATAAACAGCCTATTTTCAGCACAGCTGGTGCATATGGCAGACAGGCTCCCTCACTTCCTACTATACCTCCCGTGAAATTCTAGCTGTTATTAAACTCTCAGCTCACTGTGTTCTCCCCCCAGTACTGGTCTCATCAACATAATCCAAATTAACCATCACCTTTGTTGTCCATTACTGATGAGCTTGAGGTGGCCGTGTGTTACTTTATTGATAGAAAGGGAAGGCAAACACTAACCATTTTTCTCTATTACATAAAATTAAAGCATAGTTTAGATTCAAGACAACCCAAGGAGTTGATTTCATTTTTTGAAACCTAGTGTATGAAACAATTTGCACTAACAAATTATTTATTTGTGTGCACATGTGTGCATCTGAGTGTATTTACACTGTGTGTGTTCAGGTGCGTAAGGATGTGAGGACTTGGATCCCTGCAAACTGGAATTACAGAGAGTTGTAAGCCTCCCTATGGGTGGCGGGAAGCAAACCCAGCTTCTCCACGACAGCAATAAGTGCTTTTAACCACTGAGTCATCTCTCCAGGCCCTGACTTGCACTTTTGATTTACTATAGAACATTCTCTTCCCAGCCATAGATCTGAGACTAACGCTCCTCATGACCACAAATGGCATGCTTAAAGTGTGTAAAGAAACACTGAAGCAGATAGTCATCTTGAAGCCACTGTTTGGGGAAATGGGACTGTGTCAGCACTGTTAAGGTTAAACACTCAGAAACCCAACGTTACTTTGAAGGAAAGCAGCATGTATGTATGTATGTATGTATGTATGTATGTATGTATGTATGTATGTATGTATTGATGTATACACACACACACACACATGACGTTTGCAACCCACAATAAGCCATGATATCAGCATGAAGGAGGGCTTCTGAAACATGTAGTTCTTTTTAAACTCTCATCCACACCCAATTTCCTCAGCACCCAATTCTTGCTGGAGTCTCCTTCCTTGCTCTCCAGGGTTCTTCCAGGCTTGCCAAGGCCCACACTGGAGTCAACCTCTCAATAGGCAGATAAACGGTGTGACTACTTCACCAGGCCCGGAGACAGGAGACTGCCTTTCTCCCTTTCTCAATCAGCTTTGTCATTCTCTTATTTCTCAAGCTTTCCTGTTTGTTTAAAGACTTAGTGACTTAGTTTTTTTTTTTTTTTATTGAGTTATACATTCTCCCTACTCCCCATCTTCCTTCCCTTCTCCCTTCCACCCTATCCCCTATCCCCCACGCTCCCAATGTACTCAGGTCTTGGCTTCCCCCTTCCTAGGTGGATCCAAGCTTGTCTTTCTTTGTTGCCTAAGTCCCCCACGGTTGTGGTCTGGAAGTTGGCTGTCCTTTGCTTTCTGTCTAATACCCACTTATGAGTGAGTACATATTATATTTGTCTTTCTGGGTCTGGGCTACCTCACTCAGGGTGTTGAAAGCGGCCACTAGCCTGACTTATTCAGGCCCATGAGGACAGTCAGTAAATATGAGTGGCAATCTGCAGTGGCCATTTTTACCTCCTCAGGTAGGTAGACCCTTATCATAATTTTAAACAGCAGAAGTTTAAGAAAGAAAAAAGGAAGAAAAGGAGAAAGAAAGAAAATTAATTAAAGTCTTGCTGGCTTGCCTTAAATCATTGCCTCTGTTTAATTACCTCTGATTGATTTGTCAGATAGGGTCAATTTGTCTTTGATCACATGCGCTATCTGCCAGGTTTATTTTCCTGACACTAGGTATGTGTTCTCTCGCCTCTTCAAGAGGGACACAGGTGTTCTCGGCATCTAAAAATGTCCAGCAGAATGCCCCAGATTTACAATGCATCACAGAAGTTACTCGAGAAATTAGTATAGCCCAAATCTACATCTGGTCATTATTTTAAAAAAAAAAAAATACAGTTTTCCATGGTGCTTTTGGGGAAGGAGGAAGAAGGATTCATTACTATGCCTGGAAAATCAAAAAAGGCCCAGTTGGATTTTTTTTTTTCCCTTTTAACTTGTTCCACAACAGGGACACGGTGCTCGGTGGGAACCACATCCATGTGTGCTGGCAGATCTGTCCCGGCTGCTATTGAAGGGATTAAAATGGGAGCCGCTTAGAGTGAGATTTATGCATTTCCATCAAAGGCAATGGGGACAAAGACTGACTTGTCAAGTCCCGGGACTCATCTGTCTTCCAAGGAGAGTAGTCAATTAAAACAACTCTACACACACCCCTTCACAGTCCCTTGGGGTATATCTGTGTTTCTCCACAAATCACGGGGCTCCATGAAGGGTCCCGTATTCCATGGAAATTCATGTTCTTCCCCAAGCCAGGTAGGATGGTACTAGGACACAGACTCCAGGCACCAGGACTAACTTGCAGGCTTTTAACTTTCTGGTCAGACTGCAAGAATGAGTTACAAGGTTTAAGATCATTTTATAGGCATGGCTTTATGGAATGAGATAGTTATGTCTTACTAAATGCTATGCTTACAATTGAATAGCCCAGAACAAACTGGGGAGCGGCCCCACAAACTTCTTAAGCCGAATAGTATTTTTATTTAGTAAGACCTTTTTTTTGCATAAAAGGGAACTATTAGTTAACACATGTTAGTTTTGGTATTTATTCATTGTGGTGTGTGTGTGTGTGTGTGTGTGTGTGTGTGTGTGTGTTCATGGTTATGTGCGGTGTATGTGTACATGTGTATGAGGGTGTGCTCTCTAGAATCTGTGTTTCCAGAAGTCAGAGAGGGTGCCAGGTACCCTGCTATATCACACTACCTATTTCCTTAAGACATGGTCTCTCACTCACCCTCGAGTGAGGCCAGAAGCCAGCACGCTCTAGAGATCCTCCTGCCTTTGCCACCCACAATGCTGGCATACAGTAACACACGGCCAAGTCCAGTTTTTGGGATAGATGCTCAGGATTTGAATTCTCGGTTCCTTATGCCTGTGTAGCAAGAGCTCTTGCCCACTGAACCATCTTCCTGCTAAATTTATTCTATTAAATCAAATAACAGAAAGATCAACAACCACCCATGCAAATACTTCAAACCAACCAGGTGGGTGTCATTTTAGAGAGACTTGCTGTGTGTGCCACCAATCATTCCACCGTTGTCACTGCCAACGGAGCAAACAAGGTCATCCTTGCAGCTCAATGTTGTTAGTGTATACAGACGCCACACAGGCTTATGTTTTGAGTGGGGATTTTTGTCCCCTAAAATCTATGCATTATTGGGACCACACAAATTCTGTCTGGCCATCCTTACTGTTTTTAGCTATTTCCTCTAAATTGGAATCCTTTCTCCGGAAGGAAGTCATGAATACTTGGGAAATTAATGAGACTCACAGGTCTCCAGACAGGCACTATTCATTAGTTGTAATCCAGGCCTGCTGGGTTTTCCAGTGATATAGCTACCTCTGAGTTACCCTTGCTACCCCAAGTAATCCCAAAAAGCACATTGGTTCACCACGTTGAACTTTGGCGGAATTGTGACTCTAGTCTCTCATTGGTTCCTTCCCTGGGGTGAGTGGACATGTCTCCCCAGGAAAAGCAACACAGTCCTAATTTCTTTAACATTATTATTAACCAAAATGCGTATCTCTTCTAGCTGCGTGACTACTTGACACAGAATATTTACCTTTCCAATGTCCTTATTTCTCATTTCTTCATGGATTTTGCTAAAAATTAATGAGAACAAACAGAGTAACAGGCAGCCAGGGGGCATGAGAGATTTTGTGGGCCCTCCGATGATTTATGTCTATGATGGCATGTATGTAACTCTGAAATAATATTGGGAAGTCACTCTGCATTGCTGTAAGTTTTCGTCCAGAACCCCCCACAGCTGCCACTCATGCATAACTTCCAGACTCTACTTAAAAGGACTAAGAAGAGTTGGGTCAGCACCAGCCTGCTTCTCTGGCTTCCTCTAGAAACACATAAATGTTTCTGTATTCACATCACACACACGATTTTTAAGTGGCTAGGGAACCACACTGGATTAGATGCTTGATTAGATTAGAGGCAAAACGATTGTTTTGTCCTAGTAGCTTGTGATATGGTGATAGGCATGGAGCTTGGCCTACAACTCCTAACCAGTAAGGTGAGAAAGGGCAATGTTGTGTCTTCTAGGAAGCAGTCCAAGGAAGGGCTTATGAGGTAAGGAACACACACGGTCAGACCACTGAAGAAGGGGCTCCAATGTCCAGTGACACCACGTCCAGTGGGCTCAGCCTGGCAAGAAGGAAGCCAGAACGACTTTGCTTGTAAGATCAAAACAGATCCGTGAAATCCTGGCTCAAAAATAATTACCAGGCAGCTGTGGTGGCACACCCCTGTAGTCAAGCATTGGGGAGCCGAGGCAAGGGCAGCCTGGGCTTCACAAGGCCCTATTTCAAAAAGAGATTCCAAGAATAGTTAATTAATTAATTATTTTAAATGGAAAGTATCTTGAATGAGACAAAAAAAATTTAAATGGGGAAATAAATATTACCATAAACATCCAGAGGCCATATGAGAGATAACTTTTGTTTTTCAACTATACTAACCAAGTGCCCATGTGGGCAGGAGGCTGACAGGCCAGTGCTGAAAAGGGTGATGGAAAGCAGAAAGAGTGCCGTGTGGGAAGTAGGTTCCTTACTTTACATACCAGGAAGAATTTAAGAAGAAATGCTTCTTTTGGTTCACATTTTCCGAAAGTTCCAGTCAACAGTACCAGGGCAGGCACAGCAGGGCATCTGGCTCACTCTGGCAGCAGCACTAAAGAGACAGCTGTGAGGCAGCAGGCAGGACAAGGGGTCTGCAAGCTTCAGAGGCCTGTCCCCAACCCACCCCCACCAGCTGGGCTCCCCCTTAAGGTCTAGGACCTCCTTACGTAGCCAGAGGCAGCAGAGAAACCCAAATGTGAAATGGGAGCCTGTGTGGACTCAGCAGATTCCAACAGTACGGATCTGCAGAGACGGCAGGATGGCTAAAGCAGAGAAAGAAGCTCCTCGCTACAGCTCCTCGCTACAGCTCCTAACCCAGCTATAACACGTGAAGACTATGACACTGACCTGAGCAGGTGGGGAATTGTCTCTGGTGATGCCATGGCGGCACTTCTATGGGTCATTTTTAAAGTCCCAATGCCAAAATAGCACAAAGATAAGAGCTACAATACTGTTGTTTGTCGTAGCATGAATGGTGCCAAGTTGTCCCTGTCATTTCTTCATCAAAGGTAGTTATCAGATAAAAGGGCCAAATGTAGCAAAAAAAAAAATTTAGTATTTTCTCATTTATTTGCTTCCATGATTTGTTACGTAACTCCTCGTTGCAGGAAGCCATGAAGCCCCTAGAAAAACTTCGGCGAGTGAAGGAAACACTGTGGTCTCTGTCCGTGTGAGACCTGGATTCTATCTCAATGAAAACCAAAAGGAGGTAGGCAGCTCCCTTGATGCAATCACACACAGATGCTCCAAGGTTAGCAAAGGCATCTATCACTCCTTCACCAGCCTTGAAGTGCTGGAGATTCATTTTATTAATGGAGCTGTCAGATTTCCTTACAATGCCAAACAGATGATGAGGAAATAGCAACAGAGCACTTGGCTGGCTGCGTGGGAGACTCCAGCAGCGCGGAGATCGGGTTCTGAAACACCAGGGGCCGTACAGGGTGGGCAGAGAGAGAACACAGGGAGTCTCATCTGTCGGAATCTTCATGGAGATTTTCTATGTTCCAGAAGTAATGCAGGGACAATGCTATGGGGTTATGATAACCCCAGGTGAAGTCCTCGAGTGTATGACTCAATCCAGACACACACTAAAACCAGTCTTCTGTGTCACTCATGCCTTGACTCTTGTCCAAAGCCTAAAGGAAAGAGGCTCTCAGTCTTAGTTCTTCCCAGAAGCCTCTGGGGCATAGAACCACAGACCCAAGTTCCACTAATCTGCTCTGACCTCCCAGGAAGAGTTAGTGGCATAGAGGTTGAGTAGCATCTTACACATGAAGAAACTGTAGCAACGTCAGGGACACAGGTGTGAAAAGTTGTCCTGGTTTCCAAAAGAAATAGAAAATGAGCGTCAGGGAAAGAGAATGCAGTTCAGAAACTGACGTGCTTGATAGCAAGCCACCACTAAATTTCAATATAGGAGGAATTAAACAATTTGAAGTTGCTTCATAGGAACCAGATTAGCAGTGTTTCCCTCAGACAGTCTTAATTCTGGAAGGCACCACAGATAGGAAGCAACACGCTCAAGAAAAGATTTTACTGTCCAGAGCTGGAGTTTAAAGAAGATGGACATGAATAGCAGTGCAGCAGGCTGGTTGGAAACGCCTGTTTATATAGAGTGTTGGTTAATGACTCCAAGTCAACGTGGAAGGAGATGTGTGCAAGTTGTGCAAGGTTTTTATCCTTTTCAATAACATCTATCAATGTCAAGTGCGATGGGAGAAACCTAGCTGGACAGAAGCTTACATAAGTACAGTCGGAGGACTATAATTAGTCACATGGTCAAACTATTGCAAACTTGATGTGATTAGCAAATGGCAAGGGACTCTCGCTATGTCATTAAGGTGTGCAGTGTCTCGGCCACAGTTTAAGGAGGGAGCAGAGTGGTGACAGATTTAGTAATGGCAAGCTCATCTGATGTCTCCCTGTTGATAAGAAAATAGAGGTCCTTAGCCCAGTGGTACTACCTGAAATGTCAGCATGTGGGAGGCAGAGGCAGGAGGACCACAAGTCCAAGGGCTCGGGTTATAGCTCAGTGGTAGAGTGCATACCGGTAACATGTAAAGGCCCCGGGTTTTATCTATGCAACAGAAAGCAAAATAAGGGGCTGGGGAGACACTCTGGAAGTCAGGTTCTTACTGCACAAGAATGAGACCTGAGCTCAGATCCCAGAGCCAGGTACAACCCAGACTCAGCAGCCTACATCTGGGATGCTAGCATTTCTCTGCTGAAGCAGAAGGAAAAGACAGGGGAAACCCCAGGGGCCCTGTGGTAGCTTGAAAGAAAATGGCCCCCATAGACTCAGAGAGTGGCACTATAAGGAGGCGTGGCCTTATTGGAGGAAGTGTGTCACTGGGGGTGGGCTTTGAGGTTTCAAGTGCTCGAGCCAGGCCCAGTGTCCTGCTCTTCCTGCCAATGCAGATGATGAACTCTTAGCTTCCTCTCCAGTACCATGTCTGCCTACATGCCGCATTCCTGACATGATGACACATGGCCTAAACCTCTAAATTATAAGCCAGACTTAATTAAATGTTTTCCTTTGTGTGAGTTGTCATGGTCATAGTCTCTCTTCACCCAACTAAGACAGGGTATTAGGCAAACAGCATGGCACACTCAGCAGTAATGAGACGACCCCCATCTCAAACAAGGTAGGACAAGGACTGACAACCAAGGTTGTCCTCTGACCTCCAAATGTATAGTATGGTGTGTGAATACCTGTACTTATACATATGAACATACAGATACATACACACAACATAGACATTCACACATATGTACCATAGACACACACACACACACATGCATAGTCATATATACACACAAACAAAATAAACAAACATATGCACCATTGACATACAAATACACAAACACACACAAACACCATAGAAACACCATAGACATACATACACATCATATAAAAGAAACACACAAACCATGCACATACACATACACACTTATCACACATGCATGTGTGCACGCACGCACTCACACACACACACACACACACACACACACACACACACACACTAACACAGCATTTGTTTGGTGCACTGGAGTCATCCTTCCTCTGCCTCACTCTCCAGACATCCTTCTATAGTCCACAGCCTCACAGATGTGCAAAGCTTTCACAGTGAACCCCATGCCCTGGGGGATACGTCATAGGAGAAAGAAATGGAAAAAAAAAGCTCAGTAAAGCCAAGGCTTGAATGAAACTCTAAAGACCATGAGAACCAACTTCAACTATTTGAAAGAAGGGATAAGGAATACTGGAGTTATTCTGGGTCAAATGAGGACTACTGGGTAGATCTGATGCCCTATACAGGCAAGGGCTCATGTACTATGTCAATTCTCAGGTGTAACAAGACCCATTTCCACTTCAGTTAGAGGGTATTAAGTTCTTCATAAGCTAAAGAAATTGTTCTACTGACCATGATCAGAGAGGAGCTGAAGGGAGAGCTCATCCAGCAAAGTGCTCGCCATGATTCCCAGAACCGACATAAGGAAGTATTTTGTAATCCCAGCATGAGACAGACAGACAGACAGATCCCTGAAGAACAAGGGCACACTGTCCTTGCCTGCTTGGCGAGCTCCAGGCCAAGTGTGAGACTCTGTCTCAAAAATAATAATAATAATAATAATGACCGGATGGCCCCTGGCCCCTGCACCTGTGTATATACATGTGAACCCACATGAATATGTGCATACAAACTCACAGATACACAAAGAATTATGTGGAAGGGATCCCATTAGAACCCATAGAACTCTCCTAGATGTCATGAAATCCCCCAGGATGCTGTTCACACACATGTAAGAGATTATAAAACACCATTACAAGTCAGGCAAGTGTTCTGTTGTCAATCCCTCCATAATCTAGCAGCAGCAGACGCAGCTATGTATGCTAAACATCTACACAATCACTTGATGATGTATAGAATGCCACTGTTTTCACAATAAACCCATACACTAGAAGACAGCCAACTCATTTTTAACCTCGACCATAAGAACTGCAGCCTGAAACATCAGATAATTCACCAAACATGATGATTCTCTTGTATTTAACTATTTCACTCCAGTAGCACTATTGAAAACATATTTAATCACAAGTTCCCAGTAAAGTCTGTCTACTCATGAGCATAATAACTTCTTAAGCTTTTCCACTCCTAACCTTTTATGCATGAGAAATGTTTATGTGACCCCAGTTATATAGACAAGATGGTATGAGGAAAAAAATAGCAATATAAATAGGAATAGGAATATAAAACAAACATTTGCCAATAAGTTATGGTGATATTTATCTTAAATAAATTCCTCAGTTATACATATGAGTTTTACTATTTATTAAAACAAATGCAACTTTGCATACTAATGAGCTGGATGCTTTATTTTTCATAGAGAATTAATCTTGACTGAATATCTGATAGCAAGGGATACGGAGTACTTTCAACATTTCTCAGATTTGATTGATAGCTTGGTTTTATAACTGCCAATGCTGAGAGTACTGCTTTCCATAAATACATAGTACAAAGTGACAGAAGTATGTTTAGGGTCATCTGAGAAACCGTTGGAAGCTCTGTCTTAATTTAGAGCCAAAATTCATTTAATGATTTTTTTTAATGAAATTCAAGTTGTGACTCAAGCAGCAATATTTAAAACCAAACATTCCTACACAATACAACCCCAAGTCATGACAATATAATACTTATATACAGACCAGATGAATAACGTTAAGGAAATATTAACTCTTCTGTAAGATCACAGAAGTTTGTATGTCCAGTAAAAACACTGCAGTTTCTAAGACAGTCTCAGACCTGAGATGACGTGTCTCTGGTGGCCTTCATTGGCAGTGTTGTGATCTCATGCACAGTTCAGTGTCCGTGCTGCTTGCCCAGAACCAAGGCAGGAGGTACCCAAACACCTCAGATCCATCACATCTTAGCGTCAACTAATTTTGGTCATTTTTTACACATTCTGAAAGGTTTCACTGTCACCAAATTTCTCACAACTCTACATTTACTCAACAGAGATGGAGACAGGGACAAGGATAGGGACCGGGACATGGTCTCCAGTTAGAGAAGCTGAGTTCCAGGGCACCAGGGAGAAGACTCAAACATGGAAGCCTCTGCGCAGCTGTCATTCACATTTCAGAGTTATGTAAGCCAGACTCGCTGTGAACGCTTCTAAGTGATCCTGCAGATTCGCTGCCCAGAAGGACCTGGCTTATTCCTGTTCTCCCAACACAATTTCTACTACCACTCCCTTGACTCCCAAGAGCACCCAGCTTGGTGAGAAATTATGTGACCCCCCACCCTCTAAATGTTCTATGTTCTTGCTTGTGTAATACAAAAAAAGACACTTAAGAAGTCTCGAATAATTTTAATTGAACAAGACACATCATTGATGACCATTAACATGGCCTAAGTACCTTTAATACAAAGCAGATTAAACTCACCACCTGAACAAAACACCAGGTTCTGTGGAAACCAGATAAACAGAAAACCCCTGAGGTAAAAGAAATAGGAAATGTTGTATAAGATTCTTTAATAGTGTGTGTGCATACGGGTGTGCTACAGGTCACAAGCAGAGGTTAGGTGGTGACCTCTGAGAACCCTTTCTCTCCTTCCCACGATGGGTTCCAGGATTGACCTCCTGGCATTGGGCTTGTATAGCAAGCATCTTCACCCACAGACCCATCTTGCTAGCCCAGGAAAATTTTAAACTGAAAAAGGGCTATGATGTCAGCATTCCAACTAGAATATAGGGGCTCATTCACATTGGTGTTTATTCATGACCTCACTGACTCACCCAACAACAAGAATGCAAGTACAAATTGGCCCAAGGAACACCGTATTCTGTAGGTAATAAAGTAGGGAAGTGGAAATATTGGGCTAGATATTCCTATGTCAACACTCCTTTTCGTTGTTAACAATAGAAATTGAAGTGGAAGGAAAATAAGAGCAAATAGGTTGTTCTGGGGTGTTTTACATATTATTGTTAGCAAATATGATGGACTGTAACCACCTTAAACAGAAATGGTTTGTCCCTCGGTGGCTTTGTTCATTCAGGTTATGCATTTCGTTTTTTCTTTCTGCTTCTCCTGCCTGGGGATTTATGGTTTAACAGACTGTAATAGGCCAGATAAAGCCATTCATCATGCAGGCTTAATGTAGGATAGGAAATTTAACTTGGTGAGCGTGATATATAAATATTTTGGGGAATACACCGAGCATAGTACAAATACACTGAGTACAAAGTGCTATATACTATGTCCAGCAGATTTCTCAGGTCTGAGGGAGAAGGGAAGAGGCTTCCAGAAACTTCAGAGACTCCTGGTGTGTGAGCTAGCCTTCCCAGCCCTTAGTCTTTTCAGGCGTTTTTACACCAGCACATGCTCCGCTTATATTAATGGGGACACGTCCATGCCTGTCACCTGCATTTCACAGGCAATGGATATGAGTATAAACCCATGTTGTACAGCATTACACACCCAACAGACCAACCGCCATCTTTGTAAGATCGGCTGTGTTTGTAAAGTATCAGCATAGCTGGGTTTTCTGATTGTAGCTGAAGAAGGTGAAAACAGAGACGGTCTGTGGACCCTCACCCAAGTCCCCAGGTCTGCATCACAGGCAATTTTATGCAAATCTGCCATAATAGCGCAGACATTGAGGTCATGGGGAGGGGCTAGAACATAAGAGAGAGAGAAGAGAATTCATCTGCAAACCAAAGGGAGCCTTCATCTGTGCTGGGGCAGACTTCCTCATGTGGCTGATCTAATGTCACCCTTGCTCCTGCTGGAAGCTCTGACCCATGCTCTGTAAATAAGCCTGATGAATTCACTGGTCACCCAGCGTGAGCTTAAGTGGACTCAAACTTTAGCTTGTCGCTGGAATCTTATGAGGAAGGCATTGGTGCTTATTTTTCCCAAAACCTTCCTAGAAATTACGGAGTTGGGTCTGCCTTGGTGGATTTATTCACATCAATATTTGGGATGTCTGTGAACATGCTGGTGCCAATGGAGATGGTATTACGGGGCTTTAAATGCCCTGTCTAGACAGCTTATTCACAGACCGCCAACCGTAGCACATGTCAAGTGTATTTCGGATAGTGAATGTGGCGATCACCACAGGAGCTGACTGAGGCTATGCGTCAGATGTTCAAGGAAGAGAAATCATTTTCAGGATGACTGGTCAAAGGCAATGTCGCGGGTTCTTGGCCGGCGCCTGAGGTGTGCTGTGTGAGGCTGAGGCTCTGAATGAGAAGTGTGGGAATTTGGGAGTACTGTTGCATGTCTTAATATAGTTACAAACCACGCTGACGGAGCCCAGTGAAGCTAGTCCCTTCCTATCACTCATGATGCCACAGCAGTGGCCTGGGAGGTGCTCAGTCAGTGATGTGCTGGTCACACAGTGGTGGGGACCTGAATCCAGATCCCCAGAACCCACATAAAAGCCAGACCTGGAAGCACATGCCTGCAATCCCAGCGGTGGGCAGCAGAGACAATAGGATCCCTGGGGATTTCTAACCAGCCAGGCTGCTGAACAAGTGAGCTCCAGGTTCAGTGAGAGACCCTGCCTCAGGCAGAAAGACAGAGAGTGACACAGGAAGATGCCTAACATGAATCCGTGGCCTCCACATGCATGTGAATACATGTACACACATGAGCACACACACACACACAGAAAATAAATATCCTAGCATAAATTATTTTAAGAAAAACGAACTTTAAATAAAATAGAGGAAGTATATA
Organism: Cricetiscus sungorus; assembly: GCA_030556225.1. Taxonomy (NCBI): domain Eukaryota; kingdom Metazoa; phylum Chordata; class Mammalia; order Rodentia; family Cricetidae; genus Cricetiscus; species Cricetiscus sungorus. The sequence goes on from JANBXA010000642.1 coordinate 34,690,165, forward strand.
CACTAATACTCTAATCCTCATAAGCTGTGGGAGCTTTTCAGGTTTTTGCTGATATCTGAAGGGTTTTCCAAAGTTAATGCAGAACCTGCCTGTATGAGCCTCTCAGGAAAGAGGGCTTAAACCTAACCCTGCCACGAAAAGCTGTGTCATATCTCCCTTTGCTGCAGATTTCAAAATGTGTCCTTAGTAATGTCCCTTCAGTTCCACACATGTCACAGTGCTGGACTCCGCCCCCCTACAGCTGCATGAGGTGAGCAACAAAAGCCAAGGAAGCCACAGCACCATATTCTTCACAAGCTCATAGCCGTCCGGCTAAGGGTCGCAGACACACATACAGGTAGAGACAACATGAATTCTCAATTTTAAGCTTGCCAACAGCTTTAGCTGTCTGCAGCCATACGCACTGGATGTGGAAGTGATGTGCAAATGATGCTAACGGCTCTTCCCTTCTAGAGCTCAGAACCCAGACTATGAAGAGATGTGAGTGCAGAGAAACAGAGAGGCGACATTCCAGGGAGACTGAAGCAGGAAGTGCAGGTCAGATGTTGAGACGGTCATCTCTAAGAAGGTCACTGGAGGGTGCAGAGAAACACAGTGGAGCTGTGGAGTGGATGGGGTTCCAGTACCAGCAGCCGGCATCAGCCAGGGTTGGCAGGAAAACCACAGCGAAGAGGTCTGTATAATTTCTAGAAGGCTAAATTAAAGCAGGTAAAGAGGTGGGTCTGGGTACTCGGCCTGTTCTGCATGAGGGGCTGAGGTCAACCCTCAGTGACACAGCGTCAAGAATAATATAGTAATGAAATAAAGGCCAAGGTTTAGATGATTGACAGATGTTCTGAAAAAACAGAAGAGTGTGTGTGTGTGTGTGTGTGTGTGTGTGTGTGAGAGAGAGAGAGAGAGAGAGGAGAGAGAGAGAGAGAGAGAGAGAGAGGTGGGGAGTGGTGTATGTGTGTATGTGTATGTGTGTGTTGTGTGTATGTGTCTGTGTATATAAATGAGTGTGGGGATAGTGTATATGTGTGGGCTATATGTGTGTATATGTAGTGTATATGTGTGTATATGTATAAGTGTGTGGTGTAGTGGTGGTGTATATGTGTATGTGTGGGTTGTGTGTGTGCAAGTATGTGTATGTAAGTATGTGTGGGGGTGATGTGTATGTGTGTGTGGTGCGTGTGTATGAGTGTGTGTGTAAATGTGTGGGTGGTGTATATGCATATGTGTGTGTGTTGTGTGTGTATAAGTGTGCGGTATGGGGTGGTGGTGGTGTATATGTGTATGTGTGGGTTGTATGTGTGTATGCATGTGTGTATGTATAGGGTGTGTGCATGTGTACATATATGTGGAAGCTAGCAGTTGATATCACGTGTCTTCCTTAGCTGTTCTTCACTAGAGTTCACAGACTCAGCTGGAGCAGCTGACGAACAAGCTGCAGGGAGCCTCCTGTCTCTAATGCCTTGTCGCTGAGATCACAGTGACTGTCACGTCTGGGTTGTCACATGGTCCTGGGGATCAAACTCAGGTCTTCATATTTGTGCAGCAGGCACTTGGCCTACTGTCCCATCTCCGAGCTGCTGCTGAAGTTTTTCCAGGACTTTCCAAGCCACCGAAGGCAGGCCACTCCCAGTTATGACAGCACCTCCTCACCAGAACCAGTGCTTCAGAGACACCTACCCTGTGACGTGTCCCCAGCGCAGGAGTGTGCCTTCATGTGCGGGAGTGGCACAGCTGCATTGGGAACGTGTCTGTAAGTTTTCTTCTCCAAATTGAAAAACAAAACCCTTGCTGGATTTGAACAGAAATGTGGGGTTTCCAGCTGGCCCATTGCATGCTTTGGCTTGTCACCCAAGGTCTGTCCTGTCCTTTCCGTCAGTTTTAAGAGCACTGGAGCCTTAAAGTGGACACCCAACCCTCCTGTCATGAAAGAGGTCATTAGGCCTTGGCTCTAAAGTGCCAGGAATTATTCTAAGACTCTTGAACTATTGGACAAGTAGGGAGTCTTGGAGTGGTTTCTTTGATTACTGATGATGGAAAGGAAGAAGGATAGTAAAAGACAAAATACTGAGGTACACTATAAAGTAGCAAGACAGTAACTTTAAGAAAAATTAGGACAACAAACACATACTATATGTTTTGGGAGTGCTTTCATTTATTTGAGACAGGGTCTCATGTAGTCCAGGGTGACCTCAAGTTCTCTATGTAGCTGACGATGACCTTGAACTTCGGATTCTCATGCTTCTAACATTCTGAGTGCTGGGATTACAGGCATACCTCACCACATGGGGTACATGTGGTGCTGGGCATGGAACCCAGGGCTTTCTGCATGCTCTACCAACTGAGCTATAGCTTCAGTCCATGACACTAGGACCTTTACATAAATCTGACAAATTATTCTATAATATGCTTGGGTCTTGGAACGCTTAATTGAATGGGTTAGGAAATTCACAATGCTTCTGAATATATTGGCCTCGTAACTGCTCCTGCACAGATAAGGACTGACGAAATATGACTGACAAAATAATGTGTTCAGCTCACATTTAGAGAAGATACCAATTCCAGATTTCTTACCTGGGACTCTCCTAATTGCATTTAAGAATTAGAGACGGTCCCACCCCATCAGGTCCCTCTGCTAAAATGTCCTTTTGTAAATAAGGCTAATAGGCTCATTTTCTTTATGATAATGGGATTAACTATTTACATGTACAGCAACAGGTCAAACCCAATCTCTGCTACCATCAGATGCAAACACTCAGTAACTGCTTTCATGATTTTTTAATGTGAAGGATGTAACATTGTTTCAGATAATTATTGACTTTTATCAAATACTATCAGCACAAGCTGATCCCGAAACAACAGAGACAAGATGACTAGACGCACTTACTGAAAATGCAGGGTGTGGCGGTGAGGAAGGAAGGAAGCTTTCCCGTGTTTACTCATTCCCCAGATCCTGTGAAACATGGACGGTGAAGGAGGGCAGGAAGATGGCGCTAGCACAAAGAGCTTGAGCACAAACATGAAGACCCCCTTACCCATGTAAAATGCCAGGCATACATGGCTGTGTTCATCTACACTCCAGGACCAAAGGTGCAGAGAAAGACGGGTCCCTGGAACTCACTGGACAGCTAGTTAAGCCAAGTACTGACCTCCCAGTGCAGTGAAAGACCTTTCTCAAAAACAGGAAATTGATGGAGACACCTACCCTCAGCCACCAGCTTCCTGTGCTGTTAGGAAGGACTTCCTTAGCTTTTCCTCACTCTTCTGCACAGAGCGTCCAGCCTTCTTCACTGTCTTCCCTTTTCCCCTATGATGGTTCAGTTCATTTTATTCATAAACCATAAAGCCATGGCATCTCTATCATTAAACCAGCTTTGCCCCACTGGAGAAGGGAGTGCCATATGTCTAACGCCAACACTAAGCCCAGCCTCTAGCAGAAGGAGTCACTTACAGGCAACTCCAGTTAAGAAGGAATTCCTTCCAGGACCCAGGTAACTCCACTTAACAAGAAATTCCTTCCAGGACCTTGGGCCAATCTGTATTTTACCCTGAAAACTGTTACAGACACTTGGCTGCTCAGTGGATAGAGCTTAATTCAGGGATAGCCGCTCTGAACATTAAGCATGTAAGACTGAGGCCTTAGGAACAAAATATTAATTGTAAATATCAAACACACCACAAACAGACTAAGAAGTAAGTAGAGTCAATTTTTCTTAGTTAGCACAGAGCAGAAGTGTTATCGGCTTTTCATAATAAATATCTCCCTAGGAGAAGAAAACTATCAAAATTCCTATTGTGTGAGATGTGGGAACAATTCCAGAATTACTGGTTTCTAGGCATTTTGAACCAAACGTTCTAAGGCCACATCTTCCCAGCACCTCTAATGTCCCAAAAGGGCAGAATGAAAACCAGGCATCATGATTTGGCCCGCTCAGTCTAGGCTGGCTTAGAGACAGAGGCCCCACCCCCTTGCCTCTTCCTCTTCCTGTATGCTGCTGGATAAAGGTTGCATTTCCTGTACTGCAAAATGGTTTTAAGCCCAGTTCCTTTGTTGTTCAGTCTTTGTTGTTGTTGCTGCTTCAGGATTTTATTTTGTTTTGTTTTGTTTGTCGGCTTTTCTGTTTTTCCACTCGGCACCCAACGCTCTCCATCTGAAAATGTGCTTCAGCCTTCTGAGTCCTCCAGTCTCTACCCTGTTGTCTTCCAGAGAAAAAGATACTGATTTTGTACAACACTCAGTCCTTGTTACACTCATTCGTTTCATGAATTACATATGAAAAGTCATTATTTAATTGTCCCTTTCCTAATGAGAAAAGACTAATTCCTCTGGGCAGCACGGCTGTATCACTGAGTAGTAATTACTACTCCAGGATAACAACAATGAACAATGAAAAACCCTGCCTTTTGTGACAAGGTCACAGCCCTTAGCTCAGGCTCACCACCCTCCCGCCATAGTTTCTCAAGTGCTGTGATTGCAGTACGTGATGCCAATCCTGGTTTCTCTATCACTTTTAACTGTCTATCTCACAGCTGTAAGGTAGACACACATACCAATAAAAACCTGTGGCAACACAACTGAAATATAGCAGTATTGCTGCTATTTCTCAGGAGTTCCAAGTTCCGTGTAGTATGATGCTTGTAGAATGAACAGGTCGTCCCATTTTCTAACCACCTAGCCCTGTTCCAAGTTACTCACCATCCCCACTCAAGAGGCTGTGCAATGTTACCTGTGTAAGATGCACTGAGAGCCATCTGGGATGTGGATGGGGATCCCACCTCAGCCCTGGTGAGCCCTGCCAAAGCCTCCATGATTCTATAGTCCATGGTTTACCTCTCTCTAAGAGAATTCACAATCCTAGTCACGGGTCACATGGTTTCCATGCCTGCTCAGCTGATGGGATTTAATGGTAGCCTGGGAGTTCTACCTCTATTATTTTGGACGGGATGCGTTTGCTTCTGACAAGGGGGTACTTGCTGCTTTGGCCAGTGAGAGTTCCATGGCAACACTGTGGACAACCTTGTAGTGAGCACACAAAGGTCTGCGTTTAGCAAAGCGTGTGAAGGCGTCGTGTGGATCATGCTGAGCTTGGAAATCCGTTGCACTGCAGAGGTTTGGTCTCCTTGGCAGGGCTTACAGTCAGAACTGTCAGACACACCCCTCTCCTGGAACGGCCTCTGCACCTCTCCCATCCGGGTGCCTGGCTTTACCCCTTCCTTTGGAAGTTTTCCCCATGGAGAACACAGCAAGGTGTCCTGCTCCCATAAAACTCCCTGGGCCTGTTTAGTAAAGTGTAGACCACGGGTCTGATGACTCATAACTAGTCTTTCTGTTTCAAAACTCTTGTTAATCTTACTGTCAACCATGAGAAAATACAATTGCAATCCCACTACCAGTGAAGGCAAAAAAAATGTAAAAACCTAAAACTTAAGGACATCGATTCGCTAGGAGTTTGCCCCTGCACAGCTTATCACTATCAACACGTATTTAACTGTGGCGAGTCTGACACCCCCCCCCCCCCGAGGATGCAGAGCATGTCTGATCACCTGGGTGCTGGACCCTGCGAGGGGAAGAGGTAAGGTCTGAAGAACATGTGTTAACAGTACATTAGCTACAAACACACATAGAACATCACATCATTTCCCCTTCCCTTTCCTCCTCCAACCCCTGCCCCTGCCCCCTGCCCCCTGCCCCCTGCCCCTGCCCCCTGCCCCCTGCCCCCTGCCCCCTGCCCCCTGCCCCCTGCCCCTGCCCCTGCCCCCTGCCCCTGCCCCCTGGCCCCTGCCCCCTGCCCCTGCCCCTGCCCCTACCCCCTGCCCCTGCCCCCTGCTCCTTGCCCCCTGCCCCCTTGCCCCCTGCCCCCTTACCCCCTGCCACCTGCTCCCTGCCCCCCACCCCCTGCCCCCTGCTCCCTTGACCCCTGCTCCCTGCCCCCTGCTCCCTGCTCCCTGCCCCCTGCCCCCTGCCCCCTGTTCCTCTGGAAGTGCAGTAAATGAAGCCCAAATAGCTCAAATGACTCTCTCCCAAGACGCACAGCTCTGAGGTTTCACAAATATTCAGGCCTTCCTGACTGTAAAGCTCAATCGTGTTCAATACCCAGCTCCTTTCCTTCTGTATATTTAGCCCTTTCTACCCGAAGGCCCTGATGAACTGCCTCAGCACCAGCTTGAGCTTTCGAGAAACACAGATCTTAAGCCTCCTCCGTGCCAGGCCAACCAAATCAAACCTACGTGTGTGTGTGTGTGTGTGTGTGTGTGTGTGTGTTTCTCTATCCTGCATATGGCAGAGAATAGCTGACCTTCAAGCTTTGGGGTACTTCCTGTTTCCTGTCTCATCATAGGAGTGCTGGAATTACAAATACATACAACCATACAGAGCTTTACATGGTTTCTAGGAAATCAAACTCAGCCCCCCACGCTCACATGGAAAGTGCTTCTTGTTCTCTGGTCATCTCCCGGGTCGCAGACTTTTCACGTTAATGCTCACGAAGTGTGCATACATTAAAGCTGCAGCTCTAGGCCAAGCAGTTGCTTAGTTAAAAGACTTACACAGGGGCTGCCCTACCAATAGGGTCTGCATCTTGAAATAAAAGAGTCAGTCTGAGCCTTCAAGTTTGTAACTTAATTTGGTACACAGTTTATTACACCTTTATGTGAAAAAGACCCAAAAACCATAAAGCCTGCCTGAGCTGTTTAGATTTCACACAATGCATTGATTTTCATATATCGCTTTGCTAAGTCTCTAGAATATTCCACACAGCTTTGTTTAAGTAAACCCTCTTAATTAGAATGACCTCCCTTTAAGCTACCATGCTGACCTGTATTTTCTTCAAGGCCCAAGTCAACCAGTACCTCCTGTGGCATTTCACTCATCAAACTTGAAAGTTGATCATGACTGAGGAAATGGCACCCATGGTGAATCCAAACTTCATGAAGATGGCAGTCATCTTCAGAACTCTCTCTGCAGAATGATATTTCTACATCCTGACCTATGGCTCCCAGTAACCTCACCATCAGGACCCAACCCACTGCAGGCAGGCCCTTGCTCTGAAGCTTCTGTTGGCTCTGTGTCCTCAACTAGAATTATGACACATACCTCTTTGTGTCTAAAATTAAAACTAGCTTCTCCGAGGCCTTTCCCCCATGACGTCCCAGTGTCCTTCTGAACCAGGTTCTAACTTGGATATGTTTGGTTTGGATGTAAGGTTTGTGTTCCCCCAAAAGAGTCATGTGTTTGAACACTCAGTCACCATGGTGACACTGTTTTCTGAGGTTGTGGGCTCTCCGGGAGGGGGTTTTCCAGCTGCTGGAAGTAGGTCACCATGAGGAGGAATCTGAACTTCACGGCCAGCCCTCTGTGTCCTAGCAGCTGTCCCAAATGTCCCACTCAGAGACTAATAACAATTATAAATGCTCAGCTGATAGCTCAGGCTTGTTAACTAACTAGCTCTTACAACTTCAATTAACCCATATTTCCTAAGTTCTACCACGTGGCTCATGGCTTGCTACCTTGTTTTCCATGCATCCTGCTTCCTCTGAGTCTGGCTTGTGACGCCTCAGACTCTGCCCTTCTTCTTCCCCACATCCTCTCTGCCCTGAAAATCCTGCCTAGCTATCGGCCAATCAGCTTTTTATTAACAATGACAGCAACACATCTTCACCGTGTACAGCACAGCTCAGTCCCTATTCCTTTCCCAGCTGCTTCCTGCTCTGCTAAGGTGTCAACAAGCAACTGGCTCACACTCATGCTGTCACAGCTGCCCACCCCCCACCTTGAGGGCCTCTCCCTAACACGAGGGCCTCTTCCCCACAGCAAGGTCTTACTAATTCAGGCCACAGACAACCTAAGAAAATGTTGCTTCCTTAAGCAGCTGTTCCCTGTTGGGTGTCTAATGATCAAACCGTAAAAAAACGATAGCTTCAAAAACCAACTAAGCAGTTAGTGAGCAGATACACCCTTCTGGGTGCTTCCTCACATTTCTTCCTAAGACATGGCTTCCTTCCTCTTCAACGCGTACTACTGATAAACTCTGAAATGTCAACTTTAGTACTGTTCTTGGCAGGTCATTGGTTTTAAGGTACTGTATCTCCCACAAAATTCTTCTCTTAGGGCCTCAAGAACCCTGGTTTAGAATGCATGGGTCACCCTTGAAGAAATCAGGACGCAAGGACCAAGACAATCCTTCACTCTTGAATTAAAAAGCCAGTCTTAGAGGTATACACTTCTAAGTGAGAAATGTCCACTAGCCACGCAAGGACAGGGTTTGAAACGTAGATGCCCAGAATCCACAGACAAGCCAGACAGGCATGACAGCTGCCCGTGATCCCCTATCAGGAGACAGCAGGCAGATCTCCAGAGCAAGCTCAAGCAGGAGTCTAGCCAATCAGTGAGCTCTAGGTTCAATTAAGCAGCCCTGTCTCATTAAATAAAAGGAAGAACAATTGAGGAAGACACATGGATCAGGCCTCCAAACGTCCTGATCCCATCCCAGCCACAATCGTGTGCCCATGAAAAAAAAAATTAAAGAAAATTATAAATAAATCCATAAGTCATTTGTATAAATGATCAGGAGAGTGAAAATGAGGCTGTGTGAGCAGGAAGGTGACACTGAGAGACCAGAATCTTCCTCTGTTATAAGAGCAAAGCTACAGCATCGCAGCATCTATGGAGGGAGGGGTGGGGAGAGGCTTGAGAGAAAGGTGTTGAGTCAAATTTTCCTTCAGGTAAGAGATTTATTAACACAGCAGCAGGCGGACAGCACAGCTCTGCAGGGGTCTGTGAGAAGAGCTCCAGTACTGCCAGATGGAGAGGTACCTACTCTTAGGCCCTACACCAGGAGAAGCAGACATAGTTAATGCATTATGTACACTATATGTCAAAGAAAAGGAGGGAAGGCAGAGATTAAGGTACATGGCAGCGGTCACGAGGGGATGGAAAGGGAGGGGGTGGGTTAAAGTGTGAGCTGCTGTGGACCCTGGTAAGTTGCTGAGTGTGTCACCCCCCACACACACACACCAACACACACAGCCTTACCTGCTATGGTGGTTTAAATAGGAACGGCCACCACAGATTCATGACTTTGAATGCTTGGCCCACAGGGAGTGGCACTATTAGGGGGTATGGCCCTGATAGAGGAAGTGTGTCACTGTGGAGGTTGGCTTTGAGGTCTATATGAGCTCAAACTACTCCCAGTGTGGTAGTTCACTTCCTGCTGCCTCCAGATCAAGATGTAGAAGTCCCAGCTCCTTCCCCAGCACCATGTCTGCCTGCATGCCACCATGTCCCACCATGACAATACTGAACTAAACTTCTGAACCAGTAAGCCAGCCCCAACTAAATGATCTCTTTTATAAGAGTAGTCATGGTCATGGTGTCCCTTCACAGCAAAAGCAACCCAAACTAAGACTGCTGCTAAGGGCTCAGTGGGTCTGGATGCTCTGACACCACCATTTAGACATCTGTATTGACACTGAGGGTTCCCATGCACAGTGTCAGTAATAAGCCAGGCTGTATTATAATGTCCAGTCAAGATGAACCTCATGACCATGTCCAATGCTCTGCACTAGGGTCCTTAGGCCTATGACCAGGAGCAGCACAGCTGGGTCACTCGGCAGTTGTACAGTCCTCTGACAGATACCTGGGAGGGGCATAGCTTCTGTCACATGGTAGTAGCTTAAAAAATCATTCCACTCTCTCAAGGTTAGGACTGGATAAAACTATGTTGGAATTCCCCTCTAGGTTCAATTAAGAAATCCTGACTCAGTACAGAAAGGGGAGAGCAATCAAACAGACACTGATGTCAACTTGAGCTTCCAGATGTACCCTCACCCATACCTGAACATGCTTACACGATACGTGTACCACAGACATATACACATACACAGGTTAGAAACGAAAAACCTTTCACTGAAAAAAAAAATGCACAAATGTGCAGGAAAGCAGGAATTAGAAGGGATGTGTTTTACCTCCTCAGACTGGTTACACACACACAACACACACACACACATCAAACACCCATCACCACATCATACACACACAACACACACACACACACACACACCAAACACCCATCACCACATCATACACACACATCACACACACACACACACACACACACACACACACACACACCAAACACCCATCACCACATCATACACACACATCACACACACACACACGCACACCCACACATCAAACACCCATCACTGCATCATACAACACATCTCACACACACACACACACACACACACACACACACACACACACACAACACACACACATCAAACACCCATCACCGCATCATAAGCACACATCACACACACAGATGTGAGAGAGAGAGAGAGAGAGAGAGAGAGAGAGAGAGAGAGAGAGAGAGAGAGAGAGAGAGGTTCCACATATAACAGGAAAAGCATTTCCCCCCCCCCCCTCTGGGTCTAAGTCACCTTACTTAATATTATGCTTCTCATATTCATCCATTTTTCTGGAGATTTCAAACTTTATTTTTAATTTGCTCTGAACAAAATTCCAGAGTGTTCATGTAACACATTGCCAGTACTCACTCATCTGTCGGCTGGTTCCTCTCCTTGCTGTAGGGACAAGAGCAGCAGCAAGCAGAGATGTGCAAGTGTCCCACAGGTGGACGCAGAGTTCTCTGGGAAGGAGCCCCGGGCGGCTCAGCTGGGCCTTATGGCTGTTCCCTTTAAGTTTTTTCAGGAATCTCCATATTGGAATCCCTAATGGTTATGCTAGTTTACGCCTACCCCAGCGGTGAAGAAGTCCCTGGTCCTCCACATCCTCGCCAGCATTTGCTGTTGTGGGTTTTTGGAATGCTACCCTTGGATGCTACCTTAATAGCCACTGGTCGTCCTTGAAGCACCTCTCCATGAGCCTTACTCTGAGGGCCTTTGGAGGATGGACTCAGGTTGTCAGCCTGGCAGGCATCTTCCTCAGGAGCCACCCTAGCCCTGCCCCTCTGACCTCTCACAACAAGGTGCTATTTCTCCAAATTACCACCATACACGCACGCACGCATGCATGCATGCACGCACGCACACACACCTCAAACTCTTCTTTTCTTTGTGACTCCTATACTGGTACTTAAATGGCTCAAGGAAGAAATTTAAACATTGTAGGTGACAGATCAAAAACGCTAAGCAAGCAGATAGATAAACAAACTTGGCCCCTTACCACAAATGCTCTCCTCCCCCTCACACACACAGCTGCTCATTAGAGACAATCTTAAGAACACCAAGCATATGGAAAACTCAAGCAGAGTGGTGTTTTGATGGTTAGATTGGGAAATTGGAGCCAATAACTGGTCAGCTCCAAAACAAATAAACCCCAATACATTGAAGCTGTATATGTTGGGGATTGACCTTTCTTTCTTCCTTTCTTCCTTTCTTCCTTTCTTCCTTTCTTCCTTTCTTCCTTTCTTCCTTTCTTCCTTTCTTTCTTTCTTTCTTCCTTTCTTCCTTTCTTCCTTCCTTCCTTCCTTCCTTTCTTTCTTTCTCTCTCTCTTTTCTTTTCTTTCCTTCCTCCCTCCCTTCATTCTCCTTCTTCCTTATCCTCCTCCTCCTTCTTCTAAGCAAATGCAAGCAGCTTTCCCGTCTACATTGATCGGATTGATGAGAAAATTGCTTAGTTCTCTATTTTGCATTTTCTGAACAGAGTGAAAAATGGCTCAATGACTGAAGAATTTTATAAAGTCATAAAATGTATGCATTACATTGAGACCTTAGTACAATTTATATCTTCAAGCACATGGGCTCGTGACGAGATGAGTTACATTTGCATAATAACCCCTGGTCCCCAGCCCTGCGTTCTCTCGCCATCCCCACAAAAATAGCAGTTGATAACTAAGTCTGGCTGTTTGGGGAATTTTCTTGGTGTCTACACAGTAAGGATTTTGTTTTATAGCAGCCTTACTTCCCTCCAAGGCAAAATTTCTAAACGTTCTCTAATCCAAGCCTTTGGTCACCAACCGACAAGAGCAGAGATGAAAATACATCCTATATGAAAGGCCATAAAGTAAAATAATTTTATTGTTTGAGGCTTTTTGAATACATAATCCCTCTCACACCTACCCAACTCTGCTGACACACGGCCACTGATTGTGAATGGACATGGATGTGTTCTAATAAAACTATTTACAAAAGAATTTAAAAGGCTCGGGGCAGAGGGTCACACTTGATCCATGGTTCATACATTGCTGAATCCTGCTTCAGACTGTAGGGTGCAAATCTCTGCCATCCACTGGGTTGAAAAACAACCAACTAATTCATTGTGGCAACACCATGCTCGTTCTTATATAGACCATAGGTAAGGAAGGAATGCCGAGAGGCTGCAGTTGCTCAGGGTTGGGCTGCAATTTTCTTTCCTATGGAGTACTATACACAGGTGCAATGTTGGAACGAAACCCTCCTTGCAGAGCGGGAAAGACAGTAAAACTATTAATGTTGGGTTTAAATGGGAAATTTAAGGAGTGCAGTGTAACATGCACAGCAGTTGTTGGAGCTTATTGGAGAAGAGGAGCTCAGAGAGCGACAGAGAGACACTCGGGGTCTCTCAAAGCTTGCACAGGTATGCACACCTACATAGCACACAAATGTGTGCCCACAGGCGTAACATCGAGAGGTGGGGGTGGGCGCACAAACTTTTAAAATTAAAAAGCAGAAGGAATACAGCTGTCGGGTACTCCTACTCTGCCTGCCATGAACTGGCTCCCTCTTTTCTGTGACAGATTCGCCATCGGTATCAGATCATTGAAAATGGCCACTTTATTTCCATTCATGATTGGATGTATCTGAAAAATCACACAGGGCATTAATGACACAGTTGTGAGCTTCACTGAAGATCTCTACCCCAAGTTTAAAAGTGCACTGGGCACAGGCTTGCACGGGAGCACACAGCATGCGAGACAAATCAGGCCCCTGGAGGAGGAAAGACTGATCACAATCACATCAGGGACAACGTTTAGTTGTCTTAAGCACTTGATCATATCCCATTGGTAAAACATTTTGATATGGCAATGTTTCATTCATTTGGATTATAAATGCACATCTGTACATTTATGCATGTGTCATTGTGTGGTATGACACACAATGTTGTGTCATTGTTGTGGTGATGGTGGAGGTAATGGCGGGAATGGTGACAATGTGAGTGATGGTGATGGTGACAATGTGGGTGGTGGTGATGGTGACGGTCATGGTGGTGGTGATATGTGTGTGTGTGTGTGTGTGTGTGTGTGTGCGTGTGTGTGTGTGTGTGTGTGTGTGGCCCTGTGGCCCTCCTAGGTCCCCTGCCCAGTTTTGACAAATGTAGGCAGGGTCAGGAGACATCCTAATGGCACTATTGAATTATAAGACATTCTAACGGCACTATTGAATTAGAAGACATCCTAATGACACTATTGAATTAGACCGGGGCTATTTAAATCACCAAGTCACCCAAAGGAGTGAAGCACCCTGGAACATCTAGACATGTGGTCACAAGCCACGTGACTGACCCAAGTAGCCATGCTCAGAGTGCTCAGAGGTCTCAGGATAGTACTTTGCTATCACTATTTTGACAAGTCTTGAAAGCAATTTAATTTTGCAACAGACTTTTAAAATCTCTCCTAGTTTCATCCACAGATCAGACGTTTAGAAGTTCTGTATGGTGAGCATGTCAAGACGCTGAGAATGTTGTTTGTATGCACGCACGCACCTGTATGTGTAGGCATGTGCACGTGGAAGTCAGAACACAAGTGCAGGTGTCTCCCCCCAAGTGCTTCCCATCTTTTGTTTGTGACAGGGTCGCTTGCTAGCTTGGAATGTTGCCAAAAAAGTTAGGCTAGCAAGCCAATGAGCTCCAGGAAGGCACCTATTCTGCCTCCTGTCATGCCATCACTGGGATTACAAGCATGAACCATTATGTATGGCTGTTTCCGGGGGATCTAACCCTGTCCCCATGTTCCCAAGGCACATGCTTTACAATGGAGCCACCTCCACAGCCCAAACCACAAAGTATCACCTCTCCATCCTATCCTGACTAATATGGTACCTCTCCATCCTATCCTGACTAATATGGTACCTCTCCATCCTATCCTGACTAATATGGTACCTCTCCATCCTATCCTGACTAATATGGTACCTCTCCATCCTATCCTGACTAATATGGTACCTCTCCATCCTATCCTGACTATGCATCACCTCTCCATCCTATCCTGACTAATATGGTACCTCTCCATCCTATCCTGACTACGCATCACCTCTCCATCCTATCCTGACTCTGCATCACCTCTCCATCCTATCCTGACTAATATGGCACCTCTCCATCCTATCCTGACTATGCATCACCTCTCCATCCTATCCTGACTATGCATCACCTCTCCATCCTATCCTGACTATGCATCACCTCTCCATCCTGTCCTGACTATGTAACCACAGAGACTCGAAGATGATGCTCTGCATAGCTGCCATCCCTCCTCAGACAGGTGCTGGCACTAGGTGCCCCATCATCTCATTAACCACCAGGGGGGACAGCACTGGATATTCACTGTAGTTATTGGACAAGCTCCGTCTCTGTGGTGGGTACATCCCTACCATGTATATGCCCCAAACCTTGTGACTGAACTTCCCTCTAGAAGAGACTGGAAGCCTAACACAGATTTCCCAGGCATCTTTGCAGTTAGGACAGAGCTCATCATGATCTACATCTTGCTCTAAGAGGTGTACCTGAGACAGGCTTAGGGCAGAAAAGAAGGAAATACTGGGCCTTGGCAGCAAACATAGAATTGGGCTCCTTTTACAAACGTGTCTTCTTTTGTGCCATCTCTGGCAGGAGACCCTGCCCAGTACTGTAAACCGGCAGAGCCATCGGGCAGTAGGCCCTTTTCCCAGCTGCTCTGATTTTAGTGTACAGCATTTAAGTCTAAATCTCTAGGCTTTACCAAGGCTTTATCAGCTTCCCAACTGTTCTAGTTTCATTTGTGTTGCTGTGATCTTAAACCAAAACCCTGGAAAAAAGCAACATGGGAAGGGAAAGGACCTCTTTGTGTGTGTGTGGGGGGGACAGCATGGTTACAATACCAGCAAGGCACCAGCACTCTGGACTGTAGGGCCTTCAGACTGGGACTGCACCCCCCCCCCCCCCCCGGGCCTTGCATTTAAATAGGGATTCCACTGTCAGCCTTCCTGCATCTTCGCTTTACATATAGAAGACTGTGGGACTTCTTGGATTCACAGCAAGTTCCTACATATTTACATATGTAAATAGCTATCGCCCTGTCTACACCCCGTCAAGATAGTGTCTAATGCAGCAGGAGGTCCTTCACGCCAAACATCTATATGATCGGGATACAGAACTCTTAATATCTGACCCTCACGTTAAACAGATTATAGGAACAATAACTTGTTCCAATGTATAAGCCTCCCCATACTCATACAACTATTAAAACTGAGTATCTTAAAGGGCCAAGTCTTGACATGGAGGCTCATACCTATAATCCCAGCATTTGGGAGACTGAGGCAGGAGAATTGCCTGAATTTGAGGCTAATAGAATTAGTTCCAGGCCAGGCTTGAACTGAGCTATAGAGTGAGACCTTGTTTCTTAAAACAAAACAAAATGAATGAACAAACAAACAAATTAATGCATAAAAATAGAAAAACTGGTGGACATCTCTGTGTGCTATGTTATGAAGCCTGCTGGACATCTGTCTTAGCTAGAGTTTCTCTTGCTATAAAGAGACTCCATGACCACAACTCTTCTTATAAACCAAAGACTTTTCATTGGTGTGGCTTACATTTTCAGAGATTTAGTTCATTATCATCATGGTATGACATGGCGGCATGCAAGCAGACATGATGTTGAAGAAGTAACCTATTGTCCTACATCTTAACTTGCAGGCCAGAGGAAGTAGTCTGAGAGACTGGGAGGCATCTTCAGCATATATGAGATCTCAAAGCCCGCCCCTACAGTGACACTTCCTCCTACAATGCCACGCCTCCTAATAGTGCCACTCCCTTCGGGGGCCATTTTCTTTAAAACTACCACTGAATCTTTGGGTGGTATGTCATAAAGCCTGCTGAGCATCTCTGTGGACTATGTTATGAAGCTAAACATGTTTGCTTCGTTGGAATGTCTGTAAAGATTCTATTTTAACAAGCCCTTTGCTGCGAGTCTATTTCTAAGACAAAGTTGTTCTAAAATTATATAAATATTTTACATTTTCAGAAACCTGTTTTTGCACAGTTTGTCAGTTAGGTTTTCATCGGGCACAGCTGTATCTGGGGTCACACAGTGGCATAAGCCTGTGTCCTGGTCAGGGCCAGGAAATCTGCCAATGCACCTCCTCCTTAAGCCTATCTGTCTACCCAGGGTTTTCCATCCCCACAGAACTCATGTCAGCAGTTGGGGTGGTAGTGGCACCAGGAACTGCTTGATGCTTTATTTTTTGTTCTTTAATGTGAAGTCAATAGACTCTGCGAGGCCCAGGAATAATTGGTGCCAATCAGACCACTGTACCCTGCTTCCAGAATGTCCTCATCTGCTGCCTCATGTGATAGCATCCTCTTACGTGCAGCCTACAGACACGGGAAAGTAGGTCAAGGCACGCAGGGGCTTCCACATCCCCCAAATGCCATCTGCCGCACGGAAAAGTTGCTACTCAATGGGGTCGGCGTCTGGGAAGGGAAGGGGATGATAAGCAGAGGATAAGAAGAAATGCAATAGGGTTTGTTCCTCAGCCCCTTCATAAATCTTCATCTTCTTTCTAACAAGATCTTAGAGCATCAGCTTCACTCTGGGACGGGGATGCTCATTACCCAAGTTCAAAGCCAGTGAAAAATTACAGTGGGAAAATCATTCTCAATTGATTTATGGCCCAATTGAAAGAGGTGGAAGCGTGGGACCAATCGCCTGCCTTTTAAACACCCTTCAATCCCAAACTCACGCGAGAAGCTTGGCTCGAACCTGCTCCTTTAATTAGAGCACCAGGACAACAGGCATTAGTACCTCCAACAGACCATTAGTCAGGCCAAATACCTCACTGCGGAGGTGGCAGCCATAGACCAGAGGACACAGACACTGACCAGAAAACACACTCACTGACCAGAGAACACAGCCGTGGGCCTCGTGGCACCACTCAGGGCAGAGGTGGGTTGAGCAGATGAGGTAGTCCTTGTCTTCTCTAGACGTCTAGAGAAAGCGGATCACCCCATGCATGAATTATTACTGAGACCCTCAGTGACAAAGCCATTCTAGTTCATTACTCTTCAAAGTATGGTAACATTAACTCACTATGGTCCCCAGTGATCGGCAAACAAAGATCCCCTATACTTGGCCAGTGCTTACATAATCTCTGTCAGGTAGTTAAACCACAACTACCGATTTGTCTCCTAGTGTTACAGACCTGGAAGAGAGGAAATGTACATGTGTTTCCATGAGTTCACAAGCTGTCCCTCCTGGACTTCACTTCTTTCAGAGCAGTAAAACCTCATTACTATGAACGGTGGAGAGCAAACTCCCTAAACAACAAGGGGGGGTGACTTCAGATTAGCTTTCTGTAAGGAAAGGAGCTGCCTTCCTTCTCTGGTCCACTGGAAAGTGCACCCTTGACATCAGAGTCAAGCGCAGATCATTGTATAGACACCCTGCTCCCTTTGCGGCTCACGGCAGACCATAGCTTATCTGCAGCTTCCACACAGAACAACTCAGAGCACTATAGGATGTATGGTGTAGGTGGCTGGAGAGATGGATCCGCAGCCCAGGGCTCCTGATGCTCTTACCGAGGACCCAGGTTCAGTTCCCGGCCCCCACATTGTGCAGTTTATAATCCCCACCTAAACCGTACTTGCTGGATGAGGCAATGCAGTGGTACAGGCACAAGATTTGCATAAGATCAGGACAATGCCAAACCCCAGTTGTGGCCACAGAGGGCCCCACAAAGCTGACTCCGTAGTAGACCCAGTGGGGGCAACACTTGTGAGTTCAGAAGCGAGGCAGGGGGGGAAACTGAGGCTGAACCTGAACTCACAAACACACTACCCACCAGCCACAAGAGGATGTGCCTGGCAGATCTACTTCCTGTGTAAATGACCGATGTATGGAACACAACAGCCTCAGGGTCTTTTCCTAACCAATTCTAGATTTGCCATTCCCCTATGAGACTAAAACCCACTTTACCTTAGGAGATTCACAAAAAAAAAAAAAAAAGGAAGGAAGAAAAAATTCAGGTAGCACTTCCTATGCATTGTGGGTGAGTTTGGTTCAGAATATATTAGCAATTTTCAGAGGGCTCCCTGGCTATGCTATGTCCTGTCACTACCTGACCCTTTCCTGTATCACTTCTGAGCATAACTTCTTCAGAATGTCCTCACCTGGCCTGAAAATTTGGCCAAAGTACATTTCCTAAAAAGCCCTAAGGTACCTGCATTTTCTCTATTAAATTCTCTGGAGTTTTCTCCATGGCTTTCTACTCTGCAGTTTACCGCTAATTATAAAGCGCCAAAGAGCAGGTCACAGCAGACTAAATAAACACAGGGGAAGTATGTGTTGTGCCACGGTCTCACATAGCCTGGGCTCGCCTTAAACTTGCTCCACCAGTCCCGTGTATGTGACTGTGTATGTGTATGTGTATGTGTATGTGCAAGGAAGCAAGCCCAGGACCTTGTGCAAGCAAGACAAACACTCCACCAACTGAGCTGTTTTCTCTGCCTCCGATGCATAATTGAAGTCTTTTGAGCCTGAATTGAACCATCAAACCTAAGGACTAACACACCCCACTCACTGAGTTCCTATCAGTTTTGCAATTGAAGACCCTGCTCCAAATAAACCCTTGAATGACTCTTTTGGAAAGAGCTTTTCAAAGGATCCTAAGAGGCAATGCCCCATCTCATAAGAACAGCCTGTTTGCTTGGCACAGAGAGAAACTAACTCTGCTTTCACGCCTCGGTCAAGGGACTCCAGCTCAGTAAGAACAGCATGGTGAACGTATCCCAAGGGGGCTGCCAGGCCTCAAGTGGAGGAGGGAGGAAGTGTGACTGGGAGCACTGGTCTGGATCCTCTGACCTCTCAGAGAGCAGCAGGCTCCCAGTTCTCCAAGATCCACAACCTTCACATTCAGTCTACTTTGATACCCGAATAAAGCTATGGTGTTGCCCTTGGCAACCCTATGACTGCATGCTGGGCATCCCATTATGCCCAATAAAATTAATACTGACTGCACCTCCGTGGAGAACATGGCCCTCTGCTGTTCCAGGCAGAACACAGCCACCAGGCTGAATGCTACAGGGCTGTTTGCAGCTTACAGCCATAGGGACTGCGTCTGATTTCTGAGAGTTAGTGGTAGAGTTTTGTTGTTGTTTGTTGCATTTTCTTTTAAAAGAAATTTCTTTGAACTTGGAAGAGCAATTGATTTACCCAAGGCTCAAGGACCGGTGGCCATGTGAATACCCTGGAACAAAACCATGCACTTTATTGTCTATAATAAGAGGGCACTGTTGTTAATCACCATGGCCCTCGGTGGCAGGAACCACCAGGTGTATTTAAGGCAAGCCTTGATACTGCTGTGCTGAATTCTCAGAGGAATCTTGAAGACAATCAGTACCGCACATTCTAGATAAAAAATCCTGATGTCACCTCCCTAATCTATGGTGACCCACGCGAATTTTTCTCTATTTAAATGACTTCTCACCTGGGAGATGGCTCAGTGGGGAAAACACTTGTTGCACAAGTGTGAGGGCTTGGATTTGAATCCCCAGCACCCACAATAAAGGCAGGTGTGGTCATGTACACATTTATTACCCCAGCAGTAGCAAGGACCCCGATAGGCAAATCATAGGAGCCTACTGACTGCCAGCTTCAATGGCAGGATGTCTCTCAAGAGAACGAGGCAGAGTATGAGTGAGCACGAACGCAAGTGTGTATGAGTGTGAGTATGTGTGCATTTGAAAGAGAATGTGTGTGTGAGTATGAGTGCGTGTGAGTTTGTGTGTGAGCATGTGTATGAGTGAGTGTATGCGTGAGTGAATGCGTGAGAGTGTATGAGTGAGCATGTGAGAGTGTGTACTCGAGTGTGAGCCTGTGTGAATGGGTGTGAGTGTGTGTGATGGGGTAGTGTGTGTGTGAGTGTGTGTGAGTGAGTGTGAATGTGAATGTGTGTGTGTCAATGAGTCTGTGACTGAGTGTGTGTGAAAGTATGTGTGTGAGTGTCTGAGGTCCGTGTGCTGTAGGCTGCACAGGGGTCAGAGAAGGATGAATGGCTCCCACTCTCCCCGCCCCCCCTCCCGAGAGTCCGGATCTCTCACTGAACTTGGAGCTAGGCTGGCAGTCAGCAAGCTCCAATGATCCCCGCCATCACCGGATCTGGGGTTACAGACACCCTCAGCTTCTATGTGGGTTCTGGGAATTCTAACTCAGGTCCTTGTCCTTGTACTGCATACATCTCACCCTTATCTGTGCACCCTTATTTTCACATTGAACTTGTGTTTCTCCTGCCTTTGGTTTATTTTTCACAATGTATTTAAGATTCTGTTCAAGAGATGCCAGGTCTAGTCATTTAGTTTAGGTAGTGGCAAGATACAGCCCATATGTTAGATCTGTGGCTCTTTTGTAAATAAAGTTTTATTAAGACACAGATATGATTTGCTCACATATGGTCTACAGCTTCCTCCACACTGTAAGAGCAGACTGAATAGCTGTGGCACAGACCAGAACTAGAACACTTTTACCATGTGACCCTTTATACAAGATGTTGTCAATCCCTGACCCAGGTCCAGAATGGGTCCTCTGTCTCCTCTGTTGATACCACAGTTGCTTCTGAGCCCTTTAACCTCCAAAAAAACACTTAAAGAGCCTTCTAGAAGCCTCTGGAAATGGCAGCATGCAGATACATACAGAAATAACTAAGACTAATCTAGTAATAATTTCAATTTAACCAAGACTTTAGTGCAGAGAAACTCAGTGTACTTTGTATATTATCTCCTTTCATATGACAGTTTTTATTAGTGAGGAAACTGAAGAAAAATGCTACATTAAAGACATTATTTAAGTCACTTAAGATACCATCAGTTCTTTGTGCACTGCCCCAGTGTCCGTGTTCAGTGAATTAATTGTTCATTTGTGTAGAGACTGCACAATGCATTTTGAAGAGACAGTATTTGCCTCCTGGGAGCTTATGTAATCTGAGACAGGTGAGGATGACAGAGAAAGAAGGCTCCCTGGAGACTATGCTAAACAAATGGTTGTCCATACAATGTATTCAGCACCAGATAAGCCCAAACTTAAGGAAAACAAAAAACAAAACAAATAAAATAAAGCCAAGCTTCCAAGCACCCAGAAGAGTAGCTTAACTCATTTTCAAGAGATAAAGTTATAGACAAAGTGATTAAGGTGATCTGAGAAACAATTCTAGGCAGGTGGCTTAATTATTGTTAAAGGGAAAATTCAGATGAAAGCATTTGAACAAAAATTTTACCAGAAAGACTAGGTAAGGCAAAATCCAAAGTATTACAGCATCCATCATTCAAAGGAAGGCAAAGTTCTATACTTGGGATACAAAAAAGAAAAAAAGAAAGAAAGGAAGGAAGGAAGGAAGGAAGGAAGGAAGGAAGAAAGGAAGGAAGGAAGAAAGAAAAAAATAAAGGAAGAAACATAAACATCCAAGGCTCCTCACCCACTTCAAAGACAGATGTCCTGTGATTGCTCAATAAATCAATAAATATTCATTTTGCGCATGAGCTAGGAATAAGGAGAAAGAAAGCCAGAGGTTAAGTAACTCCGTACAGTTCCAAAAAAATCTTGGAATCTTAAAGGTGATGAGTGTCTTCTGCAAGTTATGGGGAGGGTTGGTGGCTATAAGGTCCCTAGAAACTTCAAGTTGAAGGATGCTCTTGGAAAGACCAAAGCATGATGGGAAGGAGGGGACTTTCAGCACCATTACCTCCATTTGGGGAGGAAGAAGGACCTAGAAGTCAAGTAGATTGTCAATGGACAAAGTTTAGTCAATTGTGTCTTTGTAACGCAGCCTCCATAAGCCCGAATAAAACAATGTAGAGCATCTCTGAAGAGCTGAACATGTAGAAGAGCCTGGAGAACGGCAGGCCCAGGCAGGGCTAGGATGCTCTGGCTTCTCCAATGCGCATCTCATACTGCTCATCCGTTGTGTGGCTGTCTGTATTCTTTGTAGCATTGCTTGTGGTGTACTGGTGACTTGTTTCCAGCATTGCTTATGGTGTACTTACTGGTGACCTGTTTCCAGCATTGCTTGTGGTGTACTGGTGACCTGTTTCCAGCATTGCTTGTGGTGTACTGGTGACCTGTTTCCAGCATTGCTTGTGGTGTACTGGTGACCTGTTTCCAGCATTGCTTGTGGTGTACTGGTGACCTGTTTCCAGCATTGCTTGTGATGTACTGGTGACCCTGTTTCCTTAGGTCCCGTGAGCCGCTTTAGCAAGTTGACCAAACCCCAGGGCAGGATTGGAGTAGTGCTGATTTTCACTTGGCTGGCCACAAGGAGAGGCAACAACTCGACTAGACACTTGCACCCCCCATCCCAAAGGGAGACAGCCTCACAGTACCCAGCCCTCCATCCATTGGGTCTGATGATGTCAATGACAGCCTCGCAGGACCCAGCCCTCCATCCATTGGGTCTGATGATGTCAATGACAGTCCCACAGGACCCGGCCCTCCATCCATTGGGTCTGATGATGTCAATGACAGTCCCACAGGACCCAGCCCTCCATCCATTGGGTCTGATGATGTCAATGACAGCCTCGCAGGACCCAGCCCTCCATCCATTGGATCTGATGATGTCAATTTCTTCTAGTGGCCATGGTTCAAAATTGAACTGAAGAACACTCATGAGGTGTCTGCTGATAAATCTATTGCCAAATCACTTGACTGATGTGTAGGAAACATCCAGCATTGATCTGGTATCACAGTGCTCTGTGTTGTGGAAGTCCAATAGAACAAAGCCTTGCAAAGTGCTGGATAATCACCAACAGATCACAGCACTCATTCTATTAAGCCAGAAGCAACCTGACCACCTGCTCCTCACACCGCCCTTTACCAGATACAGCACTGGTAAAGGCTTAAGTTTAAGAAAGTAGCGAAGCGCCTCTCCTTTACATCTCTGGGCAACTAGGGAGTCAATTTGTGATTTCCCGGTCTTCCCATTGTTCTACAGACTAACAAGTAGGAATCCGCATGACACAAAACCTGTCTCCCCACAAAGGAACACCACTGGAGTGAGAGGACTGTGGAGAAAAGGCTGTTGCTAACTACGGTGAATGTTAAACTTTAAGGACAGTAAAGCAATGGTTGTTACCCTAGTTTCATTTCTGTAGATGTAACAAAACACAATGACATAAGCAACTCAGGGGAGAAAGGGCATACTGGGGTCACAAACTCAGGTTACATCCATCCCTACAGGAAAGCCAAGGCAGGAAGCTGAAGCAGCTGCACCCACAGTGCAGAGCAGAGAGAACCCAGGCATGCTTAGAACTCACTCCCCCACTGTTAGACAGTCTAGGATGCAAACTCAGGGAATGGTGCCACTCACTGAGGGCTGAGTCTTCCCACCTTAATCCAATTGAGAGACAAATTCCCCTGAGGCATGCCTAAAGCCAACTAATCCAGACAAGCTCTCACTGATACTTGCCTTTCACGTGATTGGAGGTGTGTCTACTTAACAGTTACAGCTGGCGTTGTGGACGTGAAGGAACAGAATAGAGACAATTCAAAACCACCAATCATGCAATGGGTAAATATAAGGCAGGAGAAATTATCTCTTGCATCTCTGTTACATTTAATACATATGCATGATGCCAATCCTACATTGTATATAAGAAACAAAACATACACAAATAATAGCAGTTATTATGTATAGGAATGCAACCATAAGCCGGGTACCGTGCTGAGTATAAGACACTCACACTCACAAGTGATCAAGCTAGAAAAAGGCAGAGGCAGAAACCAAATTCAGTGCTCTGACTCCAGTGTCTTTTTGGGTGCGTTAAAGAGCCAAGGGCTGGGATGAAGGAACTGAGCTTGCAATCCTCCCTTAAATCAAAAGGTTGGTGACTTGAAATCTCAGAGACAATCTACTGATATAAAAGCAGAACTTGGTAGGGATCATGACAAGAGGATGATCAAAATAAGTACCTTTGTTCAATTAATTTTCAGAAAATAAGTAAAGCATTCCATGAGAATTTACGTTTGAATAGTACATTATATTTTAATGATTTTAGGTGTGTGTGTGTGTGTGTGTGTGTGTGTGTGTGTGTGTGTGTGTGTGTAACATGTACATGCAGGTGAGCAGAGGCCACAAGGGGATTCATATTCCCTGGAGTCAGAGTTACAGTTCTCAACTCCCAGATGTTATGCTAGGAACAAAAGCAACATATCTTCCTGGCTGCTGAGCTACCTCTCTAGCCATGTACATCACATTTTCAAGGATTTTTTCTTCTACTTTTGGCTTTCCTTATATAAGGATTAAGCATCCATAATTGATCAAGTGGACACTGGATGTGTTGCTGCTTTAAAATGTGTCTGTGCAGAGCTCATTCTCAAACAGTGATGAAGATACCCATCATTGACACCTTGGTATACGTGCAGCCATGTGCACAGACACCATACATAGCCATGCACATGCCCACATGCATACAAAAAGGAAAGAAACTCCACTGTAGCAAGACCACTGGTCTTGAAAACCCAGTGCCTGATGTATCCAAGGGAAAAAGTACCCAGCTTCTTCCCCTCGTGTAATTATGTTTCCATAAACACTAAGCAGCGGCTCTTATTCCTTCCTTCACAAATAAGCACATGGTTGTTTCTAATGCAAGCCTGGCATTACCTCACTGCCAAAACCAAAAAACACAGAATTCCCTTCGCAATCATCAGCAGCAGTTGTTATGAGGGATCCCAGAGAAGCCATCAGCTCCCTGTGTGACCAGGTCTGAACTGCTTGTGGAACCTTGCCTGACATCACCTTGGAGCTCCTTTCTGCATGGGTGTCCCTCCGCACCACCTCGCTTTCTCGTCCTCACAGTGGAAGGGAATGCCTCCTGATGCAATGCCTCACTAGGAGGACCTCTCCGTTTCCTTTGTTTGTGGGCTGGCATCTTAAGCGCAAGCTGCTCCCATCACTCCCCCGTCTTACGATGCCAACCTCCTCTTCCTCCTGCCCACGTGCTGAAGCTCATCTGATCAGCCACCATGGCCATGACCAATAGCTGCACAGACCTGCTCTGGGCTGTCCCTGTGGGTGTCCCATGTACAGACATCGTGTCACCACCTTCCTTGGACGTTGTAGCCACCATGCACAATAGGAGACATCTCAACTTGAAATCTCGTGTGTGTGTGTGTGTGTGTGTGTGTGTGTGTGTGTGTGTGTGTGTGTGTGTGTGTGTACAGATGGTGCATGCATATGTGTGCATGAATGTGGAACTAGATGTCATTTCTTGGGTGCTGTCCACTCGGTCTTTTGAGACAGGTCTCTCTCTGGGCCTGGAGCTCACCAATTACGCTAGACTGACGAAACAGTGAATCCCAGGGGTCCTTTACGTCCCTAGCACTTGGACTGCTAGTGTTCCTCATGGTGGCTGAATTTCTTTACATGAGTTCTTGAGCTCAGACTCAGCTCCTCAAGCCTGCAGGCAAGCACTGTACCAAATGAGAAGCCATCTTCTCTCTCATCTGTACCATCTCATCTGTACCAAATGAGCAATCTTCACGGCACTCAGGATCTCAGGTGATTTCAGTGACTTCCAGAGTTTCTACCTGCAGTACCATCTGAGTCTCTCCACTGTGGTCTTCACCCTTGGTGAAGGGAAACAGGGCAACATCAAGTATACTCTGGTATTTAACCATGCCATTCTGTCTCCTAAGTAGCTTTATCTGGTTATGCATGGCATTCAGTAACACAGGTCTACATTATGATGTAGACGGGAGTTTCTGTCCCACAGCCCTTTTAGTCCCAAATAAACACACAGAGGCCTCTATTAATTATAAACTGCTTGGCTAGCTTCTCATTGGCTCAGGCTTCTCATTGGCTAGCTCTCTCTTAATTATTAACACATATCTATTAATCAATATATTTCCACATGGTTTTGGGCTTACTGGATAATGCCCAGGTGTCCTATCTTCCTGGTAGCTCCATGGAATCTCTCGTTACCCTCTCTGTGCCTTTATTTCCCCATAATTTTCCCGCCTATACTTCCTGCCTGGCTACTGGCCAATCAGCATTTTATTAAACCAATAAGAGAAACATATTCACAGCATACAGAAGGACATCCCCATCATTTCCATTCATAGAAAAGTACTTTTTAACATCTAGTGGTGTGTGTGTGTGTGTGTGTGTGTGTGTGTGTGTGTGTGTGTGTGTATGTGTGTGTGTGTGTAAGTGGCAAGGCACATGTATGATGGACAGCTTGATGAAGTTGGTTCTTTCCTTCCACTATGTAGATTCCAGAAACTGAACACAGGTGGCTGGGGCTGTCTGCAAGCACCTTTATCTGCTGAGCCATTCCGGCATCTAGGAAACTTCCTTTAAATAGAGTGGGATGAGTCAGCACAGCTTCTGTGTACAAGACACTGCCTTGTTGCTTCTGAGTCCATGCATGAAGCTGCCAGTCTCTGGGGCTTTGATTTTAAAAATAGAACCAGGAAATACTGAGTTACCTCTGAACCCGGCCACCTCTGGTTTGATGCCAGTGGAAACCCAGGAGTTCCGCTTCTACTGAACTGACTACCAGATGTCTGGCTGTTTGATGACACCTATCAGCTAAGCCTGTGGTCTAGGGATCTCTTTCAGGTTCTCATGGACGACTTGGTTCCATTGAATGTTGGGTCCCATGGGGGACAGGCGCTGACAGGGCCAGGGAGGATCCGTGCTGGGCCTGGCAAGTGGGAACGGGCTGAGTGTGCATACAGCAAGTCATGGCAGCCACAGAGGACAGAGTCCTTTGACTGCAGTGTGTGTGCTATGGTATGCATGCATGCACACACACACATACACACACACACATACATACACACACACACACACACACACACACACACACACACACACACACACACACACAAATAATGTAAAAACAAAACAAAAAGCAGCCATAATGGTTCAGAAGAAATTTCAGGTTCCTATTGGGCTGGAGAGGCTATGGAATCTAGAAGTCAGGGCTCAGGGTCCATGAGGAAATCACTATAACATACCAAGTTTCACATTACACTGTCATTTTTAAGATTAATGGAAAATCCTGGTTTGGCCACTGGTTCATTCCTGAAGTTTAGCATAGCAGCTGTGAAAAATGTACTTTTTGCCAAATGAGAAAGGCAGAGATCCCTGAAAAAAAATAAAAATCAGTGT
>JANBXA010000642.1:34722500-34747500 GCA_030556225.1 Cricetiscus sungorus
TGAATCACAATACTGTTACTTTGGGCTCCCATGCACAGAGGACTGACTCATTGCCAGGTATTTCCATCATTATTTTAACACGTATTTAATCTACTTAGTCATCACAATGTACCTGTGCCATGAGTGCTAAGCACTGTGCTGGCACAGACAAGGAGGCCGAGGCATGGACTAAGTAAGCTAGAGTGGTTTAATGCGCTGTGCTCATTACCGTTGCTCCCGCACTGCCTCCCATGGCGCCATTATGGGTTACAATTCCACACTTCAAATATGAATGGCATATACATGTATATACATAATAATGTTTTAAAATAATTTATTCCCCAGGTCTAGGAAAATGGCTTGGTGGATAAAGTACTTGATGAAGCTTGAGTGCCCAAAACCCATTTAAAAGCTGAATAGGTACTACGTTGGCGTATCTGGAACTCCAACCTTCAGCATGCAAAAGACAGGGCAAACTAGCTTGCCAGATTTGCCAAATGGGCAAGGTCACCTGGAGTGAACAAAAAGGAAGACACTTGACATTAACCTCTGACCTCCACATGCACAAACAAGCATAGTCTTTTCACCGGGCAGAGCATCATCTTCAGGCTTCTGTCTGTCGACTACCCAGGGTAGGCCATCCTCAAATTGCCGAGTTGAGTATGCACGAATACACTGTCATTCTCAGGAGAAAAGATGACAGCCCCTTCCTAGTCACCCGGGGGAGCCTCTGGGAGCCCGCTCTAGACAGGCCAGGGCAGCAGCAGCTAAAGAGGTCCCCAGACAGATGATATGTTTAGTAGTTGATGCCCAAGGGATTCCAGGGCCACAGTTGACAGGTTGTGTGGGCCGCTGGCTGATGAGCAGGGCTGATGAGCAGACAGGCCCACCATGGCTTGGGAGGGAGGCAAAGCAGGGGAAGGCTTTGAGGCTCTGCCTCTACCTGCTAGGGGTTGCTAGTTGATTTCTTTATTACCCACCTAGATAAAGGCAGAGCGAGTGGGCTCATCAACCATTCCGATGCCACGCGCCTGAGAACAGCAACGGCACGCCGAATGAACCAATCAAAACTGTAAAGATTTTGACAGGCAAGGATGATGGATGCCAGCTAGGAAGGTGAAATTGTACAAGGGAAAAATATTGCTTGGGTGGATTCCCGGGAGGGGAGGTGAATCACCATTAGGAGGAAAGGGACATCTGCAGGAGGAGGAAAATCATGGAAAGAGAGAGGGTGCCTTATGTCTTATGCTTCTACCTGAGAAGCTGGGCAGGGAACCTGGCAGGAAAACCACCCAGCACTGCTAACCACAGCCCAAGAAGCTCCGTCCTTCCTGCTATGAAATGCCAGCTTAGTGGGTGCTCCATCCTACCAGTAATAGTTGTGTATGTGTTTGGGAGCTATGTAATATGGTAAATTCTATGCCTGTACTTAGTTTTGAACAGTTAATGTTTTGCACAGGGCTTTTAAGATTTTATTTCAGTGTGTGTGTGTGTGTGTGTGTGTGTGTGTGTGTGTGTGTGTGTGTGTGCATGTGCACACATATGAGTGTAGCTGCTTATAGAGGCCAGAAGAGGGCACTGGATGCCCTGGAAATGTAGTTACACATGGCTGTGCGCTACCTGACATGGGTTATGGGAACAGAACTTGGATCCTCTATAGAGCATTATGTACTCTAAAACACTGAGCCGTCTCTCCAGCTCCTAGGTATATGGGAGGTTTCTATGTGTTTGTCCCAGACACTTGAAGGAACTAAAAAAATTTCCAGGCACACTGTTTAACCACATTTCTATATTAACAAGGTATATTACCATCTAACCATCTCTCTGATAATATGCCATGTCTAGACCATATTCAGATTGCCTCCTTGCTCACAATGTCGTGTCTGGCTTTCTTTGTGTTCAACCCTGAATCCAGGCAAGGTTCCCTCACTTGCCTGGATTGGTTGTGATTTCTCTCGCACAATGGAGAACTCTCTTGTGGCTTTGGATTTAGGCTTGTTGGTTCCCAGCATTTAACTTATTCATGCATCGTTGGTATTCATATGTGCATCTTGATTAAATTCATCTTAAAAGTTTTTGACAAGAATCCTTTGAGGTGGTGGCTTCTCAGAATCTCACATCCCATTCAGAGGCCTGTCGCATCGCCGTCTCTTTTTCTGAGGGTGGCTTTACTCTGTGAATGAAGGAGCTTCCAGATCCTTCCCTTAACAGGTTATATTTTCCCTTTACAATTAGCAATCAGTCTTAGGTGTTACGCTTCCACGGAGCGGGCATACAACATTGCCCAACAATGATGAAGACGCTCAAAATCCACTGCAGGGACTGTCAAATTCTTCCACGGCTTTGTTAGCTGAATATTCCTAGAAATTTAGAGCCACTGCTTCATCTACTGTGAGAATCCCAACAATATAGTCTATCAAAAAGGGTCACCTAGCTTTCTTCAAAGAAGCCCTCAGCATCTCTCTTGGACTTTGCAGACCACATAGCGTCCACAGTCATCAAAGCAGCCCTGTCCACAGTCATCAAAGACACACACACAGCACAGCAAATGTGTGCCAGTCTGACTGCAGAAAGATGAAGTCCACTTGTTAGTGGTCATGCTGTTCCCATCTCTGCACTTCTGTCTGCAAGTCTGACAAGGCTTATCCCCCGGGAGTGATTCTCAGGGCACTTTCACACCCAGTGGTCCAGCCATCACGCAGACGGGCATCAGTGCTTCTGTTGCCGAGGAGATGAGAAGAGGCCCTGGACACACCAGCAACGCAGGCTTAACCCCGGAGTACCCTACTTGCCCCCCACATTGTCTATTTATGTAGACCCCACACTCACATCGTGGATAATGTACATGGTGGCCTCAAAGACTTCTGAGAAAAATTAAAATCTAGGGCAAGGCTTGGTAGGAAAAGTGCTTGCTGTGCAAAGATGGAGACCTGGACTGACTGAAATTAAAGCCACATGCTGCAGCACATGTCGCATTCCAAGGGCAAGATGGCAGGTGGTGACAGGAGGATCCCTAGACAGCTAGCATAAACCCACAGCAAAGAAGAAGTAGTGTCTCAAACAGCATGGAAGGCACGGACCCAGCATCCCAGGCTGCCCTGCCCTCTGATCGCCACACTTAAACTCTGGCATATGCATACCCATACTCTCTCCTTCTCTCTCTCTCTCTCTCTCTCTCTCTCTCTCTCTCTCTCTCTCTCTCTCTCTCTCTCTCTCTCTTACTCCCTCTTTATTTCTTACTCCCTCTTTCTCTCTCTTTCCTTCTCCCTCTCTCTCTTCCCGTCTCTCTCCCCCCCCCACACACACACAAACACACCCACTGAGGGAGAGAGAGAGAGAGATTTTAAAAATGTGGAAGCCTAGGGACTCTAATCATCACATTATGCCTTCTCTATAGTGTGAGCTACTTGTTTGCCAGAATGAAAAACATGATGCTATGACATAAATATTCTCTAAAGATGACAGTTATGGTTATATTTTCATTTCCATGGAAAGAAAACAATTTAAAATATTTGGAAATGTATAACTCAAATGGAAATTAATGCCCTGCTCTAGTTTTCTAATGGAATATAAAAACAGCAGAGATGCAAACCCTACCACACCCCCACTACCTCTGTAGCTCAATCTGTCAACACACGACAGAAACCACAGGTCTACTTCCCAACTTATTAACTGGTGCTAAGATACATAAAAGTGTGCCGTGCACTGCAAAGCTCTGCTTCCACAGCCGGCTGATATTACTGCTATGGCCACTATATCTGCTCAAGACAGATGCGATCCTTAAATGGTAACACACGCACGCGTGCGCGCACACACACACACACACACACACACACACACACACACACACACACACACACAGCCAACTAAGTAAGTTTGCATCCATTCTGGGGGAGGAAGACATTTAAATTCAAAGCAACAGGCTCCAAAGCCAGCCAATTTGTGGAGACTGAAGACACTGCTGTTTTTATAAAGTCAGAACATAATGTCGGGTGTGGTGGCACACGCTTTTAATCCCAGTACCTGGAAGACAGAGGCAAGTGGATCTCTGAGCATCCCAGGTCATCCAGGGAAACATAGTGAGACCCTATCTCAAAGCAAACTACAACCGTCTACTTAGGGGCCCACACTCCATCTCCCGCTGTTGCTGCCCGAGGGAAGATCCACCCATATAAGGCTGGGCCAGCCTTTACCATTGTTTTTTATGCAGCTCCCTCTTCAACAGCATTGGAGACTCTGCTACTCTTAATCCGTGACACACAGTTCTTCCGAGAAAAGGGAAACTAACTTTTACAAGGCAACTGCTAGAAATGTGCTATTTCATGTGTGGGTATGTTGGGTGCACATATATGTGCCCATGTATTCAGGTGTTGATGTACATTTGTACACATACATGCACAGGTCAGAGGTCAATGTCAGGTGTCTTCCTCAGCCATCTGCTACCATATGTCTGAGACAGAGGCTCTCACTGACCCTGGAACTCACCAATTGTCTAGACTGGCTGGCCAGCGGGCTCTGGCGATCCTTCTGATCCTGCCTCCCAGGAATCAGGGACCTAGGTGTGCACCACTGTGGTTGTCTCTGTTTGGACATAGCCTGTGGCTCCCACCCAGGTCCAGAGACACTAGACTCACAGTGCCGACTCCCCAGACTCATAATCTGGTATTTACATTGCACTCCAAACCTAGTGCAGTTGGGCTCTGGGACAGGAACACAAATAAAAACTTCTAAATCACATATTCCGTATCCTACAGCTACACACGTAGCTAGTAAATGGTCAAGTATACTATGTTCTATTCCGCCTTGAAAACACCTTACAACTATCGCTGTTTTTAATGTATGTGAAATCCTGGCTCCTCTATAACCGTAAGTCAGCAAAACACCAGACTTGGCTGCATGGAATTGTTACTGCACACATCTGGGCGCTCCGTTGATGGACCAGTGACTTGAGAATGGGTCTCTGTTAATATTTCAAAATGTTCTCCAGTCTCCATGTGCGACTGCTGCAAGAGCAACACTAATTCATGAGCAGCTGCAGAACCATGACAGGAAGGAAATGGATGCAGAGTCCTTTTGGAAAAAAAAAAAAAAAGAAAAAAGAAAGCGCATTTCTACAGAATCAACTCCCAACTCCCACTCTCCTGCTGAGAGGAAGGCTTCACGATTTAATTAGTCTTTTGTCTTACCTAAGTGCTACGGCTGCTCAGATCCTCAACATGCTCCTGAGCAGGGCAACCCACAAATCTTTGCAGCATTCAGATGCAGTCATCTTTTGTTTGAGAACCTTGGGCAAGATGTGGGAAGGCATTTCCCTGGGGCCCCCCTGGTATTAGTAAGCAGGAGAGTAGACCCTAAGCTGCCAAAATGAAGGCTAGATCCTGAAAGACAGTCTGTATTCTCTGAACAAATGGTGGAGGAAGAGGAGGGGAGGGGAGGGGAGAGCAGAACCCTGGGATGTCCTGTTCAGCATCCATTTTCCTCTTCGGCGTGGATGTGAACCGCTGGGCACAGGTCACCCAGTCCTCTGGGCTCCACAGAGAAGGCTTCAAGGCTGCCCCTTCTTCTATATCCAGCAACTCAACGCTCAAAAACAGCTACATGGTGTGGGGAATCATCACTGCCCAAGGACATTCCAATGACAAATCCCACTTCCCCGCTGCATGTTATTTTATTAGAATGTGTTAATTCTACATAACTGGGCTTCACTGTGACATCTTCATACATATCACTACTATGTGTACAGAATGATTTTCATTGTATGCAAACATTGCCCTTCTGTGTTCCATTCTCTTCCCTGCTGGTCTTAACTCTGGATTAACCCCATCTTCTACGTGTGTGTGTGTGTGTGTGTGTGTGTGTGTGTGTGAGAGAGAGAGAGAGAGAGAGAGAGAGAGAGAGAGAGAGAGAGAGAGAGAGAGGGAGGGAGAGGGGAGGGGGAGGGGGACGGGGAGAGGGAGAGAGAGAGAGGGAGGGAGGGAGAGAGAGAGAGAGAGAGAGAGAGAGAGAGAGAGAGAGAGGGAGGGAGAGGGAGAGGGGGACGGGGACGGGGAGAGGGAGAGGGAGAGAGAGAGAGACAGAGACAGAGAGAGAGAGAGAGAGAGAGAGAGAGAGAGAGAGAGGGAGGGAGAGGGAGAGGGGGACGGGGATGGGGAGAGGGAGAGGGAGAGAGAGAGAGACAGAGACAGAGGGAGAGAGAGAGAGACAGAGACAGAGAGAGAGAGAGAGAGAGAGAGAGAGAGAGAGGGAGGGAGGGAGAGGGAGAGACAGAGAGAGACAGAGACAGAGAGAGAGAGAGAGAGAGAGAGAGAGAGAGAGAGGAGGGAGGGAGAGGGAGAGACAGAGAGAGACAGAGACAAGAGAGAGAGAGAGAGAGAGAGAGAGAGAGAGAGAGAGAGAGAGAGAGAGGATTTAGCTAGGGTTGCTCACATGAGCGCAGGTGAGGGTGTTATTCACAGGAACTCTGGCCACTTATATACCACTAAAGAAAGGGTGTCTCCTCTCCTAGCAAGCGTGAGCTACCCACCAATCCTCAGAGAGAGATGAGGACTCAACCAGCACCTCTTCCCCATCAATGACCCAGTGTCACCTTGCCAGCCTTGGGCAGATCTTGCCACTGGGTAGTCTTGTGTGGACAGAACAATGATGAGGTCTGGTGGAGTTTGGGACAAGGCTGAGCTGAGCAAACTCTATGTTTACACAGTGCTTGCTTTCTGCAATGGACACATATGAATTGTCCATGTTTTGGGACTTCGTGTCATGTGTTCACAGTGTGTCCATTGCCTGGTGCTCAAATCAGGGTCCGGATGTTATCTGTCATCTTGGTCTCTACTGCTGCCTTCCACCTGCCTGATGGTTTGTGACCATCTTCCAGTGTGGGCCCAGAACAGTGGGCCAGGAGTGTGCTGAGTCTGGAGGAGGGACTTAGGCCCTTGCATCAAAGATCAGATTGCCCTGCATCTGTGACTCTTCCAGCACCATCCTGTGAGATGCAGGGAGGAAATCCTCTTTGCAATGCCCTCCCTTCCACTTCTGCCATTTCCCAGTACTTCACAAGACACACTAACTACACAGTAAACAGATGATATTACAAAGTCCTGGCAGTTCAAGCAGACGCATTCAGTATTTCACACGCTAAATTCAAAAGATCCAGCCACCATTCAGAAGGAATGATGGACAACAAGCAGGTCAGATCAACATCCCTCATGACCGGCCACACTCACCTCTTTAGCAGAAGAAGAGGAGGAGGAGGAAAAGAAGAGGAGGAGAAGGGGGAGAAAGAGGAGCAGGAGGAGGGAGGAGCAGAGGGAAGGGGGAATTTGATGAACTGAAGAATCTCTCAGTATTAGGTCTTCTCCCTTTGCACAACACTATAAAGGGGAGAGGGCTGTGCAGAAAAGACAATAATACAGATTTAAGACCCAGGCTGGGGAGATGGCTCAGTTGGCATCTCAGTGCTGGCCACAGGAGCATGAGGACCTGAGATCAGATCCCCACACTCACAAAAAGCCAGTCGTGACACCGTGAACCTGTATCCTCAAGCTAGTGAGGCAGACACAAGAAGATGCTGGCATCTCTCAGCCCAGCTTCCCATGTGGGAGATCTGAAGATTCCAGTAGAGACTCCATGTCAAAAATTTAATGTGGAAAGTGACAGAGGAAGACAGTTAGACGTTAACCCCTGGCCTCCACATGGAGACTCACACACGTGTGTATGTGTCTGAAGACATGTGAACACACATGCACACATTTGAACACATGTATACTTATACATACAAACCTTTAGAAAGAAGCAGAGCAGAGTGTGCAACAGCAAATTTGTGGCAGCCATTGAACAAAATAAAATCATTTCATGGTGACACCACCAGGGTATAAAAGCAAGGCCCCTCACATTCCTATGTGCAAAGCAGTGTGCTGACCATCAATAGACTTAAGAAAAACTGTAGAAGCCAGAGGTGTCCCGGATCTTCTCTCATGGAGATCCTCGCTCAGAAGGTCCATGGATGAGCAACATTGCTGGGACCTCCCAAGTTTTGTCCCCGTTTTGTCCTAGCATAATTCTACACAACTGTCCACTCCGCATCAAAACCAAAACAGTCAGAGGAGATGGCTCAGTAAGAAAGAGGACCAGAGTTCGAATCACCAGCACACATGTGTATGTCGGGTAGGTAGAGGGATCACCTGTAGTTCTGGCTACAGAAGGCAGAAACAAAGGATGTCAGAGCACTCTGGCTAGGGAGAGTAGCCATATCTGTGAGCTCTGGGTTTGGCTGAGAGACGATGCTTCAAAGAATAAGGCGGAAAAATGATTTAGGATGTTTTTCAAATCGACCTTTGACCTCCACATGCACATGCGATCACACACATGTGCACCCATGTGTGCACACACATGTAAAACCATGCTTCAAAGAATAAGGTAGAAGCCTGATCAAGGACGAGTTTCAACATCAACCTTGGGCCTCCACATGCAAGCACATGCATGTGCACACATGTGAAACCATGCATGCATACATGCATGCCCATATGCATGTGGCCATACATACATGCATTCACAGCACACAAAGGGAAGATGAAAAGCAGACTCCACTAAAGTGAAGGACTCCCCAGTCTTCCTCCCAAGAACCCCGATTCTCCTGGAGTCTGTTAAACAGAGTGCATGGCTCTCTCTGAATCTGTCTTCTGTTGCAAAACTTCTGCCTTGAGCCCTGTGGCCAGAGAGAAAATGAAATCCCTGTAGCACTAAAACACTCCAAAAGCTGGGAAGCAGAGCCCCTCTGCCATCTTCATTGGGATGCAGCTAGCTCTGAAAGGTTCCGAAGCGGTGGCATTGCTTCACAGAGAGCACCTGTGCCTAGGAAGGTCCCTGGGAAGGAAGGCACGGGGTTCCCATGCTCGCCATGCCCTGGCTGCTGGGATGGCGATATGGAAGGGTCTATCATAGCTTTTGCTATGATAGAAAGGGCCATTCAAGTTTGACACAGTCCAACTTCTGTGTCTACAGATTGTCATGCTTAGAGGTGGGATCTCTTCTCCCAGACAATGCAGGCTAGGAAACCATACCCCATGTTTCTGTCTTGTTCTCTCTGTGTCTCATCTTCTTGGTCTCATCTTTTGGTTAACAGAAAAGGCCTCTGGGACAGATAAAGCTTGTTCTTCCAAAGGGCATTGGGAAGATGGGATATCCTCTCCCTCTCCTCACCTCCCTTCTCTCCCTCTCCTCTCTTCTCCTCCCCCTCTCCCTCCCCCTTTTAAAAATACATCTGTCCCTCTTTTGATCTCCTTTTGCAGCTGAAGTATTTCAACTTTCTTGGGGTTAAAGACAGCCTGTAGAATACTGATTTTTTTCCCCGCCTTTCTCCTGTAAATTCATGACAAATAGTGAACAAAAGCTTATCTGGAAGTTTGAACATCCAATTAAATATTATTCTCAAGTGAGAAATCACTCGCACATGTGCACATATACAAGACTCAACTTTCTTCTTACTAAGCTTGTCCTTTGACAATTTCATACATGTGTGCAATGCACTGTTTATATTCAACCCTGCCCTCTATTATTCCCGCCCTGGTCATGTCATCCCCTTTCCTACCTATAAGACCCTTTCCCACACTCCTGCTCTTTTATCTTGTTTGTGTCTGAGTTTTACCAGGACCTTCTTGCGGTCCTGGGTTTGGAACATCGTATTGGAGCCTTGGGGGCTCACTAGTTAGTGCCCAAGTGAAGGTAACAAATGCCACCCACCAACCTATCCCCACCCCCTGTCCACTGTGCCATCTTACTGGATCAGGGGTATCCTTTGAACCCCAAGTTAAGAAACTCCCTCCCTGGATGGGGAACTCAAATTTAATTATTACAACTACGTCTTCTCCCCAGCGAATCCGGCCGGAGCCCAGTGAGGATGCTTGCTTTTGTTGACAGCACTACCCTGAGCCAGGCGTCTTTAGGAAGTCTTCACAGTCCTAGAGGCAAAATCATCCATTACTCCAAAGCTGGGTGCGGTGGTGGCACACACCTCCAATCCCAGCACTGGGGAGGCAGAGGCAAGCAGATTTCTTATGAGTTCAAGGCCAGCCTAGACTACAGAGTGAGTGAGTTCTAAGACAGTTAAGGCTGTTACACAGAGAAACCCTATCTCAAAAACAAAACAAAAAAGTAAATCATCACTAAGGAGCATCTCTATATGGAGCATGAGTGGCAAATGTCGTGATGGCTCATCTCAGAACCCAACTGCTTGTAGAGGGGCATCATGGAGAACAAAACCTTGATAGTTCTTTGCCTGTGTGATGCTTGCTGCCCTGACTCACCACAACCACAAAATTGCCAAGGCAACTCGAGATTCAAGGCTATGCCCAGGGTAGATGAGTCAATGCCAACGCGGGCTTAGAATGGACTTGTCACTGCTATGACCCCACCTATCATTTGCTATGAGGAAGTTGGTTTTCTGTTTACAAGGTTCTGTCACCAGACTTGTTAGGGTCCAAGCCTGGGCCCCAGCCACCGATAGGCCAAGCTACCAAAGTCATAGTGAAAAGCAGAGAAAGGAGATTTAGCCAAATGCCACACTGGAAAGAGGAGCAAGCCGCTCAGTGAAGCCGAAGTCCGTGTGCAGAGTCCCAGCATGAGGCTTCCGGTTAAATAGAAGGCGGAAAGCAGGAGTAACTAAGTAGCCGTGGTCAAAGCATGGTCCTCCCACCAGTGACACAGAGTATCTCAGCTCCAGGCTCCTGCAAGGTGGTCTAACAAGCTGTCAGAGCAGGGTGACATCTTCCAGGAGCAAACTCTGCCTGTGGCTGTTCTCACAGCACACTCCCAGCGTAAGGTTCCTGTGAAAATCCCAGTATCCTAGGGCCCATTATTTCAATAGTTGACAGCCAAGGGGAGGGGCACAGCATCTGTTTAGGAAGTCTTCATTTCTGCCAGGGTGGCTACAGCTGCAAGAAAAGGCACAAACAACCACGCAGCTCAAAGAGGGGGCCAAATCTCCCACAGAAACAGCCCATGTCAGAGGACACCGCCTAAGAGAAAGAGGCACACAAAACTATCTTTGAAAAAAACTCCTATTGTGTGTCAAAAACATGTTTCTTAAAGCTTTGACCTTACTGTGTATAGAGAAGTCTGCATTTCAGACAAAAGCAGTTGGGTTTTCTGAGTCACAGACTTGGTATTGTTAACTTGACAATCAGAGTGTTTGAGGGAGAAGACAGACGGGTTCTGATTGGTTCGGCTAAACAAGGCGGTGGGTGTCTGGAGGTGGAGGAGTGAGGGCTGTAATGTTGAGCTGCCAGGCTGTAAGACAAGCCATCAAGCGCAGAGCCTGAACATGGTCCTTGGTGGGTAAAGCAGTGAGCATGGATGTAGACGAAGGTTAAGCATAGATGTTCTTTTACTTTCTCTCCTATGCTTCTCTTACAATCCCAGCAGATTAGGGTATCGCCTGTCTAGGACCTACAAAATCTATGCTTAGTGGCTGTCTTCTCTCTTCTTCCTGAGACTGTCTTCTTAGAAGGCCCTAGGACCCTTCCTTTGTTATCACACTCGGTCCCATTCTTGGTTCCCAACACAAGAGCTCAGGGTAACTTGTCTGTTTGCTTTGCTGATGGAATAACAGATAGCTGGGTCCCTTTCTAGCCTCAGGGAGGAACCGAACCCCAGGGAGAGTTAGAACTTCACCTTCCCATCCCCAGCCTTGAATGGGAAGCAAAGCACTGGAGACTGAATTAGTCACCGGTGGTCAATGATCCAGTTAATTGGTTTATATGTTGAGTCCTCATGCTGGCTAGTTTTATGTCAGCTTGACAGTAGCTGGAGCCATTTTTGAAAACAGAGCCTCAGTTGAGAAAATGTCAGATTGGCAAGCATATGGGGCATCTTATTGATCTATGATTCATTTGGGAAGGTACAGGTCACTGCTGGCAGTACCACCCCTGGGCTGGTGGTCCAGGCTGCTATAAGAAAGCAGTCTGAGTCAGCCATGAGGAGCAAACCAGTATGTGACATTCCTTCATGGCCTCTGCATCAACTCCGGCTTACACAGATTCCGGTCCTGCTTGAGTCCTGCCCTGACTTCCCTTTGTAATGAATGCTACCTGGAATCAAAGAATAAAATAACCCTTTTCCTCTCCAAATTGCCTTTGGTCATGATGTTTTATCGTAGCAACAGAAACCCCAATTAAGACAGAGTTCCTCCATACCTTTTCAGAATCTGTCAGTACGTCCAAGACAGTGGCACAGCCCCAAACTGCATGGCGGTCAAAGCGCCTCGTTCAGTGACTCTCTTCATTAGAGTATTCATTTAAACTTAGTAGTATCTGTCGCAACACTCCAGTAAGCACGCAGGATGCCTTCCTGAGTCCCATGAGGAGCTAAGAAAACGCCTGCACCTATGGATGGTCCTGGGAAACCAGCCAGGGCAGGGGTTTGTGCTAAAAACCTTCCTTTTGCTCTGAGCCCCAGTAAGAAGGGACCCTGACTCTGCCAAGTCGGCCTGACTCTTCCTCTGATGCTATCTCTGGGATTGGGTCCTGAACTCCTCAGAGACCCTGCCATGCTGTTATCTGTCTGACTGCTCATGACATTAATAACTCTTCTATCTTCTTAAACCCACAGTTCATCTCAGTGTCACCTTTGAGCCCCACACCTGAGACCTGTCCACCGAGCCACCCAACCGTAGCTGAGCTGGGTACAAACGTGGGCAGCTGAGAATCCATCTCGTGGGACTCGTGTCTCTTGCAGAATTTGCACTAACTCTGAACGGCTGGTGTTGGAATTGAAGGACATTATGTAGAACACACCTGGAAAAACTTCAGAGCTACAAGGGAAAGCACATATTTGGTGCTAGGGTATTTATTGTAAATGGAGAGTTTCCACCCATCCACCCACCCTCCCTCCCACCCACCCAGGACTTACCCAGCTGCTCAGTGAACAGAGTCAGCTATTGATATGAATGAAACACCCAGCAAGAAACAGAACGTGCCTGGCTCCCCTGAGTGGCGGTTCCTCTGAAGGGAAGCTTCAGGCACCAGAAGGGGAAGCAGAAGGGGAAGAGGCTTCTGCAATGCACAGAGGAAGTGTAGTGAGACCTGGGTGGAGGCAGTGAGGCAGGAGGGCATGGGGAGGCACCCGAGGGGCAGACAAAGACAAAGGCAGTGGGAGAGGGAAGGTGCCACCTGGTGTATATTCTTTAACAGA
The DNA here is from genome assembly GCA_030556225.1 of Cricetiscus sungorus. NCBI lineage: Eukaryota > Metazoa > Chordata > Mammalia > Rodentia > Cricetidae > Cricetiscus > Cricetiscus sungorus. The sequence goes on from JANBXA010000642.1 coordinate 34,735,662, forward strand.
TTAGCTTTTGCATAGATTATGAACCTGGGGACTGGTGACTTGAATGTCATTAGCCCCCATAAGCTCATGGGCAGTGGCACTATTAGGAGGTGCGGCTTTGTTAGAGGAAGTGTGTCACTGTGGAGGCGGGCCTTGAGGTCTCATATAGGCTCAAGCCAGGCCCAGTGTCTCAGACCACTTCCTGTTGCCTGCTCGAGACTAGAACTCTCGGCTGCCTCTCCAGCACCACGTCTGCTTGCATGCAGCCCTGCCTCACCACAATCGTAAGGGACTGAACCTCTGAAACTGTACGAGCCACCCCAATTCAATGTACGAGCCACAGAGTTGCCGTGGTCATGGTGTCTCCTCACAGCAATAGAAACCCCAGGGACCGAGAGGGAGGAAGACTATGTAGAAGGTGCATTCTCAGTGGAAACCACTGGGTCCATGACATCAACACCCCCTGGGAACTTCTCAGAGAAGTAGTTTGTGAGCCCCAAACAAGACTCGCGAATCCAATCCTTTGCATGATGGGCTGCCAAAAATCTGTGTTTGAACAATCCTCCAGGTGACTCTGATGTTGCAACAGATCTGGAGGAAACACCGCCCTGGTGAGAAACGGCACGGCTTACCATAGCACTTTAAAAGAGATGGGCTGTCTATCTGTGAACAATTCCTACCTATCATAACTGCTCCCAACCCTTGTGGCAGAGGCGGTCAAAGCCCCTCCCAGATCCAACAGGGTAGTGATAGTTAAGTTCATACTGTTTCAACACAACCGTACTCCAGCAACTCGGTTTACTTGATGTGCTGTGTCTGTAGCCCTGAGGACCTCAGCATGCCAAAGTCCTCAATAGCTCAGACATTCAGCTAGACTTTCTTCAGCACCTCTGGGTGGACAGGGTAATTAGAGTCCTGTAAGATCTTTTAGATGGCTTTGAAAGGCCTCAGGGATGGACTTCCTACCTTTGCTCTGCAGAATGAACAACATGGTATCAAAACCCCTCTGAATCCATATTTCTACGCCTGTGTGGTACGTGGTCGCTGATGTTGAAGCTCACAAGTGATCAAAGTGCAAAGACTGAGTTATCAATAGACTGTCCCGCCATAGACACAGACACACACACACACGCGCACACACGCACACGCACGCACGCACACACGCACACGCACGCACGCGCGCACACACACGCACGCACACACACATACCCACACACGCACGCACACACACACACACGCACGCACACACGCACACACACGCGCAGCACACACACGCTACAGCACACACACTGCTGCAGCACACACACGCACGCCTGACGCACACACACAAGCACACACACGCACGCACACGCACGCACACACACCCACACACACGCGCACACACACACGCGCGCACACACACACGCGCACACACACACGCACGCACACACACACACACACCCACACACACGCGCACACACACACGCACGCACGCGCACACACACACGCACACACACACACACACACACACACACAAGCACACACACACGCGCACACACACACGCACGCACGCGCACGCACACACACAAGCACACACACACGCACACACGCACACACACGCATGCACACACACATACCCACACACGCACGCACGCGCACACACACACGCACACACACACAAGCACACACATACGCACACACGCACACACACGCACACACACGCACGCACACACACCCACACACGCGCGCACACACACACACGCGCACACACACACGCACGCACGCGCACACACACACGCGCACACACACACAAGCACACACACACGCACACACGCACACACACGCATGCACACACACATACCCACACGCGCACGCACGCACGCACACACGCACACACGCACGCACGCACGCACACACACGCACACACACACGCACGCACGCACACACCAAACAGCTTCTTCTGGACATGGCAGGTTTCTGCACTCAGTAACCCACAGCAGCCCTGGCTGCCTGCATAAGACCTGCCCTGTATCAAGCCAGTAAACACTGCAGCACAAAGTGGGAAAGGGTCCCAAGCTGCCTCCCCTCACTGGAGTGCTGTGGACAGTTGGTGGCTTTTGGAGTAGGGAAAATAAGTTTTCCTCGAGGGTATGGTTCCTCGTAAGTCAACCGTGTTCTAGTGCCTGTTCCCACACCCACAAGTATGCAGGTTGCATAACTTGGGAGTCAATGGGTTATCAAAAAAGAAAAGAATGAGGACGAGGAGCTGGGGGTGGGGATGGAAATGCACCTGGGAGGAGGTGGGGGAGGGATGAGAGTGAACATCATCAAAATGCATTGTATGAGATTCCCAAAGAACTGATGCAAATTTAAAAAAAAAAAATCATAACTAAAAGCAAGCTTTGTAAATGACCAGGCAGGCCTAGAAAATGAAAGCATGGTGTCGAGTTCCGGAAGACGAGCATTTTACACTGCTGGCATCCTTCCGCAAACCCAGTATTCTAGAGGAGTATGGTTATGAGCTGGTCAGAAAAGTTTTTTCTCCGAAGCAGTTCAGCTGAAGCTGGCAGTTCCTGAGGAGGCCCGCCCTACCAGACAGGGACCCGCTTCCAGATAATTCGTTTGAGTGATTTCAATGCAGGGCTGTGAAGTTGAGTGTGCAGGATTCCAGGTGAATCAAGAGCCAGCCGCTTTAGGCTGCGCCTTCTAGCTCACATGCCATTCTGTGATTCCGTGTTCCCCAGCTCCTGTGAACTCCCAGCCGAGGCGGAGCTTGGTTGCCATGCAGATCCTCATTAGAGACGTTCAAAGTGCTAAGGAGTACCAGTGAGTTTGGGGAGACTTTTCCTTGACGTGGTCCTAATGCAATGAGAACATCTTTCTTCAATTGAAGGAGCTAGCTGGGGGAAGTAATGGGCGGGGCCGGGGGATGACTCCGTTAGTGAAGTGTCCGTTAAGTACACAAAGCAACCTGAGTCCAGACCTTAGCACATGCACAAAACAGGCAGACATGGTGACACATGCCTGTCTCCAGTACTGGGGAGGTGGAAACAGACAGACCTCTAGGGCTCTCCCGCCAGTGGGTCCGTCTGAATCAGTGAATCCCAGGTTCAGTGAGAGACCCATCCCAAAACAAAACAAAAGCAAAAGCAAAACACGATGAACGTCTAACAAATGATTCAACCTTTAGCCTTCACACTTACCTATACCTGTGCACACAAAAAAGGACAATAATATTTTTATGCAAGCAATGCCCAAACCGTAACAAGGGAGTCAGTCATGCTTTCTTATCTTACATTTTCTTCCTTTAATTTTCTCAAAGGAAAGAGGAGTAAGGAGCTGTTGAACCGAGCGGGGAATTTAGGGGGTCGGGGTGTGGTTTCCCCAAGTTTGTTCATTCTGGCAGCCTTTCATTTGCTCCCTGCAGATCAATGCCTGTCTCCTGTCACTCCCCCTCAGTCTGGCAGCCTGAAAGAAACCAGTCTCTCCCAGAGTGAGGCGCACTGGTGGGGTGTGGGTTGGGACATCTATCACAGATCTGAGTTTGGGGGCTCCTTCTTCCTGAAGAGAGCTGATGAAGCCAGCACATCTGCTCTGCTTAAGACCAAATGTTTGCTCGGGGGGAAATATAATCAGTTTTTAATTAAGAAAGCTTTGACAAGAGTAAAATCACAGGAAGAAATATGTTTGCTTTCTCTTCGGTCCTAAAAGAGACTGTCCCTGGAAATAACTTCTCCTCAGGATTGGCTTTCCTTACTCTCAGCTGTGTAGAGCCTGAGGTTTCCCGTGACCCACAGGGGACAGGCTTGAGCAAGACTCAGCTTGGGGGGCTATATCCAAGAGTATTTTTGTAGTGTGTGTGTGTGTGTGTGTGTTTGTGTGTGTGTGTGTGTATGCATGTGTGTGTGTAGTATGTGTACATATAGTGTTGTGTAGTGTGTGTGTGTGGTATGTGTTTAGTGTGTGTATATGTAGTGTTGTGTAGTGTGTGTATGTGTATAATATGTGTTTATACAGTGTGTGTGTGTATATGTGTATGTGTTTATGTGTTGCATGTATGTGTATATGTCTATGTGTGCAATGCATGCCAAGGCCATAAGTCTATGTCACCCATCTTCCTCAGCGTCTTTCCATCTTGGTTTTGTAGATGGGGCCTGATGGGAGATGTTATTCTGTATATATGTTTCTCATACTGGTTAATAAAGCCCTGCTGGCCAATAGGAAACAAGATAGGTGGGGCTAGGAGACCAGGAGGAGGAAATAGGAAGTAGTAGGGAGGGGTCGAGATGTAGCCCGGGAAGAAGCAGGACGCCTGCCGCGCGGCTCCCCAATAAGACGACCACGTGTAAATACTTAGATAAGTAGAAATGGGTTAATGATTAAGGCAGAGCTAGCCCATTAACAATAATGGTAACTGGCCAACAGGATTGTATCAAATACAGAGTCTCTGAGTGTTATTTGGGGCACACGTGGTTGTGGGACCATGGCGGCAGAACCAGCGGCAGCCGGCAGGGAAACCTGCCGTAACAGGGGCCTCTCTCTGGTTTAGGCAGGCTGGCTGGCCAGTGAGCCACCAGAATCAAGCTACTTCTCCAGCACAGGATTACAGACACGTGCTGCCACATCTGGCCATTGTGTGCATTTGAACTCTGGTTTTCCTTGTCCAGCACGTACTTTACCAATGCTACCAAATTCCCAGCCCAGCATACATGTTGATAGTGCTTGTTTTACCTAAAGAGACATAACAAGATCTTGTGCAAAGTTGTGGTGCCCAAAATCCTATCCTGTAACAGCAAAGGTTTGGGTTCTAGAATATGCCAGGGAAGGACAAACAAAGATACACTGGGGCTTAACTTAAACTAGAGGCAAAGGAGATGCTGGGAAGGGAAGGGGGTCATGTTGGAAGCCTTGATCAAACTAAGGAAAGATAAACTAGCCCCTGAATCCTGGCTGCACCTGACAGAAAGAAGGGAGCCTAGAGGTGTCTAAGCGGGGCTGCTTGACAGGTGTGGGTACCAGGAAGCAGAAATCGGTAACTCTGAGTCATAAAACCAGGAAGGCACTGAACATGTGGACAGTGCAGCAGACAAGGAAGCAACAACCTTGTGTTGGGCCAATATCCAAAGGAAAAAACACCACTTCAGGCTACTTGCTGTGGTTTGTGAGAGAGAGACTCTAGCTCTCTGATAACTGTGTAGACTCCTGTTGTCGCTGTCCTTATCTGAACACAGCGTTTTCATAAGCCTGAACTTTTAAAGCTTTCAAGGACTCCTAGGGATTTCTATGCGAATCTGGGGTGTGTGTGTGTGTGTGTGTGTGTGTGTGTGTTGCTGTGATGCATGCACACCCATGTGCAGTGTCTTTCTGAGGATCAATCTCCAGAGCTTATATATCCTAGACAGGTGCTTTATCAGAGACCTACCTTCCAGCCCTCTCTTTACTTAAGGTAGAATATCACTAAGTCTCTCAAGCTCCCCACTCAGGAGGTGTAACTTTTGATCCTTCTGCCTTAGCCTTCCAGCTGATTACAGGCCTGGCTGAGCATCTTTGTCTTTAAAATGACATTCTTGGCTGAGAATTCTCCTACTTTGGAGGGGTTTAACGCTGAATGTCTGTAGTTGGGGGAGACATTATTAGGGTGCAACTTCAGCTTACATCTCTCCTGGATGTGCTGATGGTCCACAGACCGAGGAACCTTGGCAAGGAGCCCGCAATTCTGCAACTACCGCAAGGTCCCTGACCCTGTCATTTTTACCTTGAAACTCTTGAGTTCCTCCAGAGGAAGGCACATCATCTGGTGCCTTTCTGTAGGGGTAGTGGTGTGTGTGCGAGTGCGTGTACACACGTGTGCATGGCTCAGGGCGTGTATGAGGCCAAAGGACAATTTTGGGGAGCAGGTTTGACTTCGGGTTCTGGGGATTCCACCGGAGTTGTCAGAGATCACGCTCCGGTCATCAGACTTGCACAGTAAGTTCTTGCTGAGCCTCTGGTAAACTTCATTTTCTTCTGCGTTAACACAAGAATGAATGTTTTGGAAGGCAATCCGTCTTGAGAGAACTTCTGGTAGACTCAAATGAGATGCTGTAAGTGAAACAATCTTACAAACTTTCAGCTGCACCCACACATACAAGGCACCATGTATGTAGGAAGTATGATTCTACTATGGAAAGAACACTAAACCCAGAAAAACTGGTGAGTGTTCAGATATAAGATAATTCAGATTTGGCCACCCTCACCTAAACAAAATCAACCATAACGTGAAACGTAATATATGTATTTCATATTTATAGCGAAAAGTTCATAGTTATATAGAAAAGCTTGCTATTCTGTAGATGGTACCATAAATAGCTGTGTCTGAGGTTGTTTTTGAAAGTAAAATGTCAGAGGCCAGTGACGTGGCTGAGGGGGTAAAAGCACTTGCCACCATAGTCTAACTCCTCAGCCAACACAGTGAAATCTACAAGGAGAGTGATGGCCACAGCCATCTATGGAGGCCACCATGGCAAGGGACACAGAAGGTGGCAGGGGTAAGAGAGTGGCTTTAAACTGTCACCATACTTAATGTTGTCAGTGTTTCCTATCCCAAGGGTAAAGCCTGTGGCTAAGAACAAATCCCAGTTCACTCATGCTCCAGGGTGCAGCTCCCTTTCTCATAGTCATGACTAAATAGCCAGCAAAAGCAACCAAGGGGTTATTTGAGCTCCTTTTCAGGACAGATTAAGAACAGTTACACCACTGTGGCAGCAGGAGCGAGAGGCAGCTGGCACACTGCGCCACCAGTCAGAGAAAGAGACCAACACCAGGTCCAGCTTATGTCCGTTCTCCTTACTCAGTTGGAGACCTTGGTGTGCGGGATGGAGCCTCCTATAGTCAAGGGTAGGTCCTCCCAGCTCTTGAAACCTAGAAACTACGACACAGGCTCTCCCAGAGTTTTCTCTCCAGGGTGACTCTCTCGGAGCCTCACAGACACACCTCGGGGATTGTCCCCTGAGTAATTCCAGACCCTGTGAGGTTGACAGCGTCTCATGGAAGAGGCAGGTCTGTGTTGTGGCACTCTGCTATTGCCCTTAGCTGGATACAGCCCTTTCCCCATCATTAACAATCCGATCCGCCTGAGTCAGGGTAAGTGTGCAGCACGGTGTGCCCTGAAACTGTCACAGCGAAACAGCTGCACAGCCAGATCGCCCCCAATCTTTCACCAATAGAGAAACACAAATGACCTGCACCATCGGCCTGGGGCCTACATCATCGTGAGGTCTGTTCCGTGGCTCATAGGGTGCGGCCGGAGGGTGCGGCCGGAGGGTGCAGAGCAAACGCGGCAAGACAGCCACAGCTGGGCTTATGTGTTGCATGAACAAGTTACCTTGTATCTTTTGGCTTCTGCTGGGAGGATTTCAGCCCCTCCCCAACCCCAACACAGAGCTGCTTTGAGCCAGACACTCTGTGGGACTCTGGGACTAAGAACGAATACGATCCACTTCCTGTCCTGAGGAACAGAAAAATTCAGTAGCATAGGTCAGCACAGGAGGTAAGTATTGAGAGGCCAGAAGAGATGGATCAGAGGGGAACAGAGGGGAAGAAGAAAGCAGAGCTGCACGTTTTGGTAATTAGGACCAAGGTTTCTGGTTCATACCAAATGCATTAATGCATGCGTGAAAATGTTATTACAAACCAGTATTTTGTATAATTTACATGAATTTTTTTAATGTTAAAATGTAAACGCTGGGTCTTTAAAACTATACCTTAGTTCATTTTCTCAGGAGCCCAGTGATGTCTTAATTACCACTAATGCCACCTGTTGACCACAGGAGGAACTGACATAAATGGGGCGTGCCCTGCACTAGTATTGGTCTTTCTCCATAAGAACTTTGTGGTGTAGGACACAAAGTCGAGGCCCATCTGTATGTGATGGTCTCCTTAATGTAGAGGGCGCAGAGAGGACCACGGCTAACGATATACAGGCACCCAGGGCCGATTGCCTTGGGGACTAAACCAACTGCGTGTAATCAGCTGCTTGCCTTGTCTGAGGATCAGATCTTACTAGTTCTGCAGGGAAACAGCATTTGCTGAACCTGACAAGGCCGCTGCACACATGAACTCACAGGAGCTATGACCATGTGCACAAGACCTGCCTGCACTAGATCAGGCCAGCAAAACCCCAGCAAGGGTGGAGGAGGGGGGGGGGTTCATGATGTCCTGACCACACAGCTGGGAAACCATTGACACTGATGGCTGCGGGGGGGGGGGGGAGGAACAGAGGGGGATGGGGAGTCAGTGTCCTTCAGGGAGGCCACCCATGCCCCAGTAGATGGTCCTACACCCATGCACATAAGTGGGCACTGTGGGTTTAACGTAAGAGCAGATCAAGTCAGAAAGGGAAGTAGTGGAGAAGGGGGAAATTTAAGGGGAGGGGGCGAATTGGGAGCACATTAGGTCAAAGCAGATTACACATATGCACAACCTTCTCAAATAACAAGAGTAGGTTTTAAAAAGGACGGTATCATAGCTATGCCACAGAACTACTGAAGCACAAAGCTAGTCAGATGTATAAAAGGACATTTCACATGCTGGAGGGGAGAATTTGCACCTTTGAGCAGCTACTGGGAAACCTTACTCATACCCACTACTACTGGACGTTCCCACATGCCACTTCACCTTTGAGAATGCAGACTAACACCGATGTGTTTAAGTGAGTGAGTACTGGGGAACGTGTTTAAGAACTTCAAAATAACCCAGTGCGTAATTATTTTTTAAAAGCTGAAAATAACCGAGATTTTCAGCAACAGGAAAGAGGCTGCAGGCACTGTAGAGTGTGACCGCAAGTAACACACATTAGACACTGGCTTCACAGCGAAACGGATGATTCAGGCACCAACAGGACAGATCATGTGACTCCATGCAAATGACATACAGAAACAGGCTAAATTAATAAGTGCTGTTAAAAGGCAGCGTGATGACTATCGTCTTAGTCGTCGTTCTATTGCTGTGAAGAGACACTGTGATCACAGCAACTATTAGGAAAGAAAACATTTAACAGGGGCTGGCTTACAGTTTCAGAGTGTTAGTTCACGATCATGGTGGCATATAGGCAGACAATGGAGGGGTAGCTGAGAGCTACATCCTGATCAATAGGCAGAGACAGAGAGGGGGAGAGAGAGAGCAAGAGAGAGCAAGAGAGAGCGAGAGAGCGAGAGGAGAGAGAGCTAGAGAGAGCGAGAGAGCGAGAGAGTGAGAGAGTGAGAGAGAGCAAGAGAGTGAGAGAGTGAGAGAGAGCGAGAGGAGAGAGAGAGCTAGAGAGAGATTGAGAGAGAGTGAGAGAGAGTGAGAGAGAGTGAGAGGAGAGAGAGATCGAGAGAGAGCTAAAGCTAGAGAGAGAAAGTGAGAGAGCAAAAAGAGAGAGTGAGAGAGCGAGAGGAGAGAGAGAGCTAGAGAGAGCTAGAGCTAGAGAGAGAGCACGAGAGAGAGGAGAGAGAGCTACAGAGAGCGAGAGAGAGCAAGAGAGTGAGAGAGTGAGAGAGCGAGAGGAGAGAGAGAGCTAGAGAGAGCTAGAGCTAGAGAGAGAGAGCATGAAAGAGAGGAGAGAGAGCTAGAGAGCAAGAGAGAGCAAGAGAGAGCGAGAGGAGAGAGAGGTAGAGAGAGCTAGAGAGATCTAGAGAGAGCTAGAGAGATCTAGAGAGAGCTAGAGAGAGAGCAAGAGAGTGAGAGAGAGCGAGAGAGTGAGAGGAGAGAGAGGTAGAGAGATCTAGAGAGAGCTAGAGAGAGAGCAAGAGAGTGAGAGAGAGCGAGAGAGCGAGAGGAGAGAGCTAGAGCTAGAGAGAGTGAGAGAGCACGAGAGAGGGAGCGGGACAGAGAAAAGAGAGAGAGAGAGAGAGAGAGAGAGAGAGAGAGAGAGAGAGAGAGAGAGAGAGAGCCTAGTCCTTACATGGGCTTTTGAAGTCTCAAAACTAACCCCCAGGCCCCCAGGCCACACCTACTCCGACAAAGCCACACCCCCTAATCCTTCTAATTCTTTCAACTAGTGCCACTCCCTGGTGCCTAAGCATTCAAATACGTGAGCCCACAGGGGCCATTCTTACTTAAATCACACAGTTGTCATCACAGCGGGGATCAGTTACTGGAGGGAACAAACACCATGGGAATCCCTAAAAGCCTGATGTTGCTCTCCACATATCTGAAACTATTTACACTGTAAAATTTTTATTAGCATATTAGTAGTGTTAGGAGTGTTGAAGGCATCTTCATGTGCTAAAACACTCAGGGGAGAGCATGGTTGATAAAAAGTGTCCGGTATATGTTAATATTTTATGTGGGTATCAGGACATCGCCAGGACAGTGTCAAGAAGTGGGGTGCATATGGAGGAGAGCTCGGGGGCTACTATTCACTCAGGGATACCCTCATCTCAGTAGGCAGTCACCACGATCGAAGGGACAGCTTGCTTCTGACTGCAGAGCCCGCGGAACATCTTACATGGGACATGGTCGGGAAGGAGCAGCTGCATGCACTCCACGGCAACCATTCACAAATCAGCCCATGGCCCCGTCTGGCCAGGGAGCTGTGGTTTCCTACGGCTGCTTGCTTTCCTGTAACTGGCCATGGCCTTGAGCAAACCAGTTCACGGGAAACAAGAGGTCCTGTGATATCTGGAGGCAAAGCAAACCTACCGACGGCAGAATGCCAAAACCAGACTCTGGGGTGACCGGTAGGATTTCTGCGCTGACTGTTCTTGCTTTCGATGATGAGTAAATAGAAAACTCATGAGATTCGAGTGCACGGAGGCTAAGGGAGCAAGTGGCGAGCATGCCTCCTGTGAAATACCACACTGCACTCTGAAGTAAGTGGCCTCGCCTTTCTGTGTAAGCCCAAGGACTGAATACTCACGGCCACCAAGGACTGCAGGGAAGAAGGGACCCAAGCTCCCATTTCTCAAACCCGAGAAACTTAAACCTTAATTCTGGCGTGACATCATGGCGACCCGCTGGCTGTATCCCCAAGCCCCTATTCAGCTCTCTGACATTTTCCACTTACATGTGACAGTCAGCTCAATTCTGGAAATAACAGACTCCATCCACAGGTGAGCGGGCGACCCACATAAGCCAGCCGAATGGAACAAATCTCATGCTCTTTCAAGGATGTGGTCCCCTTGTCTGAACAGGGTCACACGTGGACAGGAGAAGGCTTGGAACTGCGGCAGCCCTTTGTTACTATGGAGACAGCCAGAGTCAAAATGATACCCAGATCTGGAGCGGTGGGGGCAGGGACAAGAGAGCCATGAATGATATAGTCGCAGATAGTCACAGTCCTGATGACTCTGCACCAAATGTCACCTGAAGCCTGACTCACCTTTGGCCGCCTGATGCCACACACTTGAGCCTGTATGTTCCCTTTGTTGTCTTAAGCCAGTTTGATTTGGTTTTATTTCTAAAAATAGTGTCCTGGGGCTGGAGAGACGGCTCAGTGGTTAAAATCCCTTGCGCTCTTGCAGAAGACCTACGTTTGGTTCCCAACACCTTCCCTGTCTGGCCTCTGTGTGTGCACACAAACAGAGCATTTTGACTTTTTACCTATTTACTTAAAAAAGTATATCCCATTATTCATTCTCTCCCTGAATTGTTTGTACGGCATGCCTTTATGAAGGAGATTAAATAAATGTTTCAAATCATATACTTCTGAAGTATTTTCCCAAAACTGAACTTGCTTTGGGATACAACAAATGCTTGACTGTCATCAGATACCAATGTGACAAGCCTTTTCCCTCATTTTGTTTCTTCCCTCTCTCTCCCTGTGTGTGTGTGTGTGCATGTTCACATGTGAGTGTATGCACAGGTGCATGTACATATGTATGCACACATGTGGGGTGGCATGAGTCCGAGGTTGGAGCCG
>JANBXA010000642.1:34752500-34815000 GCA_030556225.1 Cricetiscus sungorus
CACGTGCACACACACAGACACATATGTGCGTGCACACACAGACATACACACGAGCGCACACACGTACACACACATGTGCATGCACACAGACACACAAGTCCGCGCACACACACATACACACACAGACACACACAGTTCCATCCCTATGACTACAATTGGAAGTGAAAACTCATGAGAATAGTTGCTCTTGCTGATATAGAATATGAATGCTCAGACTCAGGGGAGAAAGAACAAGCAAACCAGCGCAATTATTTCCAGTCTCAGTCTTCGTGTTCCAGATATTGCAAAGAAGAAAAGAGGTATTGCGAAAATTGCCTGGGGATATCACCCCAAATGTTTCAAATTACTATTCTGAACATTCATTAACCATCGGAACTATGCTATGCTAAATACAGTCTTCGGTAGACATCAATCAAAACCACATTTTCTCACAAATGAAGGGGGGGAAACTCTGGCATCTTTGTCCCTTTTGATTCTTTTCTCGGAGAAAACACTGCTTTAAATCACCATTTGCTCTCATAATGGACCAGTGCCTTTGAGGCCGCTGCTGCTTAAAGTGCTCTTAATATGCAGTCAGAATACATGTAAAGTTTGCACTGATTACATGTAGCTCAGAGGATTTCAAAACATCTCCCTGGAATGTTTCTTTCTCTTCAGAACTCCCCTGTGAGTCTCCTGGAGGTTGGGTTTCAACAGAGCACAGTGGCCAAGTTTCATCTTGGAAACCAACTTCATCTTGGAAACCATCTTGGAAAGGGGAGACCTCAAGGGTTCTCACAGAGAGCCTCTGACTTACCTGAAGCAGTGACCAAAACAAACATCCTGCTCAGAGGCAGAGGTGTCAGCGGCAGCACAGGCAGCGGCAGCAGCAGCAGGGGTGGGGAGGTGTGGGGAGGGGTGGGGAGGGGTGGCTCTCTCTCCTCCCCACTTCCTGGGACAGCTCTGGTTTTAGTTCCCTCCCTCGCACTTGTCAGAGCCTCTTCCAACAGACCTTGGTGTGCTCAGTTTTAGTTTCTGCTGAGTTTGATGGTCCCATGTGACATGTGGCTGTCTTGCTTGTGCCATCCTCGGAGCTTGACAGGCCCAACTCTTAAAGGTGCCTTCACTTGAACACTGTGTTGTATATGCCGCTCTTGAGGTCTTGGGGACTCTTTTTCCTGAGCCACCCTATGTACCTACCACAGGGGATCTCCATCCTGACCCGCCCATCCCATTCTCTACATCCATCCCCTCATGCAAAGTGCAACTCCCTAGAGGATTGGTCCAGGAAGACGTGGAGCATCATGCTGGAGGGCGTAGGGAGCAAAGCTGCTCCTCTTGTAGCTTCCAGGAAGCAGAGAGAATGAAGAGACTACAGATGGGATAGACCCTTCAAAGGCCCACTCCAACAGACATCCTCCAATCAGACTCCACCTCCCACAGTTCACCACCTCTCCATCATCCGTGTAAGTATAAATCCATCTGTGAATTGTGCAGGGCAGAGCCCACAGGATCCGGTCACCTCTCAATGACAAGATCTACTGGTTGAGGACCAAGCCTTCATCTCATGAGCCTTTGGGAGGTCATGCCAGACACAAACATAATAAAGAAAAATATTCTTTTCATTTTTATTCTTACCTCAAACTAAGCATGTCTTTGATTTTTCAGAGTATGGCCTCGTTTTTATAAAAGCACACATATGTGAATACTAGTTGTTGGCTGTTTATTCTACAGATCAGCTCACCTTGTGTGCCTTTAGGTATAGAACATAGACAGTCCATCTAACACGCATGGACAGCCGAGGCTAGGGTAAAAGCAAAGTCAAAGAAATGAAGCAAGTACTACATATTGGACATTTGTCTGCTCCTGTCTCCCAGAATGTCAAATCTTCAGGGGCAGTGGTTGGTTGGTTTTGTATTTTGGTTTTTTGTTTGTATATATCCAATATAACAACAAAGAATAAGGTGTGTGTGTGTGTGTGCGTGTGCGTGCGTGCATGTGTGTGTATGTGTGTGCACACAAATGCGAGCATATGTGGGGGTCAAAGACAACTTTGGACATCAGTTCTGGCCTTTGACCTTGTTTGAGACGGGGTCTCTCGTGTTTCACTGATAGGTACCCAGAGCCGTCAGTCATTCTCCTGCCTTCATCTTCCGCCTCCCTGTGGGCATACAGGAATTACAGATGTGAACTGTGTGTGGCTTCTGTGTATGTTCTGGGGATCTAAATTCAGATAATCGAGCTTGAGGATGCGTGATTTACCCACTGCTCCATCTTCCCAACAAAAGAATGAATTATTGATTAAACGATATTATCGCTAAGAGAGTTTGAGTGACAGAATGCAAGAACCCAAATGCTCCACAGGATTTACAGAAACAAGCTCCCAGAGTAGCAATGCACTGTGCCCATTACAGCTTTCTAAATGGTGGCCACAACCACTTTTTAAGGCCTCTATGGGGTCACAATTGACACAGGCAAGGCACTGGAAGAGATGGGAGAGAGTAGTGTCTGTGCATCCCAGTGTGCGTTGTGTTTGGGAACCAAATCCTTCAGCATGGCATGGAAGACAGCTTGTGGTCAGTGTCCGAGGCTCCTAGTTCTGCACACCAGACCTCCATCTGGAAAGCCCTCAGAGAACCCTGTTTCTGGAGGGAGACTGGAGCTGTGAGTGGTAGGGGATGCAGTGGGTTATGTGTACAATGAAGGGTAGTGACTGCTCACTGTCCCAACACGAGACAAGTTGCACCATGTGCTCTGTAAGGCGAACTCTGAGGCACCTGTATTACCCATTCATCTTTTGAACTCATCTTTCACTTACCAACATTTTTGTTTCCATTTTTGATATGTTTTACTGAGACAGGGCTATTCTACATAGGCTATTCTACATAGCCAGGAACAATGCATAGCATAGGCTAGCTCCACGATTCCTCCTGTTTTGAGATTACAGGTGTACAGCTACCCAGACACTGTAGTGTTTTGTTGTCGTATATTGCAGGCTAGCCTCAAACTGCCTGTGTGGCTGATGATAACTTTGAACTTCTGATCTCCCCCAGGCTCCGCACCTCCCTAGTTCTGGAATTACTCACATATGCCACCATGTCTAATTCATGTGATGCTGGCTATACAATTAAGATCCTCAGCCATGCTAGGAAAGTTCTCTACCAACTAAGCTACACATCCCATCATATGTGAAAACAAGAGAAAGGATACTTTCCTAGTTAACTTTATCAAGTTGACATAGCCTACAGCAGCTGTTTTGCTATGTCCACAAGACTCCCTTTGGGGGGTCAAACGACCCTTTCACTGGGGTTGCCTAAGACCATCTGCATGTCATATACTTACATCACAACTCATAACAGAAGCAAAATCACACTTATGAAGTAGTAATGGAAATAAATTTATGGTTGGGAGTCACAACATGAGGGACTGCATTGAGGGATCATAGCGTTAGGAAGGTTGAGAACTATCACCAGAGTCATCCGAGAGGAAAGCCTCCGCTGGGGATCTGGCTAGATCAGATTGGCCTGTGGGCATGTCTCTAGGGAGTGGTCTTAATTGTGAATGGGTGTGGGAGGGCCTGGTCCACTGTAGGCAGAACCACAGGGTGAGCCAGCAAGCAGCATCCTCTATGGTTTCTGCCTCAAGTTCTTGCCCTGCTTGAGTTGTTGACCTCACATCCCTCAGTGATGAACTATGACCTGGAAGTGTTAAAATAAACCCTTCCTCTCCTATGCTGCTTTTGGTCAGAGTGTTTTTATCACAACAGGAAGGAAACTAAAGTAGGCATCTACCAGGTACATCATGGAAAGCAACACATGGAAGAAGTCAAGTCCCCATCTTCAGATGGTTAGTAAGCCGAGATCACTCACATTTGAGTAGCCTCAGGGTATCACTTAGGTCTGGAGCCCTATGACGTGGTCCTGGACACATGAGTCCACATGTGCAGGCATACACGCACACACACACACACACACACACACACACACACACACACACACACACAGGTACCCTGAATACAACTATTTTATGAGAAGAAAACATACATTATTCCGTTGAAGACAGCTTAGTTGGCAGCAGCCCTTGCCTGCCCAAGCATGAGAACTTAAATCTGAGTCCCCAGATCCCATCCATGTAAAAAAGCTGCATGTGGCTGCATATGTACCTGTAACCATGGTGCTGTAGTTCAGAGAAAAGACTCCAGGGTCAGTAAGAGACTGTCTCAAAGGAGTAACTCAGGGAGTGATAGAGTGTGATACCCAATAGCCTTCCCACTGGCCTGAGGCATAGGCGTGCACACACACACACACACACACACACACACACATAAACGCACGACCACACACACAAACAATCTAGACCAGCTCTATCTGGTGGACGTAGCTAAGGATTCCGCAGTGAGAGAAGAGCTCCTCACTTGGGGTGGGGGCACAAAGCAGGGAGAGAGAAGAGATGGCCTCTCAGTACCAAGATCAGATGGATGTAAAGAGGCCTGGAGAAGCTTCAAGAAGTACCCCTAATGTGTTGTTTTGAGGAGAAGGAGAGGAAGGAAATATGTAAATTCCATTTCCAACAGCTCCCATAAACAGACAGGGAAGCCGCAGTCTGTGTCTGAAGTACTAATTGCTCACCACCAGGCATATCAAAACTGAAGCACCCTGATCTGTAAATTTAACTCACGCATACAGGAGAAAATGGCCACTTCCTAAAATAAATACTCGGGGGGAGAGCTGATTTTAGATGGGCTTGTCTATTAAAACTTTTGAGTAAAAACGTGGAGCATGGAGGAAATAAATAGAGGATTGGACGCTGGCTCCCATTACCATACAGCATCACAAAGCGGGAGGTCAGGGCCCAGCTTTGCTCTTCACCCACAGAGGAACTAGATGGCAGCTTGCACAAGCTGACCCCTCACAAGTCTGTTCTGCTTAGGGTGGAGTGGAGGGCGGGGTAAGGACCGAGTGAGAGGGATTTTGTGTTGCTCTTAAAATCCCAGCCCATGATCATCTCCCTCGCCTCAAAATACCAGCTGGGCATCAAAAGAGACAAAATGGAAAGGAAAAATCACACACACATGAAAACATCCATGCATCCTACAGGCCAAGCACACTGTCAAGCTGAAACACAACCATTCCCAATTCTACCATTCTCAAGTACAAATGGCTTTCATTCATCGCTTCACAAGCGAACAAGAAGCCCGCCTGGCTCTGCTGTTGGGGTTCAGCTCCCACACAGGCTCCAGGCTTCATCCCTGTCCTGCTTTTTTTTTTTCACAGACCTGGACTTCTTTTGAAACACCGTGCTGCTCACATTAAATTATCTCCTCTCCTTTTCTTCCCGTGCTTAATAGTCACTTGACCCCACAGAAAGTAAAATTTGACAAATGGTGGTGTTACTGAAAATACTTCAAATGGAGGCAGGACAAGAATAGCATGGCAGACGGGCACAGGGACCACTCTGTCTGTGGAACTGACCTAACATTACTACTGCCTGCATGATGACTCACCATCAGGGGTTTGAGAAGGGACACATCACTGAAGGGAAATCTGAGCACAACTGAGCCAGGCCAGAAGGCTGCTCAAAAGGAATGAGCTCAACCAGGCCTCTCCATGCAGCTTCTAGAGGCCAGGGTTCCTTCTAGGTAAGGAGTGGGGCTCCAATTAGACATTGTCACCACAGAGAATTTGACAATAGGTACGAGAAGAGGACCTACTATGTGCTTTGCCTCCATGCCATGAATTGTATTATGTTAGTTATTGTTAGTGTGAATGTGGTGTATAGCCATTGTGCTATTTATTTATTATTGGTGTATATGTGGTGTGTGTGTGTGTGTGTGTGTGTGTGTGTGTGTGTGTGTGTGTGTGATGTGGACGAGGGCATGCCATGGTGTGGGTGTGGAAGTCAGAGACCAAATCTGTGTAGTAAATTCTCTCCTTATACCTTTGTGCGGGTTCCCAGGATGGACTTGAGATCTCCAGATCTGAGCCGGAAGCTTTTCACCCTTTGAGCCATCTCCCGTGATCTTCATAAAGGAATCAAAGAAGGGTTAATTTATCGTCTTCTAGGGGGAGAGGTCTGGCACATGCCAGTAACCCCAGCATTTGAGAGGCTAAGGCAGGAGAGCCATGAGTTCCACGTGAGGCTGGGACACAAGGAAGACAGAGGGGCTATGAAATGGGCCCCTGGGTAAGTGGTCTGCTGTGCAAGTCTGAGGATGAGATCTCAGACCCCCACCATCCACATCAAACTGTGCACCATGACAAGTATCAGTACACCGGTGCTGGGAAGACAGACAGGCAGGTCTTAGTGCTTGCTGGCCAACCAGTTTAGCCAAATTGGCAAACTACAGATTATGTTAGGAACCTTGTCTCAAAACATAAGGTGAAGACTTGAAGTGGAAGACAGGACATCAATTTCTGACCTCCACTTAGGTGCATATAGGCGGCACACATGTGCACGCACACACACACACACACACACACACACTCACACACACACACTGGCATGCCCACACACACACACACACACTCACACACACACACACAGACACACACACTGGCATGCACACACACACTGACACAAACACTCACACACACGTATATGCATGTACACCATACATACACATATACACAATTACCAAATAAATAAAAAAAGTAGAAGATAGTACAGATAAGAGGGCAAAAGAGAAAGGAGAGAGAGAGAATAGAAACAAGGTAGTAAGCGCCGAGCAACTCCAAGGAGACACTCTTACAACAAGGGGAAATCAACAGGATGCCTGATTCATGAAAAATAATAACTGAGACCTCAGCTGTGGGTCCAAGAAGGAGATTAATCTTCTAGGTATCTACTGTGCACACAGCACTTTTCCTAGTGTTTAAAATATTGCCTAATATTAACTTTCAAAATAAAACCCATTAGATAGCTATAAACGTAACCACTCCAGAGGCAAAACCACTGAAGGTCAGGGAGAATAATACTATATGCAGTCCACCACGGCCGAAGTAGGGTTTGAGTCCAAGACTGCACAGACTCAACTTCCCCATTAACCAACACTGGAATAATGACAATAAATCAGCATTTGGGTTTTGGGAGTAGGCTGTTACCCACAGGAGTTGGGGCTACAAATCGGATATTTTTAAAGCACAATTAACAAATAAAGTAGCCCTGGAGACATCTCTTAATTTACCTTTATGTTTTCATCTCCGGGTCCCTAAAGGCACACAGGGGCAAGGATGGGCTGTAGTATTTTCCTGTGCTTTTAAACATTCATAGAAGGCACTGGCAGGAACCTGGAACCTTTGAGGCCAACGGACATAGCCTTCCCTTCCTACTTTGAAAAGGCGAATCGGCTTCACCTAGCACAGAAACGGAGTGAAGGAAAGTAAAAAGTCGAACGTTCTCATTTCTTCACAGGACTAACTTGACTTTTTAACCTATAGATGGGTTGCATTTGTATACTTTTGTTTGTGTATGTATATGCGAGCCTACACTTGCACGCACACACAAACAGAAGAACAACCTTGAATGCCATTCTTCGGGCAACACGCATCATCTTTTTTTAGACAGCCTCCCACTGGCCTCTCACTCACTAAGTAGGCTAGGTTGGCTGCCTGGTGAGTTCCAGGGATCCAGGGATCCTCTTGCAAGCCCAGCAATGGGAGGAGACAATCCTGGCTTTGTAGTGTGGGTTCTGGGGATAAAACTTAGCCCTCATGCTGAGCAGCAAGTGCTTGGCCAACTGTGCCATCTCAGCTGACGTGTATACCTTTATTTTAGACTAAATTCGGAGACTCCAATTATTCTAAATTGACGCCAATATTATCTTAAAGCCCATTATCTTAACATATTTATCGTCTCTGTGAGTGAGAATCCACAGGCAATAAGAACAGAAGAAAGTTTTAGGGAAGAAAAGGAAGAGAGAAATAGCAGCCAGCTGGGTGTCAGGGTATATATGTTTAACCCTGGGTACTCTGGAGGCAGAGGCAGGCAGATCTCTATACACTCAAGGCCAATCTAGCCTACCTAGTGAGTCACAGGCCAGCTAAGGCTATGTAGACAGACCCTGTCTCAAAACAACTTGAAACTTTAAATCTTGGAAACCATGAAAAGATCAGACAAGAAGAAGAAGTGTGCCTACAGTGGGGGTCCTCATGCCACAGGTTCCTGAAGGACCAGGATGTGGGGACAACTCAAACCCAGGGAAGGGGAGGAAAGCAGGGACTCAGAAGGACAGCCAGCTGGGGAGCAACAGAAGCAAGGTTTATGTGCACACTCTGGCAATCCCCGCTCTTCAGAGACTGAGCCAAGAGCACCAGGATAGCTTGGGCTACATAGCAAGACTCTGTCTCCAAAGAAACAAAACCAGAGCAATTTGATATGCAACCACCTCTGCCTCTCTGTGACGTCTTCCTCCATGAAGTCCCCCCACCGGACCTTACCCTAGTGATGGCTCACTCCAGCCATCACAGGCCTGAGGAACAATGACTCTCGGCTGGCCTTCCAAGGCGTTCATATGTGTCTCTTTATCAGAAACGGCCAAGAATTCTTTGCGACCACCGTACTCCTGCGTACAGCTTTTTGTCTAATTGGATGTTTCCCCCACAGCTATCACTGTAACACAGTGGACCCCCTCAGTACCACTGTACCAGGAGCTGCTCCAGATCGCTCTCCTTGCTTTTGCTACCTTTGGCTTCAAGATAAAGCTATGGATGAAACTCAGTTTTAAATTGTTTAATGTGTGTATGTGGTATGTGCTAATGGCATGTGTAAATGCATGCATGAAGGCCCACACGTCTCTGAACACACGGAGACCTGAGGAGGAGGATGGGTACCCCACTTTATCACACTCCAACATATTCCTTTGAGTCAGGGCCTCTACCTGGGCCTCCTACCTTTATTCCCATGGTTCAGGGGACGCAGCTGCATACGCTGAGGCCTCTGACACTTTATGTGGATTCTGTGGATCCAAACTTGGGTCTTCATGTCTATACAAGTGTTCTTACCCCCGGATCCCTCTCCCCAGCCCTTGAACCTGAACTTGCTATCTTGATGCTTATGTAACAAATATTATAAAACTTCGTACTGATCTGTACAGAAACAATGATTCCCTCCATCCATGGGCAGTGGAAGGCAGGATCTGGTTAAGTTGAGGTGATGAGAATGACTAGTTTTTAAGGAATATCAATAAATAATATCTAAAACACACACAAAAATCAATAAATGACAGAATGATCATGTTTCCCTTGGAGAGCAAAGGAAACAGCTCTGAAATGGTTGGTTCTAGGGGGTGGGACCCGAGCTGTGTACCGTTACAGCGTGGATCTCTGGAGATGGGGGCTTTTGTAAAGTACTTCCATGTAACCTTCAACACCAAAACCCAGCCAGGTATGTTTTCTCTAATCTATACTTAAGTGATTGTGGCCATCCTCTTCTTCCTCCTCCTCCTGGCCTTTGTTTCTCTCTTCTTCGTTTTTTGAGGGGGGGTCTCCCTTTATGGGCTACTCTGGCCTTGATCCTACAATCCTAGTGCCTCAGTTCCCCGAGCACTAGGGCGACAGGCATGCAGGACCATCTCCAACCACTTAGTGTTTTGCCTTTGCAATCTGTTTTTTTTTTTTTTTTTTTTTTTTTGCAAGATTCATCATTGGTCATGCGGCAAGGCCAAGCCAGGATGTCTGAATGATGAACTGCAGTAAAGGAGTCTAGGAAAACACATATCCAAATGCTACACACTAGGCAGTGGCACGGCAGCCCTTGAAAGTCCCCAAATGGATTCCTTCACAGAGAGATTCTCTAATATCTCTAAAATTACCCCATTGATTTTTTAAATGTGATTTATGTAGAGCTTTACAGCGATATATTCATCAAATACTGAAATATAAGGCTGCATTCAATCTACAATTTCCATACTATTACAGTGCGGATGATGCAATTACGGGAGATTACTACCTTAAGAGAACCTGGTTGTATCTGAATCAAAATCTCCTCTTCTCAAATTTTTTAAATGAGGCCATCAATCCATTACTGCCTCTCTCTAAGCATGTGTGTTAGGATGCATACGCTGAATGGGTTTTCTCCCTTTTAAAGTTGCTACGAAACACAGATTCACAGACATTATTAGATGTGCGATCAACCCCACTGAGTATTGTTGGAAATAAATGGCTTTAGTAAAGCTAACTGTTAAAGCTTCTGTTTGGCGTGAACATCTCACTATCTGTTTCTCTCCTATCTACAAAGCCCCTCTCAGATAATGCTTTGCTGATAACTCCCACGGGCCTGTGTATTCTGGAGCTGTTGAAAAACACTCAGATTTGTTTTTCATTGAATCTCGGTGACTTTGGCCCCCTGTGTTTAACATATCACAGGGTTTCAAATTAGACTGTTTCCTACTAGAAAGGAACACATCTAGAAGTTTCTTACAGACGCTAGCAATGTTTCATGTCTGCTTTTGTAAATTTAAGGAGCTGTGAAAAACTTCTGAAAAGGTTTGAGATGGTTTTGGGGGTAAAGGCGCTTCCCACTAATGCCTAAGGATGTGAATGGGATCCCACATCGTGGCAGGGACAGCTGGTCCCTGCATGCTCTCCTCTGTCCCTGACAGCGTGCCTGGTATACATGCCCCCACCGCCTCTCCATGAACATAGACATTTAAGATGTATTAATGTTTAAAATGAAACGGTTTTAACATGCTTTGGCTGTAGACATGACGTGGCTTGGACTGAAATCAGATCATGGGTTTAAATACCTAGCCTCTAGCTTGTGACGTTGTCTCTAAGAAGTGTATCTAGGGTCTACATACACATAGGGCTGTGTTACAGCCTTTCCTTGGCCCCATCTCAAATCTCTCTGCTCTGTGATAGACATGCAAGCTAAGCTGCAGCATGCTCCTGGTGCATGGAGCAACTGCAGCTATGGCTTCTCTAACATGATGGACTCTCGTCTCCTCAATTCATGAGGCAAAATGAGCCTCTTCTCTCCTGTAAGTGGCTTGGTTTCAGGTATTATCTCATAACTGAGAGGAACTGAGCAAATACAGATAATCAGTCCTGGGAGTAGGGCGCTCATCGTGGGAAACCCCATCACACAGGTCTTCAGAACTGGTTTATGGAAGGAGTGTGGGAGAATCTGGAGCATCGAGTAGGGGATAGGGCGGAGCTTACTGGGCCATTCTGGAGGGAACATTGAACAGAAATATGTTCAGTCAAGAGTAAGTACATTTGGTTTCAGAGGAGAGCTGGAAATTGGGCTGAAAGCCATGCTACATTATGTCAAAGAATCCAGCTATATTCTGTCCCTGTCCTGGGAAATTGAGCGATGGTGGGGGGAATTTCAAAACAGTGTAACATTCAGGCTTCAGCAAATTTACTACCCACCACTATTAACCAGGTTTACAGTGAGGAGAGAGAAGGAAAAGTTGGCTGCAAGAGGACCATGTGCATTGTCTTACCAAACAGCCCCCGAGTGACACACCGTCTCCTGACCTTCCCTCCCATGGTGCAGACTCACAATCCCCGGAAGCTCATGGTCGTGGAAGGCAAAGATGGCTCAGTAGCAGGAAGCAGACGAATACATTCTCTAGTCCTAACAGACTCACTAACAAGAAATATTTGATAGTACAAATGGTCCAAGGCATTTATGAAATCCAATATCCACTCCTAATTAAAACCTTTTAAATTAGATACCTGTCAAATAATATGCTCACCTACAAAAAAGTAGGAAAGAAATCAAAAGATGAATGTTAGAAGTCTTAGTCGACTCAGAAAAAAGAACAGTTTTAAGATTAATAAACCTCTTTTTGCAGGTTATGTCCTCAAAACACACAAAACCTTTTACTATTCAACTCCCTGCCCAGGCCTTTATCCTGTAAGATATGCAGCCATGACGTGGGTGTCTGTCACAGAGACAAGAGCAGAAATAAGCACTCAACAAAAGCAACTGGGAAAGAAACTAATATTTATATACACACAAATATTTACATATATACATATGCATGCACACCTGCCCTATGTGTTGAAATACTACATATGCATCATTTAAAACATTACCCAGAATACATAAAAATATGGAAGGGTAAGTGTTGGTTATATTTTAATGACAATGAACAACATTTGACCTCCCATTCTATTGAAAATAATCCCCATTTACGCAAAGATATATGATGTGTCTTAAGATTTCACAATAACAGATAAAATTATAAACACATTCTGTTCTTTTAGACTTATTTATTATATTCTATACGCACGAGTGTCTTGCCTGTGTGTATGTGTGTGCACTGCGTGTTCTGGTGCCCACAGAGGCCGGAAGACAGCACCAGATCCCCCGGAACTGGAGTCACAGATGAATGTGGGCCACCGGGTGGGTGCTGGAAACCTAACCCAGGTCCCCTACTAGGGCACCAAGTATGTGCTCCTAACGACCGCACTGTGCCTCCCACCCCACATGCTTTCCTTTTAATTATTTTAAACTTTTAACGTTTACCTACAACAACACACAGACCATGTGAGTGCTGGAGAGACAGGAAACATCGAAGTTCGGGGCTGAGCCAGGGTCTGCATTCAGCAGCATGGCTTTCAGGCATCACTGGCTCCTAGGAGCATTCTGCTGGACAGAAGCAAGGACAGTACTGATGGCTAGGAGCTGGGGAATCCCTGGTCCCCAGGACAGGGTAAGTGGGCGTGCTCAGGTCCAGGAGGACGGCAACTGTTATTACTAAAAGCTACTGCTCATAGCTGTGTCAAAACACCTGGAAAGCAGCCGAAGGAAGCAAGGGTTCACTTTGGCTTACAATTGGAGGTTGTCCATCAAAGTGAGGACGAGTCCGAAGCAGCTGGTACTTCATAGCACGGTCGGAAAACAGGTGAACACTGACGCTTGGGTTCCTTCTCCTGTCACTCTGTCCGGGACTCCAGTCCAAGGGAGGGCGCTACGCAGGTTTAAAGAGGGCTGACCCTCAGGTCACACACACACACACACACACACACAGAGGGCTGGCCCTCAGGTTACACGCACACACACACTCAGACACAGACACACACACACACACAGACACACACACACAGACAGACACACACACAGACAGACAGACACACACACACACACACACAGAGGGCTGGCCCTCAGGTTACACACACACACACACACACACACACACAGACACACACACAGACACACACACAGACACACACACACAGACACACACACACACACGACAGACACACACCCAGACAGACACACACACACGACAGACACACACACAGACAGACACACACACAGACAGACAGACACACACACACACAGACACACACACACACACAGACACACACACAGACACACACACACACACACACAGACACACACACACAGACACACACACACACACGACAGACACACACACAGACAGACACACACACACGACAGACACACACACAGACAGACACACACACAGACAGACACACACACAGACAGACACACACACAGACAGACAGACACACACACACACACACACACACACAGAGGGCTGTCTCTCAGGTCTCTCACTCACAGACACAGAGTGCTATCTCTCAGGTTGATTCTACATCCTGTCATGTTGATAAATGTGAACCGTAACGCCCATGTTGCCACCAAAGGACTCATTAGTTGTCCATGAAGAGAAATCATGACAGTGCTTCCAGTTTAATTCAACATCTCCTAAATTGTGCTGGGAAGGATTTAACCTGGAAGACCATGCCTCAGTGTAGATCATGGTTGGTTCCTATCCCACAGTTTCCCAATAAGCTCAGTATGGACAGAGCTCACCAGAGAGGCATGGGAGTCAGCTGGTAGAGATGCCTCACTCTCTCCCTCGCTGGAATGCAAACCACTGTGGAAATAAAGGCAGAAGTTCTGCACAGAGCTGCATTGATTTCATCCAGAGCTCCAAGGCATCACCGCTTAAACATGACAAGAACTCAAATACCTATTGTCTAGAAGAAAAGACTGAGTTATTTGTCAGGGGTCTTTAGAGTTTTATCAAGACCTTGAAGACTGGGGAAATTTTATGAACTGAAGAAAAATTATAAACATTTCATAACTCCCTAGCCCTGGTAGGTTTGTTCTCATTGTACCATTTGTGTGCAGCTCAAATAGGTCTAAGGACAGACTTCAAATTCTTCAGATCAGTGGTTCTCAACCTTCCTACTGCTGCAATTCTTTAGTACAGTTCCTCATGTTGTAATGACCCCCAAGCATAAAATTATTTTCATTGGTACTTCACAACTGTAGTTTTGCTACTGCCTATGAATCACAATGTAAATATTTGATATGCAGGAGAGCTGGTATTTGACACCTGTGAAAGAGTCATTTGACCCCCAAATGGGTCATGACCCACAGGTTGAGAACAAATGCTTTAGAGAAAAACATCTGGGTCAAAAAAAAAAAAGCTAAAAACACTTTCAAACAGTTTCTACCCTTGAACCCTTGAGCAGTGAAGATGCAATACCTATTTTGCATTTATCTCAAAAAAGCAGTTGTCTACTGGTTTCATACATAAGGGTGAGTGGCTTGGTTTTGTTGTTGTTTTTCTGTTTTTCCATATATTGAATGTTAAAGTCTAATGCATCCACTCTAAAATAGATATTTTCTTTCACAAAATGGTGTTGTATGGTCTTTAAATCTTGACAATGCCAACCCTGTAGTGGATAGCTGTTGTGAACCTGTGCTCTGTAGGACACAATGTAGAGTGACATCCTTGCTTCCCCACCTACCCTACACACACACACACACAGACACACACATACACACACACACACAGACACAGACACACAGACACACACACACACACAGACACACAGACACACACACACACAGAGACACACACACACACATACAGACACACACACAGACACACAGAGACATACAGACACAGACACACACACACACAGACACACACACACAGACACACAGACACACACACACAGAGACACACACAGACACAGACACACACAGACACACACAGACACAGACACACACACACACACACACACACAGACACACTATTTCCCATGAGCCACATCCCCTTCTGCAGTTAAGCCAACTAGAAATTTCACCTGAGAGGCAGCAAAATCCATCCTACTCACTTGAGAACAAAGGATCCAAAGGCCCTTTGACAAACTCTGGATATGAAAGTTATTCAGAATCCTCACCAGCCTCAGAAAGAGAGTTGCTTAGAACTGAATGTAAAGAGGATAACAATAGGCTTTTTAGTTATCTATTGGGATTTAATCCAATTTAGATAAAATTTAAAATTTACCAGAGGGTACATCGAAGAAAAAGTCTTTTTAGCAATGAAATTAAAAACAAAAACATCCCATAACTTTTGCACAAAGTTTCACCACGATAGAGAGGGAAATGTAGGCATATACTCCAAGGCTGTGTGTGTGTGTGTGTGTCTGTGTGTGTGTGTGTATTTCTATTATAACAAAAATATTCTCTAATTATTATATTTAGACTATGCCATACTGAGCTCCCCGCACACACACACACACATCAATAACAGGTTATCAATAACAGGTTTAATACTGTATATCTGTCAAGAATGTACTCACTGGGCATAGCAGTGCATGACTATGACCTCAGAACATGAGAAGCAAAAGCAGGAAGATGGTCACAAATTCAAGGTCATCTGTATAGCATGCTCCAAGTCAGCCAGGGTTACAGAGTGAAACACTGTCTCAAAAACCAAACAAAAGTATAAAAGAAGACAACGGGGAAACAACAGAGCATTCTCTTTGCAGAAAAACAACTATTAATTGTGAATATAAGGGTTTCTTCCACAACTATCTCAAGTTAACTCTAGGAAACGTGTTGGCCATCAATGATTTGCTCCCATCTCTACCTTTGTCTCTTCTCTAACACACCGCATCTTCCTACCTGTGCCGTGGAATGAAATTCCAAGTTTAGATGATCAGCCTTTGGGTGATTTCTTTACACAGTGACAACCCTGGTGTCACAGGAAACTCAGGGCTAAAGGACACACGAGTGTGACAGTTTGGGGCTAAACTAGACAAAGCTACTTTGTGTAAACCTTTTATTCCCTTATGAGTCAAGTTCTCCTGTATTTCCTACTCTGAACAGGTAGGTTCACAGCTCCACGCAAACTATTAATTACACTGCTATTTATGTGGAGGACAGTCTGCTTGTCTTCATTTTAATTTCTTGATTTTTTTTCTTCTCCCAGACCTCCTTCTGAGATTGGTCTCTGTATTATTTTTAAATTTTTTATTGTATTTTACTTGCCTACACATTTATTTACCGTACGTGTTTGCACGCCATAGCACTCAGAGAACAACTTGCAAATGGCAGTTCTCTCCTTCTACCAAGTGGACGCCAGGGATGCAACTCGGGGACCTCAGACTTGGTAGCTGGTGGCTTTACCTGAGAAGCCATCGTGCAACCGCTGTACTTTTCTTGTTGCCAATTCCCCTTCTCAGGAAAGTGGGCACATCCCCAGCAAAGGTACGAAGGAAACAGTAAAATGGCCCGCGAAGCCCTTCCCAAGCTCCAGCCTCTGGCCCAGGGTGAGAAGACAATGAAGTTCTGCCCCTGGTGGCCGGCAGCGGAGTGGCAGGTGCGGACGGCAATGACAAGCAATGGTACCCGAGAGTCCATGTGCCCTCTGACCTCTCTGGGTAGAAAGCACACGGCTCGGTCCTCCACACAACACCAATGACGTCTCCCGGCAGCACTGTGCATGTGTGGTCATGTGTGCTGCTCCGTGTCCAGACACTTGGGGTCAGATATGTGAACCAGCACTTGCTGTGAAATGGCATGGGTGAGTTACACAACCATTAGGAGGGTCCCACGCCTCTCAGGCTGCACAGTTTTAAGCGGTTACCATGTAACCGCATGGACCCATGCCGGTATCACTGGTGATGGCAGCGGTGACATGTTTATGACATGCTTGAAGCTAAGTGAAAGTGAGGAGGCAAGTCATTACAACTCTCACAGGATTGTGGGAACTAACTACCAAGTAAGTCAACACCGGAAATATTATGTTTGCAAAGTGTAGAAGGGATGGTAGGACGGCTCAGTGGGTAAAGGCGTCTGCTGCCAAACCTGAGAACCTGAATTCAATCATTGGGCTGCACCGGGGTGGAAGGAGAAAACCGACTCCCGGACGCCACACGGCAGCACCCCCACACAATAAAGGAGCATAACAAATACAAAAGTGCTTCAAACACCCCTGACATGCACATAATATATCATGATTATTTTTATTTGACATAAGCCCTTTCCCTCACAGATTTGAGGTCTTGGTTGCAAAGATTCCCTCCCTGTCACATCAGAGTTTACTTTATTCTAATGACAACACGGGGGACAGCCCAGGGCACTGAGCGACTGCCGAGAAGTGCCTGCTACTGAACACATATGGAACAGATCTGGAACTCAGCGTCACAGAGGGATTTGTACAGAGGTGGGCCATCAGCTCAGCAGGGTCCCAAGTACTCAGAAAGGAGCTGGCAGAAGTAAAAATGGCAGTGTGGTAAGGGGTGGCAGGAGGCTAGCCAGGCCTCCAGCTCCACAGGATCACTTTGCATGCGAGAAGCCACCTCTGAGCCAAAGCAGACATTTGGGACTTTCTACTTATGGCTGGGATATGAATTGGACTTCAGTCTCCAAATACCAAAGGCCAGGAGTCTTGGGCAGTGCATATCCTCTATAACCACCCAGAACATTCCTGATGTGGCTCTGGCTCCCTCAAAGGCAGCTGGAAGAGGCAGTTGCTTTGCCTGGCAAAGAACTACAATAAGCAAATGCTCTCATCACCCCAGTAAGTGGCTGCCCTCATTAACCTCTCTGCCTCCACACCCCAGACTTACAGAGCAACATGATGGGGTTGGACTTGTCCTTGGGCAGGCTGGCCCTCTCTGGACCTCGTTCTTAGCAAGGAATCTGATCTGTGCCCCCTACTTACGGGATGAGAGCCTTCATGAGTCAGCTAAGCACGTCTGTAAAGTGGGAGGCAGCTGCCTCACTGATGCTGTGAGAGACGGGTCCAACAGTCCTTGTGAGGCCCAGGTACAATGCCTGGCCCCAGGCAGCAAGAACAAGGAGCCCCAGCCTCCACGCACCTACGAGCATCTCCCTCATGCATATCTAGTGAGAAACCCTTGGAACGCTAGCTACTGAAAATAAAAATGGTCCCTTATGTTGCTTAAGGACTTGGATGTTCTCACATTAATGGCCTTTTTTATTGAGAACGAGAAGTTGGTGCTGTCTTCTTAGATAATAGAAAAGTAACTTGAGAGCATGTGTGAGAGGGAAGTCAGGGGCAGGAGGTGTCGGGTGTGCATGTGTACAATGACACATTCTTGACCTTGGAAGAGTCCCAAGAAGGTGGCTGGCACAATCTCCCCAACGACACATGGAGAAACGCAGGCTCAAAACGAGGGCAGAATGGGCTAGAAGATGCATAGAACTGGCAGTGACGATGTCTAGGGCAGCTCAGGACTGAGTAGGACTGAAGTTTATACAGTGGGGCTGGGGACAAAAACACAGTGTCACAAATGCAGAGTGAGACTCGGCTCTGGGGAAGGAGCCAGTACAAGGAGACAAGGGTCTTCGCCACGCTTAACTTTCCTGTGTCACACTGACTGGGACACAGAGGCCTCTGTGACTGATAGCACCGCTTCTGGGTGTGTGCAAGAGAGGATGCTCAGGGAGACATCTGCCCTCTCCCCACTGAACAGCAGGAGCTGTGACTCTGATGGTCTCCTGTCCTCGGGAGTCCCAGGCGCCAGCCCCTCAGGAATCCAGATTGGACTACATAGTTTAATGTCAGCTTAACACAAGCTGATGTCATCTGAGAAGAGGGAACCTCAAGTGAGAAAATGCTTCATCAAAAGATAGGGCTGTAGGCAAGTGTATTGGGCATAGTCTTTATTAGTGAATAACAGAGAGGGGTCCAGCCCATTGTGGGCAGGGCCATCTCTGGGCTGGTGGTGCTGGGTTCTATAAGAAAGCAGGCTGAACAAGCCATGGGGAGCAAGCCAGTAAGCAGCACCCTCCATGGCCTCTGCATCAGCTCCTGCCTCCAGACTCCTGCCCTGTTTGAGTTCCTGTCCTGACTTTCTTCAGCGATGAACAGTGATGTGGAAATGTGAGCCACATTAACCCTTTCTGTTCCAACTTGCTTTTTAGTCATGGTGTTTCATCACAGCAATAGAAACCCAAACTATGACACAGACCAACAATGTGATTATCACCTATCTATCTATCTATCTATCTATCTATCTATCTATCTATCTATCTATCTATCCATCCATCCACCTACTTACCTACCCATTCATCCATCTATCTACTATATATCTATCCATCTATCTATCTACTATCTATCCATCCATCTATTCTATCTATCCTCTCTCTTTCTCTGTCATTTTTTCTCGTGTGTGTGTGTGTGTGTGTGTGTGTGTGTGTGTGTGTGTGTGTGTGTATGTTGTGGTCCCATGTGAATTCAGGCAGACATGTGAGACAACGGTCAACTTCAGGTACGTTTCCTTGGATACCATCCACCACACTTTCTTAGACAGTGGCTTTGGGAGACCTGAAACTTGCTAATTAGGCTAGGCTGGCCTCAAGGACCTCCCTGTCTGCCTCCACAGCTCTGGGATTATCATCACACACCAAGTGTTTACATGGTTTCTGATGTGGAACTCAGGTTCTCAGGTTTGTGTGGCAAGCATTTCACCATCTGGGCTACCCCTTACGCCCTCAAACTATAAATATTGACCTTCTTAATCCTCAGCTTGGTTTGTAAGTAGCAGATAGCAGATTTAACCTCCACAAGACACGATTCAACACTCAAGTCTCCCTTTTCCCTCCCCTCTCTCTAATCTCTGTTGGCTACATACCTGGATCCCTAGCTGACTCAGCCATGAAGCTGCTATACTGCTCCTCTTGGCTCCTAGACAATTCCTCCTAGTCCCTGAACAATTCCTCTGGTTTAATGTCAGAATTAATTAATTTCATTCTACACCATATACAGCAAGTGTGAAGAGCCTGTGCTAAGTGATGGGCATGGCACATGGTCTGGAAGTGTCTGCCACTGTCCCCAGACTGTGGGTGTGGTGGTCAGTGTATGCATCTGAGATGCTAATCTGAAGGCTGCTGTGGAGTATTTTATAGACGTGCCTAATGTGTGCAGTCAGCAGAGGTGATGACAATCATGTGAGCGCACCCAACCACCTTTGTACAGAATGGCAGCGAAGGAGAAGCCCTCGCCAGCACTCCAGGCTGAGTTCCAGTGCCCTTCAGCCTCCAGACCTGTCAGAATCACAATCACATGGGCCAATTTCCTCTTAAGAATCCCTTGAATGCATCAATGCTATAGAAATATTTTACATTTACAAATATATTATAACTTGTTTGTAAGTTTCATATAAACATGGGCATATACTTAGTAATTTTCCCTTATCCATGGTTTCACTTTCCGTATTTTCAAAGGTTTCCTAAAGTAAGCTAAAAACCCAACAGTAAATGGAATTCCAAAGACAGGCATTTCATAATTTTTTTAAACGCACGCCATCTTGAGTAGAATGGTAAATCTCACAGCATTCTGCTCCACTCAGCTCTTTATCCTGCCTAGGACCTGAATCCAATCCTTAGTCCAACATATCCACACACTGTATACACTCCCCTCCCAAGACAGGAGAATCCCCGAAGTCTACAGCCTGGCTGGCCTAGACCATGCAGCAGAAGGTCCAAGGAACTCTTCATTTCTCAGGAACAGCCCCAAAGTGCAAGAGGAGCACTTTGAGAAATTTGAGTGTGTCAGTGACGGTCATAAGGTGTCACCTTGCACTATGACTAGCAGAAAGGTGTCTACCATATGGAAAGGTGGCAAAGACATCAGAGAGCACTTTCTATACCTCAGAGGACCACACAGTGTCATAGCTGCTACTTCCTTGCTGTCACCTCTTAAGGGGCCTGAATTGGAGCCCGAAGTTTATCAAAGCTATAAGCGTGTAAGACAATAGTGCACACATGGGCTTAGTCCTACTCAAAAGTACCCCTTAGGGGTCTCAGACCATACCCCACATAGGTGAGCAGAGCCTTTTGACGGTGGGGAGTGTTCACTGGCATCTGGACCTGACTCCTCCAGGAGCTAAGTAAGGACTCCTCTTACCGATTTCATTGTCTCTTACTATAAAAGAACTCAAGCCTTAAAAATTCATTATGTTTAAAAGTTGAGGGGATGGCTTAGTGGGTAAAGTATTTACTGTGTAAGCATCAGAACCTGAGTTGGGTCCCCAGAACCCACATAAAGCCAGATATGAAACACACACCTGTAATGCCAGCACTTCTACAGAGAGACCAGAGGCAGAGACAGGGGAATCACGGGAAGCTTATGGGCCACCTATCCTGACAAACACAGCAGTAATTACAAGAAACTCTGTCTCAAAGAAGGTGAAAGGCAAAGAAGTACCAACACCCATATCTGTCCTCTGACTTACATACACACCACACACACACACACACACACACACACACACACACACACCATACACACATATACAAACATACACACACATACACATACACACCATATACACATATACACAAACACACCACACACACACACACACACCATACATACACACACACCCCACATATAGATACACACATACACACACACACCATACACACATATACACATATACATACACATATACAAACATACACTCACATACCACACACACACCATACACACATATACAAGCATACACACACACATACCATACACACATACATACACACATATACAAGCATACACACACACACACCACACACATATACACACACACACCATACACACATACATACACACATATACAAGCATACACACACACACACCACACACATACCACACACACATATACACAAACACACCACACACACACACACCATACATACACACACACCCCACGCATAGATACACACATACACACACACACACCATACACACATATACACACATACATACACATATACAAACATACACACACATACCACACACACATCATGGCACCAGTATGCTTACCCTCATACATGAACACACACACACAAAGATATGCATACATCATACACAAAGTTTTAAAAATTAAATTATTAGGTTTAACATGGAAAACTAGCTCTCTCAATTTGCTTTGAAGATTCTGGGACACCTGGAGAAGTCTTGCTGGAAAGACTGGGATGTTACGACCCTCAGAAAAAGCCAGTACGTGCTAACTCATCCTCACCCCCAGAGTTCTCTCTTCATGCCACCAGCCTCCTTCTATCATTAAAGCAACTCACTTGAACCCTACCCCTCAATCCTGGGGGAAAATCAAAGCATGCTTCCGAATTCCTCAGTGACTCAGGAGTCGGGTAAGGTTAGCTATTAGCCTGTAGGTGGAATGAACAGAGCAAGAAGGCCAGGCCAGTCTGCTTACATCACTGTGCTTTCTGAATGCCAGCAAGCGCTCAGTGAGGACTCGGCTGATGTGCCACCCCCGCTCTGCAGCCCTCTCATTAAAGCAGCTGTGCCCAGGGGAAAGACAAACTTCTCATTTTTCTAATCATTAGCAGCACCTTAGAGCGGAGTCCACATGGGAGCATTTACAGGACAATCCGGCCTGGAGCAGACATGGGCATGGGACAGGGCTTGTTCTTTTAAAGCTAATCTACATACAGATGGTCTTTAACAATCTGTCACTAGTTGGAGCAATGTTGGTTTGTGGAACAGAGAGAGTGTGCGTGTGCGAGTGTGCATGTGTGTGCATGTGTGTGCATGTGTGTGCATGTGTGTGCATGTGTGTGCATGTGTGTGCATGTGTGTGCATGCATGAGTGCCTGTGTATGCATGTGTAGCCTGATTCTCAGGTGCTTCTACCCCAGTCTCTCAGTGACCTGGAGCTTCACCAGGTAGGCTACACTAGTCCGGTGAGCCCCAGGATCCAGCTGTCTCCTTCTCTCATCCTGCTGTTGCTGGCATCAACAGTGCATATACCTGGCTTTTCACATGGGTTCTTGGGATCTAAACTGGGGTTCTCGTAGCTTCATGGCAAGTGCTTTACCAACTAAGCCCTTGCCCGAGCTCTAGTTGAAGAAGGTATTCAAGTCATACTGAGGAAGAGAGTTACACATGTAATTATGAGACTACCTGAAAATAATGGCTTAGCAATGAGATCCCAAATTCACCATGTGCTCATTAGGAGACTCCACAGAGTCCACAGGCAAGTTAAACAAAGTTGCCCACCCTGGTACAAGATCCCTGTCCACAGGGGAGGAAAGACCCATGGGAATGTGGGCTTGGACGGTGAACAGTACTGTGGGAGAAAATATATTGCTTCCTTCCTCTAGTTTTGTCAATCTCTTGTTATGGCTCATGGATGAGTCAAAGACGCATGAGGTGAAATTCCAGGTCAGCCTGCCTTCCTTTCTGGACACTTCTATGCAATGCTGGAGCCACACAGTCGGGGTAGGCAGGCGTCTTGGTTCCTTTTTTGTTGCTGTGGTAAGATGCGATGACCAAGGCATGTCACAGAGACAGAGTTTACTAGCTTACAATTGCAGAGGGCCAGTCCCTGACAGTCGTGGTAGGCTGACATGGCAGCAGAGATGCAGGCATGGTGCTGACACAACAGATGGGAGTTCACATCTTGATCCACAACCGCTGAGGTTGAGAAAGTTAACTGGAAATGGCACAGGCTTTCTGAAACCACAAAGCCTACACCCACGGACATGCTCCCCCCAACAAGGTCACACCTTCTAATCCCTCCAAACAGCCACTAACTGAGAACCAACCATTCACATGCATGAGCCTATGAGCCTGTTTTCACTCAAACCACCGTATTCCACAGGACCCTGCCCTTTTCATCATGCAAAGTACATTTAGTCCAATTTCAAGAGTCTCCACCATCATTTCAGCCTCAACATAGTTAAAAAGTTCAAAGTCTACTTCGAGTCTCAAGACAACCCCTTGTTTGCTGACTCTGTAAATTCATAAAGCAAATTACATACTTCCAACACACCATAGTACAGATTACACAAGGTCATTCCAAAAGGGAGGATTGGAAGCATAGATCAAAACCCAGAATGGTGAACTCTAAACCTGCAACACACTTCTCCTTCTTGGGCTGGTCCCACTCCCTGTGCGCAGCTCTCCCTGGCAGACACCCATGGCTCTGGCATCTCCAGCCCTCCATGGTCCTCAGTCTCCAGAACAATCCATTTTCTCCGCTTCACACAATGGCCTCTTGGGGCCTTCATTCATTCCCCTGCCACAGGCCTGGCCCCACGGGCTCTCCTTAACCACCCGGAAGCCAATCAGAAACAGTCTGAGATTACTTCATAAAGACGAGAGGGGAGTATTTTAAAGGAACGTTTAAGGGTTTGATCCTGTATGTTTAGTTACTTCATCACCTCCAAAGAAACAGAAACTGGAGCTCAGAAGGTGGTTGCATTGTCCTTGCTTTGCAAGCCTGAAGACCTGAGTCTGATGAAACGGCACACGCTTACCGTGCCGGAGATGGCAGGTGAGAGGCAAAGGCAGGCGGGTTCCCTGATGCTAGCTCAGCAGCAAGCTTAGCTTCCTGGGTGAAGTCCCAGGCCATGGGGAGAACCCAGTGCCAACAACCAGAAGAAGACCCCTGAGGCCTGACACAAAAGGTTGTTCTCCGACTTTCACACGCATGTGCATATACATACACACACGTACTCACATGAACATACACATGCGAGCCAGAAACTGACTTTTGCCACTATAAAGCCATTGTCTGAGTTCCTGGTAACAATGATGCCATGTTAAAGTCTACCATCCCTTCTGAAGTTTAACTTGTGATAAATTAAGGCGGGCTAAGAACAGGTCGACATTTTCTAGCTGCCACTCGCATGATGCTCTTCTTGGTCCGCAGTTTAAGTCCTTTAAACCTGGCAGCTTCTCTCTTTTCCTGATAAGGGAGCCCAGGAGCCTGGGAACAACCCAGGGTGAAGTCGGGACTTGAACACAAACAGCCTGAGAACCCACCAGTCTAAGGAGCAGCACCTCCCATCACAAGTACCACACTCTCTGGCGTTTCCCACTCCTCCGGCCTCCCATTGATTTGATGTGAGGCTCCTGGAAAACACCTGCTAAAAGGGAGGAATTTAGACTTGTATTTGTAGCTCTTAAATTGTGTGTTCCCCTTACCAAAATAACACCCATGATTCGGCTCACAGGTTAAGTGAGATGCAGATGTCAAAAGAAAAAACTCCTGGGGACAAACACATTGTGAAATTGTCTAAGACCTTCAAGAGGGGCACCCCTGGGCTTAAGGTGTTTGTTTAAGTTAGGGTTTCTGCTGCTGTGAAGAGACACCATGACCACAATAGCTCTTATAAAGGAGAAGATTTAATTGGGACTGGCTTCTAGCTTCAGAGGGTTAGTCCAGTGTGGTCAGGGAGGGAAGGAAGCATGTAGGCAGCATGCAGGCAGACGCGTGCCGGAGGAGGCAGGCAGCAGAAAGAGACTGCCACCCTGGGCCTCGCTTGAGTATCTGAGACTTCAAAGCCCATCCCAGTGACCTACTTCCTGCAACAAGGCCACACCCACTCCAGCAAGGCCACGCCTCCTAATAGTACCACTTCTATGGAAGTCGTTTTTTTTACTCAAGCCACCACGGTGTTCATCCACGTAAAAGTAGGCAGACAAATAAGAAAGGGCCTTGAGTGCTCTACTGAGAGGGTCCGGGGGGAGGGAGTGAGAACATTCTCATCACCCTGCAAGGAAACCATGGTAAAGCAGGGGTCCTTCTTTCCAGGAGGCTGCGAATGAACGCACCGGGCCAGTGGGAGCCTGATCCCACAACTGTGCAAAGGGACAGAGGAAGGAAAGGGGTGGAAACCACTTTTTGAGTGTGGAGACAGTGCTGAAAACCAGATGCAAAAAATCCAGCCACAGAGAAGCCCAAAGGGGAAACCCGGGGCTCAGAAGGCCAAAGACAGTTGGTGGCACTAGGATGAGGTCGCAGGTCAGAGCATCTCAGAAACCAGATACAAATAGTCAGTGGCACTAGGATGAGGTCGCAGGTCAGAGCATCTCAGAAACCAGATACAAACAGCTACCCAAGCCAGAAATGAAGCTGGGGCCTGTTATCCCAGCACTCAGAAGACTGAGGCAGAGGATTGGCTGAGTTTGAGGGAACTCTGAGTTCAGCAAGCCTGTGCTATAGAATGGCATTTCACCTCCGGAAAATTGAATTAAGAGAAGATAATGTGTGGGCTTGAAAGTGTTTCTCAAAGAAATAAAGGAAAGAAATCACACCCTCATGGGAGAGAGTGTGATTGGCCAGAGGATCAGGAATCACCCTCAGGAATGCAGCTACCTCCTCTGAGATGGGGTCTCTCACTGGCCTAGAGCTCACTTACCAGGCCAGACTGGCTACATGGAGCCTCCTGCCTTCTGCTCCCCAACACTGGGACACCAAGTGCACCAGGCCCAGAACCTCAACATGGATTCTAGGGGTTGAACTGAGCTCTGAGGGCTCGTAAAGCAAGGACTTGATCAGCTGGGCCCTCCACCCAGTCCGGGCAGTATGCCATCTTTGTTTAAATATCGCCATTTGTTTGTAACACAACCCTTGCTTCAATCTGAATTCTCAGAAGTCAACTACAATATTTCCACAGACAGAACTACGTGGATGAGCAGAGCCGTACTTCCTTCCTCTCGCTAGGGAGAGCCAGTGGTCCACACCATCATGTTCAGAAGTTGAGAGGTCAGTGCACAAGAGTTGGTCTCAGAGACCCTGAGGACCACATGAGTGCTCACCCTAGGTCTTCACAGGCCTCATTGCTCTCTGCCTTCCAGATCATAGCCTCTCCCTGTCACTTAACTACAGGCTAGAATTCAGCATCAGCCTGGGTGTGGTGACAGGCATCACCAGTCATCCCCGCACTCAGGTGGAAGAGGCAGGAGCATCAACGAAAGTTCAAAGCCATTCTGGTCTTCATGCCAAGTTTCAGGTTAGTCAGGGCTAAAGCAGCTGACCTGAAGACTCAAGGAGTCTTGAGACCCCTTTCTCAAGAAAGAGTAGAAAAGGAGGAAGGAGCAAGAAACTTGCAGAGGACCTGGGGGTTCGGCTCCCAGCAACCGTGTCAAGTGACTCCAGTGGCCTCTAAGTCCCACCCCAGAGGATCTGAGGCCTCTCTGGCCTCTGTGGGCGTCCGCACTCACACACAAATGCACATCTGTAGACATAAGATAAATCCTTTTTTAAAATAAGAGTTCAGTATCGGATGTTTTTCCCATGTGAGATGTCACCTTCCCAGAACTCTTCTTCAGCCCTTCCCTGGAAGCCTGGAAGCCCCATCTTCACAAAAAGTCTGTGGCTACTCACCATTACCTGCGGAAGGGTGGGTGTTTTGGTCCTGGTGCTCTGTGCATGCTAACCACCCACTCTACTGTGAGCTGTATCCCCAGCCCTCTGCAGCTCTGTTGTAGATTGCATCTTAACAGTTCATTTTCACTATCTGAAAGCACGTCAATCTCTGATTTGTTAAGCTCTTCACTATTGTTCCATCCGTTGGGCTCTGAGGAATTAACAGACAGCTAGCTACACCTACATCTATTTCTAAGCCCGAGAACACCCACCTCAGGACCAATGAAGGGCCTTCATCCAAAGGAAGAAATGATACAACGTGAGAGAAAGAAAATTCCCTTTGCTCCTAAGCCCAGAGCAACCCTAGGAATAGAGGGAGAGCCTCTCTGCTTGACTACTGATTTACCTGCTAATGAAAATGGATAAGTGGGCCCACTCCAGCGGCTGCTAGGCGAAGGCTGATGGGCACAGGCTGATGGACAAGCTTAAGCCTTTCTACTCTCAACACTAGAGCAGCCCCAGTCCTGAGTGTGTGTGTGTCTTCCTGGCATTGAGTGGTGAATACAAGCATTTACTATCACCTTAAGCCACTCGGGGGAAACCCTGAATGTGTAGTGCCATTGCCATACTGTTGAGTTAAACAGTAAGAGTATATCACCTGAATAAAGAAAGAAGATATGGCCTAACTTACTGCATTACATGCTAAATGGACCGGGGAGATGGCGCAGCGGATAAAGTGCTTGCTGTGTAAGTATGAGGGACCTGGTTCCGTCCCCAGCACCATGTAAAAAGCCAGGTGTGGGGACACATGCCTGCAGCACAACACTGGCTGGCAATGGAGACAGCTGGATTCTGAGGTCTCATTGGGATCCAAATGTCAAGCTTCATTTTCAGTGAGAGACCCTGCCTCAAAGAAAAGAAGTAGAGAAGCATTAGAGAAAGAGACACATGATCATCTATCTCTGGGCTCTGTGATACATACACACAGGTGCATGTTCATACATGCATACACACACACACACACACACACATACACACACACACACACAAGCACATACAAACACCATATACACACATACACATATGCACAGACATACATCGTATCATATACAGACACAGCATATACATACACTCAAATATGCATGCACATGAGTACAAGTTCACACATATACACATACACACACACACACACACACACACACACACACACACACAAGCACACACACACGAGATAGGGCCTGACTTAGTGGCACGTGACTCTAACCTTGTACTTTTGAAGCTGAAGCAGGAGGGTTTGTTTTAATCTAGCCTAGGCTACATGGTAAGACCCAATTTCAACAAGAGAAAAAAAAATAGGTTAAGACCTGTCCTTATTCTGTTTGTTAAGTTAGGAAACTGGGACACAAGGGGTTAACAAGAGAAGCCACAGCAAGCTAGCATCTGAGCCCAGGGAGTCCAGATCAAAGCAACTTTGTTAATCTAAGCAATCAATACAATTCCTGTTCATGAGATGTGTGTGGGTGAGGGAGATGACATCAGCGGTGGCCTGGGCACACATGATTCACGGCTTTCACAGGCCGGCCCACCTCTGACAGCTACAGCAAGCACTCATTCTCACTCAGCACCTAATTTGCATCTCAAAAAGACTCCAGGTATTATCTGGGAACAGAAGCAGAACATGACAAGGACCCAATTATAAGAGCAACATGTGAAACAACCACAGAATGTAACCTCTCAAAGAGCCAACACCATAGGTGCCATCCCAATAGCAGGCCTTTCTGAGGAATTAACCCTCCCCCTCCGGAACAGGAGGTGTGGGTGAGGAAGTTTGCCTAAGTGATGGTAATGCATACCAGGACCCCAGGCACTCAAGCACCTACTGATGCCAGCGCTAAAACAAAACAACATTCTTCAAATGGTTGAATAAAATGTTCCCAGATACATAAAATAATCAAGGCGCTTGCAATTAAAATCCCACACAAGTTACATTATAAAATGCTCCTGAAACATACCTTAAAATGTACTTCAGTGGCCTTTGGTGATGCATGGTTAACAAACTGAAACAAAATGAAGCCAAGAGACCACACACACACACACACACACACACACACACACACACACACACACACAAACACACACACAAACACACACACACACACACACACACAAACACACACACAAACACACACACACACACTCTCACACACACACACTGGCAAAATGAATGAATAATCGCCTTTCTTATACAGTAGTACAAGCTAATTAACTCAACTCAGGGGGCTTGAATGCCACCCTCAGTCTCCCCATCAGACTCATAGATGTGTTGCTGAAGAAGCTAACTCCAGGGCAGGGAAGGCAAGGGGGGAAAACGTCTGTCTAGAGAATGGCAGGTAGGTTGACATGTTCTTAGAGGCACCATGACCACAGCAACACTTACAAAGAAAAGAATTTAGCTGGGGCTTGCTTACATTTTGGACGCTTAGTCCATTATGGTCACGGTGGGGAGCATGGGGGCATGCTGGCAGACAGGTACTGGAGAGGGAGCCCAGACCTTTATATCCTGATCCACAGGCAGGGGAAGAGAGAGAAATCCACCAGTGTAGGCTTTTTCAAACCTGAAAGCCCACCCTCTCCGTGATACACTTCTTCCAACAAGGCCACACCTAACCCTTTTAATCCTTCTCAAATAGTGCCACGGCCTGGTGACTAGATGAGCTTATAGGGGCCACTTTTATTCAAACCAGCACACGTACTAAGACAGTATGTAGGTATAGGAAGACGCACTGTTGGAATGCAGAGAGCAAGCAAGATTTAGGCTTAGGCTCATATACTGCTTAGACTCTAAAGACTATTTCATGTTCATACGTGGTAGATGCTTCTGCTTCATAGACCCAAGTAGTGTCATCAGAAACAAGAATGAAATACCTTCCCACAAACTGCCTTCAAATCGACCCCTATTGGGGTGCAAATTGGGGCACCAGCAAAGAGACCCCACAGGGTGTTATGTATAAGATAGAGGAGGGAGAAGAAGTGGTAGTGTAATCCAGGCCAAGACCTCAGAACAGAGGGGGGGGGAAGGTGAGACCCAGTCTCAGTGTAACATCCTGAGGGAGAATCAGAAACCAGCAAGGAGAAGATGGTGGACATCTCATATCTCAACTCAAAGAGGACACATCCCTGCTCTGTGTGACTCCTGCTCTGTCTAGATGCTCAGTGGACTGGAAAGAATATAGAGACTGGATAAAAGAAAGGCTGAACCAATGGAAAATGTCCATCTGTTTATGCTGTCTGAAAGCTGATCTACTCCCAAAAACATCCATTTAGAGACATCCTTAGAGACCCAAACATGTGCATGTGTAACTGTGCACACAAATGCATGTGTACCAGTACAGTGCACATGTACACGCACGCACACACACACACACACACACACACACACAGAGAGAGAGAGAGAGAGAGAGAGAGAGAGAGAGAGAGAGAGAGAGAGAGAGAGAGAGAGAGAGAGAGAGAGAGAGAGAGAGACCAAAGCTGTAAACCAAACTATTATACATCAGTCGTATGGCTTAAAAACGGTTTATATTCCCAGAGTTTCATGAGGTTGAAGCCTGGTGCCCAGGATGGTGTTTGACACTGGGAGGCACTACAGAGCCTTAACCAGGTCATTTGGGATACTCCCTTGATTGGGGGAATCTGGCCACATTCCAGCATCTAATTCCATGATGTAGTATCTGGATCACAAACGTACTCCTGCCATGGACCCTAAACCCTTGTGGACATCTGGTCTTGGACATTGAGTCTCAAGAACTAAGTAAATATTACATATTAGGGTATAAGATAGCACAGAAAGCAAAGGCATTGGCCTAGTTCTCTCTCTCTCTCTCTCTCTCTCTCTCTCTCTCTCTCTCTCTCTCTCTCTCACACACACACACACACACACACACACACACACGCGCACACACACACACGCACACACACACACACGCACACACACACGCACACACACACACACGCACGCACACACACGCGCACGCGCACA
Source organism: Cricetiscus sungorus (assembly GCA_030556225.1). Classification (NCBI taxonomy): domain Eukaryota; kingdom Metazoa; phylum Chordata; class Mammalia; order Rodentia; family Cricetidae; genus Cricetiscus; species Cricetiscus sungorus. The sequence goes on from JANBXA010000642.1 coordinate 34,783,884, forward strand.
CACACACACACACACGCGCACACACACACGCACACACACACACGCACACACACACGCACGCACACACATGCACACACACACGCACGCACACACACACGCGCACACACACACACGCACGCACACACACGCGCGCACACACACACGCACGCACACACACGCGCACACACACACACACACACACGCACGCACACACACACACACGCACACACACACACACGCACGCACACACACACGCACACACACACGCGCGCACACGCACGCACACACACACACACACTCACATTCTGATAGAGTCCCAGGGTCTCTTGCTCCCCCCTTCTTCTGTGTTCCTCCTGCTTCCAGCAAGGCCCTCCGCTGTTCACGGTTCCTTAGCTGGTGCAGGGACCTGGGCCATCGTTATCCCTCTCCACCTTGAGCTGCTTGATATCTGTGAGCCTTCGCCACAAATAGTTTCAGTACTCTGTAGTAAAATGATCATTTCCTACAGACAACCTAATATCATACAAACTGAAAACACTTGTGGTATTCGAAAAAAGAAGGCTTATTTTAATAGTAAGGTGGATTTACATTAATTTAGTTTAGCAGATAAATGTATCACAAATAGTCACTTTTGTACCTAAAATATGTACTTATTTTTGGTGTGGCAAGGTTCTGTTTACCTATAAGGAAATAAATAGTAGATGTATGATATTAAAAGGACTTTGTTATTTATACTACCCCAGTGAAATTCACTTACACAATTGTTTCTTGTTTTGGAAAGAGCTTGCTAGAGCCATGATCTGTCCTGTGTGTGAGAGGACACTTCCTTCTACAGGGCACCAGTTCTGTAGCTGGCTTCTATGAAATAGCAGTCCCTCTGACTTGGGCCTCCAAGGAGTTCCTTCCCATCACCCATAAAATGAGAAGGAAAGAAAACCCACCTCCTGTGATTTTATGATTACATGAAACAGTTTAAACACACAATGCTATGCCCTCTCAGTACAAGATATCTCCCCATCAAAAAACTATGCCCCTACCTACCACCGATCACCACCAAGACACCCATCATCACCTATCCTGCGTGATCCTCTTCCTCTCTTGGTCCTAGCTGTGCTTCGTGTGTGTGTGTGTGTGTGTGTGTGTGTGTGTGTGTGTGTGTGTGTGTGTGTTTTGCTTTGTTGTGGTGAAGTGTTTACAGCAGATGATCAATCGAGTTAATTGTAACACAGACACCCTGTGCAGGTTCCAGCTGGTCTCTCGTGTTCTCAGAATAGAAGGACAATTCACAAAGTTAATGATGAGGCTGGGCAGTAGTGGCACATGCCTTTAATCCCAGCACTCAGAAAGGCAGAAGCAGGTGGATCTCTGAGAGTTTGATGCCAGCCTATTCTTCCAATCGTGAGTTCCAGGATGGCCAGAGGGATGGGGGATATCCCTCTGTGTGCTGTGAATATATGTTTCTCTTATTGGTTGATGAATAAAACACTGATTGGCCAGTAGCCAGGTAGGAAGCATAGGCAGGGCTATAAGACTAGGAGAATTCTGGGAAGAGGACACAGAGAGTGAGTGGCCAGGGAGACACCATGTAGCTGCCAAAGGAATAACATGTCAGAGCATTATGGGTTAAGCCACAGCCATGTGGCAATACATAGTTTAATAGATATGGGTTAATAATTAACAGAGCTAGCCAATAAGAAGCCTAAGCCATTGGCCAAACAGTTTATAATTAATATAAGCTTCTCTGTGTTTATTTGTGACTACACAGGGCTGCAGGATCAGGAGGGGCACATCTCCACTAGAAATATACTGAGAAACCTTGTTTTGAAAAATAAAATAAAAAGGAAGAAAAGAAAGTTAATGATGGTATCATGATCTCAGCAAGGTAGTTGGCCCAGAGAACGGATAGACAGGACACTCAGAACCTTAAACCCAAAACAGAGTAGTTATGAACTCGCTCCTTCTGGTTATCTCCACATAAAACTCCTGTAGGATTTCACATCTGTTTCTGTGACAAATGCCTCATCAAAAGATGAACATGAAGGAGAAAAGGGTTTATCAGGCTTACAATCCCAAATCACTGCAGGGAAAGTCAGGGCCGGAGCGTGTACATCCACAGTCAACGGCAGAGAAGGATAGACACATACCTGCTGCTTGCTTGCTCTCAGCTGAACTTCCCATACTCAGGGTCACCAGTCTAGGGAATTGTGCTGTTCACAGTGGGCTGGGTCTTTCTACATCAATCAGCGATCAAGATGGCCTCTGAGAGATAGGCCCACAGGCCAACCCATCCAGACAGTTTCTGATTAAAACATCCTTCCTAGGTGACTCTGGGCCACACCGATCCAACAGTCAAAGACAACCAGCACGATGGCCTACTTCCATCCTGGGTCATAGGAAACAATGCCCACATATCATTGGATGTATTATCACAGAGCCTCAAACCAAACATGACAACTGGCTTGGAATATCCAATTTTCTAGAAGTTCTGACAGGGTATTTCCTCCCACCTTTTTTTTTTTTTTTGGTATGTGAAATGAAATTCAACTAATAGGAGAAACCAATTTGTGAACAAGCCTAAGTCTTGAATATCAATTAAAGAGACTCTGCAAACATCTAACTATGACACTGGACGTATCTGCAGATGAGCTCGTACAGTCAACAGTGTTCAAGAGACTCAATCTCCTCCAAAGTGACAGAGACACAGCAGTGGATGCTGATGGAGGGTGGCCTTCTGTATATGTGTTTCTCTTATTGATGAATAAAACACAGATTGGCCAGTAGCCAGGCAGGAAGTATAGGCAGGACTAAGAGACAAGGAGAATTATGGGGAGAGCAGACACAGAGGGGCCACCTAAGAGATGCCATGTAGCAACCGGAAAGATAGGATGCCAGGCATTCTCCAGTAAGCCAAGATCACGTGGAAATAACTAGATTAATAGAAATGGGTTAATAATTAAGAGAGAGCTAGCCAGTAAAAAGCCTGAGCCATTGGCCAACCAGTTTTCCATTATTATAAGCCTCTGTGTGTTTATTTGGGTCTAAATGGCAGCTGGACTTGGAAGGACAAAAACTCTGTCTACAGGATGCAACTGACCTTTGGAAAAGAAGAGCATTGGCTTTGTGATGAAAATTAATTTAAGAAAATCAAGTTAGCATGGTGATAAGCTGTAGCCAGGTATTCCTAACGTGAACATTGAATTTTAAAAATGTAATCCATTCCAACCAAGAATGACACCATGGACCCCTGAAACTGCCGTAACTTGAAGGTGGCTGCTCCTGGTAGGGTCCTCACACAGTGACAGGGAGCTGGGAACTAAGAATTTGTTTTGGAAAACTGTTATTTTGACAGGAAGCACCAGGCTGGGGTTGCACATGGTCTGGCTCCTGGTCCATGACAAAGATTCATTTCCAACACACGTGACCAGAGCCCACACTTAGGTGGCAGCTAAGTTTCCACCCTTTCTACAAACTGCCTTGTTGAAATATGAGACAGAATGGCTCTCATCCAATTCCAGTTTAGGCCAAATCTGTAAAGAAGTTCATTATTTCTATTTGTTTATATTTTATGTCATTTTTCTCTCTTCTCCATCTGTTTTGAAGCACAATGTCACCATTTTGCTCAGGCTGGCCCACAATGCACACTGGCAACGCCTCTCCCTCCTGTGTGTTGATTTTATGACATGGTGTTATCAACTACCATACCTGACAATTCATTTACTCTGAAGGTAGGAGAGTATTTGAACCCAGGTCCAGTCTTTATAGCCTGGGGTTGCAGCTAGAGGAAGATCATGAAGCCTTTGAAATTTCTCCCCGAAGAGGCCCCGAAGGGGTGTGTGTGTGTGTGTGTGTGTGTGTGTGTGTGTGTGTGTGTGTGCGCGCGTGTGTGTGTCTTTGTGTGTGTACATGTGTGTATGTGTGTATATGTGTGTGTGTGTGTGTGTGTGTGTGTGCGCGCGTGTGTGTGTCTTTGTGTGTGTACATGTGTGTATGTGTGTATATGTGTATGTGTGTCTGTGTGTGTGCATGTGTGTGCGTGTGTGCGCGTGTGTGTGCCTGTGTGTCTGTGTGTGTGTATATGTGTCTGTGTATGTGTGTGTGTGTCTTTGTGTATGTATGTGTGTCTGTATGTGTGTCTGTATGTATGTGTGTGTGTGTGTGTGTCTGTGTGTGTGTATGTGTCTGTATGTGTGAGTGTGTGTAGAGTCCCCGAAGAGGCCCCGAAGGTCCCAAAACCATGCAGGCAGTTCCCACTGCTGCTGGCTGTCCCCAGAACTGGATGATTAGGCCTGTTGCTGAAGAACATCTTATGTCAAAGGCACAAAACACAGAAAAATCATTCAGGGACTGGACTGGAAGCTTCTTCCCTGCTGGCTGGCCCTCAGAACCCCAGAGGCACTGTGTAGACTGCTGCAGAGAACCTGTCACCAACAGCCTCGCTCGGTGGGACATCAACTGAAGCTCATGCATGGCTGGGGAGGTCGGAGTCCTTAGTAGGGAAGCCACTGCAGGTACTTTGCTAAGCGGATATGGCATGCTTATCAAATGCCTTCTAAATAACTATGTTTATGCCAACAGACGAGTGCCATTATCAACTTTGCTGGGAGAAGCTTCCATTGCCCTTGGTCAGCAGTAAGTATGCGGTCTCATAACTAGCCAGAGTGCTGGGAGTAAGTGGCTGCTGAATGCCTAGCTGTAAACAGGACATCCGCATCACCCCTCCAAGGATCAGAGAACAAGAATGGAAGATGCAGGCTAAGACATGAACACTACAGCACGGATCCCGGTCTGAACTCACAAGAGCTGTGATTACCTGTATAATGTCTGGGCCATCCGCATCCTGTCATGGAGAAGGAGGCATGGCTCATGGAATCCCTTGAGGACTTCAGCTTAATGTTTATGTTGGCCCTGGGAAACCATCCAGTGATTGACACGGGACAAAAATCTGAGCTAGAAATGCAACTCTCACAACTCACAAGCATCTGGCATTTCACAGTAGGGAAGGAAGATGGCCTGTGAGAATGAGTGCTCACACAGAAGAGAGCCAAGGTACAAAAGGCAATGGTCCAGCTCTGAACTGGAAGACCCAGAACTTTAGGGCACAGAGGCCAGCACAGCTCAGGCAAAAGGCCAGCACAGCTCAGGACACAGAGGCCAAACAGCTGAGGATACAGAGGCCAGCACAGGTTAGGGCAGAGTCCAGTACAGCTCAGGACACAGAGGCCAGCACAGCTCAGGACACAGAGGCCAGCACAGCTCAGGACACAGAGGCCAGCACAGCTCAGGACACAGAGGCCAGCACAGCTCAGGACACAGAGGCCAGCACAGCTCAGGACACAGAGGCCAGCACAGCTCAGGACACAGAGGCCAGCACAGCTCAGGACACAGAGGCCAGCACAGCTCAGGACACAGAGGCCAACGCAGGTCATTGTGTAGGACACTGTAGCACTTGCAAATAGAGATGAGCCTCCAGACTGATTTCAGCCAGGGAACTGAAAATGTTCCAGTGGTCCATATAGCCTTTTAAATTTGTTTTATATGCATGAGCTTTTTTTGCCCACATGTATATCTTTACACCATCTGCAAGCAGTGTCCACAGACGCCGGAAGAGGGCATCAGATCCCCTGGAACTGGAGTTTCAGACAGCTGTGGGCTGCTGGGAATTGAACCCAGGCCCCCTGGAAAAGCAGCCAGTGTTCTTAAGCACCAAGTCATCTCTCCAGCCCCCTTCTTGTTTTAACAAACTGTTTCAATTCTCTTAGCTTAAACACGCCAGAGCTCTGCTTCTGGAGCTATGTCACTTGTTTCCATAGTAGACTATTAGAACAGAAGTGACCTGGGGAAGCTTAAAGATAAACAGGTTATCCACTGCAGAGCCAGGGCCCAAACCCACAAATGACTGACAGACTTCGAGACATATAAAAGAACTGGAATTGTACTTTAGGATTTTATCTGTTTTCTTACAGTTTAGATATGGTGTTGCAAACAAACCCATATCTTCCAAAGTTCTCTCTCCCTCCCCCCCTCTGTGTGTCTGTGTGTGTGTGTGTGTCTGTGTGTATGTGTGTCTGTGTGTGTGTGTCTCTCTCTCTGTGTGTGGTGTGTGTGTGTGTCTTTCTCTCTGTGTGGGGTGTGTGTGTGTGTGTGTGTGGTGTGTGTGTGTGTGGTGTGCGTGTGTCTTTCTCTGTGTGTGGTGTGTGTGTGTGTGTGTGGTGTGTGTCTCCCTGCCCCCCTGTGTGTTTGTGTGTGGTATGTGTGTGTGTGTGTGTGGTGTGTGTGTGTGTATGCTTGTGGTGTGTATGTGTGTGTGGTGTGTGTGTGTGTGGTGTGTGTATGTGGTGTGTGTGTGTGGTGTGTGGTATGTGTGTCTCTGTGTGTGTGTATGTGTGGTGTGTGTGTGTGTATGCTTGTGGTATGTGTGTGTGTGTGTGTGTGTGGTGTGTATGTGTGTGTGGTGTGTGTGTGTGGTGTGTGGTATGTGTGTCTCTCTGTGTGTGTATGTGTGGTGTGTGTGTGTATGCTTGTGGTGTGTGTGTGTGTGTGTGTGTGTGTGAGTGTGTACATGTGTAGGCTACAAGTCAACAACAGGTGTTCCCAAGTCTCAGAGCCTCATCTCTTCTCACTCCCCAGCTTTGCAGTCACTGGAAATGCAGTGGGACGCCTGTTTTGTTTGTGTGTTTGTTGCTATTGTCTTTACATCCCCTCCCTCCTTTCCTGCAAGCCCCTCCTCCTCCTCTGTTTCTCTTCAGAAGAGGACAGACCTGCCAGGTCTATCAGCCAGCCATGCTGAATCAAGTTGCAGTGAGACCAGGCTCCTCCTCTCCTACTAAGGCTGGGTGAAGCAACCCAGTGGGAGGAAAGGATCCCAGAAGAGGTTGACAGGGACAGCCCCTGCTCTCACCGTTAGGAGACCCACAGGCAGACCAAGTTAAACAACCGTAACATACACAGAATGCCTACGTCAGTCCCGTGCAGGCTCCTTGGTTGTCGTGAGACCAGGTTAGTTCTTTCTGTGTTTTCTTATGGTGTCCTTAACCCTCCCCCACCCCTCCAAACCATTAGCTGAGCTCTGCCTAATGTTTCGCTGGCCACGCATGTTTTTTTTTCAGGTGTCGAACTCAGGTCTTCTTACTTTCACAGCAAGAACTTTATCCCCTCGGGCATCTCCCCCACCCCTGGAAGTCCTGTCTGTGGTCCCACTCTGGGAACCTTCTACGCCCATAGCTAAGGCTAGAGGTATCCACACTGGGGACTTCCAGCAGAAAAGAAGCCAGAAGCCCAGCTCCAGCCGAATGGCCGGGTTTCAACACTTCTCGACCCTGCTAGATCCTGGTTGCTGTGATGAAGGATGAGCGATTATGCCCTCTGGGTGCTACATCGGTCAATCACCAACACACGTTTATTGACTTCCTATTATGCGTCTAGCATCACAAGATGCTCTCTGAATTACAACACGTATCGACACTATATTAAAATGTCAACGTTATCTTTGCAACATCTCAAAGAGAGGTGTGAGACACACCACACAAATCCATCAAGCTGGCCATCACGTTTGACTCCATCTATGGGTGTCAACCTATGCACATAGCAGTGGAATCTCATTACCGAAGAAGAAGAACAAATCCTCCCCTCAATGACTCGCTTTTATGACTGGTCACAGCTTCACAGTTGTGTCCTTGTATGTGAAAGGTCTCTCTAGACACAGACCTTGAGATACTCATACATTAATCAAGGAAAGGTTAGCGCTCAAGGACAAATCTATGAGTTTTGTTTGTTTTGTGCGGTCTTAGTTTTTTGCAGATGCAGACTTCAAATGCCATAATTTGTTCTCTGACTAGCGTTTCTGGCATACAAGACAGAACAGGGAAATTGTAAGGAAAAATAGCACCATTACACTGAGAATTTTCCAACAGCTGTTGAGATGGTGGCCAGCCATGAGAAGGCAACATCATGGAATGCAGAAGTACCGGAAACAAAACTGGCTGCCTGGGAAGAATTTCCAGATCCTACGAATGGCGAAGGAAGGCATCAATCGTATTGAAGGCGAGGGGGACGCTGTCCTCAGTGGAGGCAGGTGCTGACAGTGGTTGCTCCAAAGCGAAACCTGCACGGCGGAGGACACTGATGGATTGGCAAGCCGAGCCATCGGGTGCCCAGATGCAGTCTTTGGGACTGAGAGCCAGGTGCATTCCAGCCCATCCGAGAGGCACCATGTAGTCTGAGACTCAATCCCTGGGCACTAGAGAGACTGTGAGTGTTCACTTACTGTTGCCTCATCTTGTCTCTGAGACAGGGTCTCATTACAAAGAGTAAGCTGGCCCTGCAGCCCACAATCGCCCTGCTTCAGCTTCCTGAGCCCTTGGGTTAGTCCGATGCCACCATAGCTTCACCTGCCACTCTAGTCTTAAGCCAAGGGCTCAGGGTCATGAATGATGTCACATGCAGGGAGATCCTATAGTTTGAAGCCCAGAGTTCTGCTCCTTATCTACTGACAAGCATGCTCTTTGTCTACAGTCCACTCCAGAATCTTCTCAGTTCTCTTTTTGCCTTTTTTTTTTCCTTGACTTGGGCAGGGTTGGGATCTGTTACTTGCACCAAAGAGTCACACATAGTAGAGCAGCCAGTTGCACACAAGTGTTAGTGTGTCTTTCGTTCTTACACTACAGCACATGCTGCTCTTCTGAAAGTATTTGGAAGGGCTGAGGGTATGGCTTAGTGCTTTCCTACTTTCCCAGCACGAAACACACACACACACACACACACACACACACACAGAACATGCATGCAATAATGGATATTTGGTAGTCACTTTGGAAAGTCAGATGATACATGTCAGTAACAGACACAAATTCAGATCGTGGCCATACACAGTTCATATGGCCATAATCCAGAATGTAGTAGCTCATAACAACCACCTCCTTGAAGAAAAATAGCACACAGCCAACACAGCCAAACCCCACACACATCATTTTCATCTGCGACTTTGAATTTTGTAGTTACAAAAATCCAATCCCAAACTTAGCCCATTCTCTTCAGAGTAAAGAAGTGAGCAAAGAAAGACGGGTGAGCGACAAAACGGGGGGGAGTGAGAAATTAAAGGAGAAAGGACCACAGCTCTGTTTTTCCACAGCACATTTCTTCAGGGAAAGGGCACACCCGCCCCTTGTCTTCCCACCCATCTTTATACACTTCTCTGATGTGCAAAAGCTCTTTTACCCACTATTTTTCTATTGCATTCATGCCACCTTTATATTCTGGTGACTTCCAGCCGCATTCTCCCTGGGAATGACATTGCTGTGGTCCTGAAGACACACTTACACACTGGGATTATGGCCATGCATGACAGACAATGGTTTTCAACAATGAGCCCCAATTCTTAATAATCACATTTTTATGTGGAGAAGAGGCATAACAAACTCAAGGAAACATGTCAGTCTTTCCTGTTAAAAACTGATGGCTGGGGAGACTCCCCTGTCAGTAAAGCATACAAGCATGTGGGCCTGGGCTCGGTGCCTGAAACCCATGCGCAAGGGGAGGCACGGCTGTGCATACTTGTAGTTCCAGCACTGGGGACAGACGGGTGCAATCCCATGACTCACTGGCCACTCAGCCCAGCCAAACTGGCCAGCCCCAGTTCAAGTGAAAAAGTCTGTCTCAAGAAGAACAGGGGACAGGGTGGCCTCTGAGGAACCTTGAGTCTCCTCATGAATGTGCATACACACACCACACCACACACATACACCCACACCACATACACACACACCTCACACACACCTCACACACACCTCACACACACCTCACACACACCTCACACACACCTCACACACACCTCACACACACCTCACACACATGCACACACACACCTCACACACATGCACACACCTACACACCTCACACACCTCACACACACACACACACACACACACACACACCATACATTAACCTACTCCCTAATATGCACAGAACTATGTGTCATAGGTGAGTTCTTACCAGCCCCTATAATACCCTCAGTAGGAGCTATTTTCCCAATATCTGCTAAGAAAATTTTAAGGTCACAGAAGAGCTAAGGCTTTGGGCCTGCTTCTTTCCTGAGTGGTGGGATATTCACAGTAATCCTTGCCACATCACTCAACTACCTCTCTCCAACCATGGCAAGCTTCCCAGACGGCGCTGGAGTGATCAGCCAGTAATTAAAGGTCTGCAAACCCCTTCAAGTGGGGTCATCACTTTGCAGAGAGCTTCAGAAGGATCCTGAACATGCTTCAAAGTGCTATGGCCTGATGACACTCTCTCTCTCACTCATTCTGTTTCCAAAGAGAATGAAACAGATCAGTTAGGGAAAGCTACACAGTAAACGTAATTCATTAAATCACACCAGCAGCCACTGAAGGGGTCCAAATGCCCAGGCCTGCCTATATCCGATGACTCTGGGAAGAACTGTAGAGCATCACCCAACAGCCTGAAAGCCGTCTGGGGCTGGATGTAAAGTGTCCCCCAGGCCCATGGGCTTAAACGCTTGCTGCACAGCTTGTGGCCCTGCTTTTGGGGAGAAGGGCATGGCCTAACTAGTTGGGCCTGGACCCTAACCAGTAAGGGCAGGTTTCTGGGGGCAGGTCTTAAAGGTGGCACCCACTTCTAGCTCTACGCAGCTTCCAGCTCTGTCACGTTGGCCATAGAGGCAAGAAAAATAAGTAGAACGCAATCATCCCAACACACTCTCGCCACTTCTGGCCTGCACCACTCCCCCGCAGAGACGTTGAGAAGTTGGGAACTTCCTTAGCCGAGGTGCTATGGTCTCTTGAGTTCACTGCCCATCTGTGGCTGCTGGGGCGAAAAGGATGGAAGCAGAATGCAAAGACAGAATACAGAGGATGGTAGAGGTGCGGGTGCATGAACACAGACAGCCGGGGGCTCCACAGCACTGAGACACGGCCATGCTGGTGTCAGTGCCGATCTGCCCTGCACGTAAAACGTCTGGAATTCCAGATGGACTTGATGCTTTAGTCAGATTTTCCTATAGGAGGTTTGAACTGAATTCAGTGTGTGCTTTTACAACCGATACCAGGGGAGGGCGCATTTTGACTTGGGGCTTTAGAAGCTCACAAGGTCCATCTGAGTCTCAGGCACTGCAAAGTGCCTCCTCCAAACTGAGAGGCCTAAGTGTTTAGGAGTCCAACAAAAACTCTAACAACATATGCTACTGACATCTGATATGCATCACACGTTGAAATGGTCATTTGAGGGCACACAGCATGTTAAATGCAATGTATTTCTAAAACATGTTCATCTGTTCCTCTTATCTCTCTTATGTATTTAAAATACATTCCATTTCCACTGGACGGACAGCACTGCAGTCCTTCTGTGGTTCAAATGTGGGCTCTGCCAATCACCAGCAAGGCTGTCACACTCACTATATGGCTGTGCAGCATGTAAGAGTACCTACCAGGCAGAGTAGGAATAAGCCAGGGCCCAGATCCATCATTTGCCAGCCCAGCCATTACCCAATGGAAGCCTTTGTCTAGGTTTCACACAGTAGCATCACATGGGCTCTGCGGTGTTGGTGACTCATTGGAGGCTGCTTTAAAAGGCTGCCGAGTCCTGGGGAACTAGAGGGCGGAAATGGTTAGTGGGTGGAAAGCCCCGAGGTTTATAAGCCACCAACAGAAACTACACACCAACTGGAAAAGACAAGGGAGCAAAGAGAAGGGTTGTTGTTTGATTTCTTCTCTCCCCCCTTGTGTCCACACACAGTTACGGGTGCCCACGTAGGCCAGAAGAGGGCATCAAAGCCTGTGGAGCTGGGTGGGACTCACGGCAGCTGTGAGCTGTCCAGCGTGGGTTCTGGGAACTAAACTTGGATCCTCTGCTAGAGCAACAAGTTCTCTTTACCACAGAGCCGTCTGACCAGCCTGTCTCGTTCCGAAGGAGTAAAAAGGAAATCTGTGGAAAGGGTTACCAAATAGATAATTTCTTGTCAGTTAGCTTGGACTGCACCTCTTCCTCTGCCAAACGAATGCCAGGTGTGTAAGAAGGATAAAACTTTCAATTAAGTCGCTACATAAAGATTAAATGACCTTTAAAACAGCCAGTGTATGTGCAGAGGCCATTATTCATTGTTAGAGTTCGGTGTCAGCCATGATCCGTAAGTGTAAGGGTTCAGACCAGGCACGCTCGCTGCACAAGGCAGAAACATCTCACTCCAAAGTGCAAGCTGGGAATGGTGGCTTAGATGAAGCCAGAGAGGACGCCTGTCGGGAGGGCTGCTCCTCAGCCTGTTTCCCCACTATGTGGAAATGAGTTACTGGACACACAGTTCATTAAGCTGTGAGCCCAATTACTATCACATGGCGTCAACCGTATTGCAATTACGGTCCTCTGGAGAGGAGCAGCCAGCCGCTGTTTTCAGCCGAGAAACGCCAGCTCGGACAAGGTTTATAAATGATTTTCATTAACTATCATTTACCATTAGCACAAATAAAAGCACTAAGTGCCCACTTTGCTGGAGAGAATGACCTTTGGCCTGGATTCTTTCTCTAACTGATGAAGGCTAAATGCATTGTGACGGCTCCTAATCACATTTAGTGCAGCCTGTGGCTGGACGGTGCTGGGTGTCCCATCAACTACCGACAGCCTGGCAAGGCCATTATATTCCACTTCCTTTCAGAGATATGCATATTAGGATCCCAGGGAATTGAGAAATATTAGCCTTCCCCAATCACTCGGAGTTGATTTCAATAGCTGATAAAACGCAAAGCGCTGCCGGATCATGCCTTGCAAAGAATTGCTAGCAATGAGAACATATTTCTCTTCTTCGTAATTCAGGTTTATGTGCCTCAAATGCATTAATCCCATCAGCCTAGCTCTAGTATGATGGGTAGGAACGCACTCATCTTAGCTTTCCAGTTACGCTCAACCGTAACCCATACACAATGTTTGGTGGCTCAGCGTCAGTGCATAAAGAGCAAATACAGCTGTGTGATATTTAATGTCAGGGCACCCAGGCCAGGGTAACAAGTTTAACAGAAGGAAACACCGGGATGTGGGCCTCGAAATGCGAAGAAGATGCACTCAGGGGCACACTACTTAGTTCCCATGAAAACCAAGTAAATGGCTGTCAGACATTCACAACACAACAGTAGCTGAGGGCCTAGCGAGGCTCTACCTAGATAATGGCCTTCTCTTCCCTTAGAGAGATGGGAGCCCCAGCAAACAACTGTTCCCAAGCAGAGAGGGTAGTTTCTAAGCATGCAGTCTGAAGGCAAGAGGAGAAAGAGGTAGAATATTTAGAGTTACGCAAATCGTGTTTCCCAATGTCACCCTGAAGTTGAGAGGCAGCCAAGTTAGATAGCCACACAGTTCACAACTTTGCAGAGCAGAGGCCCACTTGACTCCTGTGAGCCCTGCCTCTCACCTCCTGGGAAGCAACCAGTAAATGCTCAAAAGCTCACTCTCCACTCTGTAGATCATGGAAATGTGTCTGTGCGAAGCTGGGGAGAGGATACAGAGAGCTTTTGATTTCAACACAAACCTTTTAGAAGAGGAAGCAAAGCTTGCCACCAGAGGCTGCGTTCATCTTTGGGAAGCTAAAAATAGATGATGTCCAGACGCATCTTGTTTCCATGGTTTTTGTCAGGACCAGGACTGTGTACGTTTTACCAAGACCAAAGGACCCCGATTGGTCCTAACTGTGCTATGTGGACATTCTTTAACAACAAATGTATCACCATTGATTTCTATATTTGGAAGTCAGGTAAAACTTTCGTTCATTTTATTTATTATTTATTTGTGAACTGAACTTTTAAAATCAGAGATGACACTGGGAAAATAGTGGAGTGGGTAAAGTGCTTGCCACACAAGCATGAAGATGTGAGTTTGGATTCACAGACTACCATGAAAGGGGCACAGCAACATGCACCAGGCAGCTCATCCAGACCACGAATGAGCTCCCGAGACGTGTGCTGTCTCACAGTGAAGTGAGGGTGACTGAAGGAGACACCTCATCCCACCCTTGGCATCTGCATGGATGCATAGCTGCACACATATGTGTTCATACATGAATACACACACACACACACACACACACACACACGATAACTAACATAAAATCAGAGATGGGCTAGGTCACTTAAGAGTCCATGGCTTCTAGTGAGAGAAGGAACCACTTGGATAGTTAGAGCACAGGTGGGAAGGCCTGGCTCTTCTAGATCTACTACTTTCACAATTACTCACTCGTCCACACACACATACACACATATACACACACATAATACATACACATACTTACACACACATATACACATATACACACATACATACAAATATACACTTACATACATACACACACATGCACACACATATACATACTTACACACATATACATACACACATACACATGCTCACACACACATACACATACTTACACACATACACTCACATACACTCACATACACACATATATACACACACATAATACATACACATACTTACACACACATATACATATACACATACTTACACACAACCAGATATATACACACATACATACAAATATACGCTTACATACATACACACATGCACACACTTACACACACATACACATACGTACACACATATACACACATACACATGCTTACACATACATACATACACATACTTACACACATACACTCACATATACACATACACATATACACTTATGCACACATACATACACACATATTTACACACATACATGCATACACATATACACATACATATACATACACATACACATACTTATACACATACATATACATACACACATACACATGCATACATACATATACACACATACATATACACATACACATACTTACACACACACACACACACACACACACACGGAACCCAAGGCACAGTGATGGAAGAAGCATTACGTGGAGGTCATGAGGAGCTGTGACAGTTTCCAGTACCCACACAAACAGTTTAGGGGTTGTGCTAGTTTGGTGGACTTGACAATCTTATCCTCCTGCCCCTGAATATTTTAGTCTGTAACGCATCTAGGCTGGCTAGAGCCACACTAGGCCACCTGATGACTAATTACCCCTTTGCCTGTGGGGTCACAGGTGGTGGCAGCACGTCCTACCCCTCTGGTAAGGGAGCTTCCTGTGTTTATTAGTGAACTTTCTGGTTCTGCGTTAGGGTTGGACATCTGCCACAAGAAGCCGCATGTGGCAGAATACTGGGAAATGAATAATCTGTGTTTAGTGGGATCAAACCCAAGATGCAGCAAGTATTAGTTAATGAATATCATCCTCTAATGGCATGTACACCAGGCGTGGGGTGGAACATTCTGGTAACGGCCATTGGTGAATACAGACCCTTTTCTTTTACTCAAATGAATACGTTTATACAGGGGTCTTCAATATCTGTGGTTCTGCCAAAATGCATTGAAGAGGAAGAGGGCTATGGGAAATAAAAGCCTGAGGTCACACAGTTAACCTGTAAAAGGCTCATTATGCTGCCGTGCAGATAGACTGCCCTGAACACCACAATTCAGGACACGTCGTATTTGTACCTCTTCATGCTGGCCTGTCCTTTGGATATGGGTAATAGTGCCTATTGTGCCTCTCTTTCTCGCCTTTTAACTTCAAAGTTACCCAAATTTAACATTCCTCCTCCTTTACTGTTACGCACTTACGAACAAGCCACCACTGAAAACCCTATCCTAATGTCTCTCTAGATAGATGCTCCCTGAATAAGTTAAATGAGGCAGTTTCAGTAGATCTTCCTGCCTTTGAAAGGAAAGTGCTTCTGAATGTGGCAAAAAAAAAAATGGGTCACTAGCAACTGTGTCAACTTCCTAATTTATTCATTGCCTTGACCTTGACATGCCCAGGCACAACAGGGAACAGTTCATAGACTCATTGTGCAGATTTTAAATCTGGGAGGAAAGCACCCTGGCTAATACCTGGAAAGCAGAGGAGAGAGGCAAATCCTGGGAGGGAACCTCAGCCGAGAACAGAGGAGCTAACAGGGAGGTTAGAAGCACAGAGAGAGATTACAAAGCTCGGCTTTGCTGCTGTGTGTGCGCGGACTATTGACACTGGGCAAGTGATTTGACTTCTGAATTTCAGGGTTTTCCCGACATCATCACATTCTTTTTTCCTTTGGTGCAGGACCTCAAGTAGCCCATGATGACCCAAATTCACCATGCAGCCAAGAATGACCTCGAAGATCTGGTCCTCCCGTCTCCACTTTCTGAGTGTTAAGGACACAGGCCTGCACCACCAAGTTTGGTATATGTGAAACTAGGGATCAACCCAGACTTTTGTGCATATTAGCAAGCATACTACCAACTGAACTCCATATATCCCAAGCTCATAGACTGGGGTAATAACTCAGGGGCTGGAGAGACGGCTCAGTGGCAAAGATTGCTGGCCACACTTACAGAGACCCCAAGTTCTATTCCTAGCACCCACATTGGGCCCTTCGTGAACACATGTAACTCTAGCTCCAAGGGATCTGATGCTCTTCCCATAGCTATAGAAACCCACACACATGTTCATCCCCACACACAGAAGCATATGTATGTATGTATGTATGTATGTATGTATGTATGTATATAAAATCTTAAAGGGTTTTGTTCACTTTTTATGTATTTTCTATATATGGATATTTCGCATGTATGTATGCCTGTACACTACATGCAGGCAGTGCCCACAAACAACATGAGAGTCCCTGAAATTAGAGTCGTGGGTGGTTGTGAACAGCTGTGTGACTATCAGGCGCTAGACCCTAGTCCTCTGGAAGAGCAGCCAGTGCTCCTCACCAACAAACCAGCTCCCCAGCCTCTGAGTATTTAAAAATAATAAATATTCACTGCTATTTTGTGTACATGAGTAGGTACAGTGAGTGCACATGTCTGAGGGAGTCAGAACAAGCTTGGAGTCATTCCTCAGGCACCATGTGTGTCTTGCTGTTTTTGAATAAAGGTCCCTTGCCGGCTACAGATGACGGAGGAGGCTAGGCTGGCTGGCGGGGAGCCCAGGAGCCCTCTTGTCTCTGCCTCCCCAGCACTGAGATTCCAACATGTGCCATCATGCCAAGTTCATCGTGGATTCTGGGCATGCAAGGTGAGCATTTCCCAGACTGAACTGTATCCCCAGCACTAAACTAGCATACTTTTTAAAAGTAACATCCATCAAGCAATTACTGTATTCCAGACATTACTCTAATTAGCAATTTAATCCTTGTCTTTATGATTTTATTGCCTTTTACAGATGATATGGGAGGACTTGGAACATAGTAACGTACTTTCTATGGATGCCAGGCTCATCACCCTGAGAGATGAATCCACAGAAGCCAACTCCAACTCACCTCCGCCTCAATTATCTTACTTTTCACCTCCCAGAGTTGATACTGTTATTGAATGAGGTCATCTTTGTAAAAAAAAAAAAACACCCAATAATCAATAATGTGGTTTGAGTACAAAATGGTCCCCACAGGCTCGTGTCTTTGAATGTGGGCCCCAGGGATGGCACTGTTGTATAAGGCTGTAGGACCTGTGGGAGGTGGAGTCTCATGGAAGGAAGACACAGGCTTCAGGTCCAGGCCCTGAGGACCATCCCTGGCCCCATTGCTGATGTCAAGCTCTCTACTCACAGATCCTCCAGGCCTCCCTGCCATGACAGACTAGGACTGAGACTATGAAGAGTGTCACTCTACGTGTTGCATCTGTCAGATCTCTGCCACAGCTGTGAGTGGCCAGTATGTCAGGGTTTAGTAAGTACTGGAGACTATAGCTTTTCTTATTATCATCAGTACATTTAATGCTTTGATGAAGATAAATGGAGGCCCTTAAAAGTTTTTAAAGTGTTGTTGACAGGTCATATACTAACGGATTTACAAAATTTCAAAGAATGGCTGTGCCTTACACACTCCAGAGGAGTCACGGAAGTTCCATTCTTGAGTTATTCTTTCCACGCCTTCTGACTGTGTTTTCATCTCATTGGCTCTTCCTAGATGGAAGCTCGCCAGCTCTGAACTGTTTCAAAATCTGAAACTTTTTGAGTGTCATGACAAAAAAATAAAGTCGGCTTTTAGAACATGTCTGGGTTCAAGGTGATAGGGTATCAGATTGGGACGTCTGCTGGCCCACCATCACCAGGGTAGAGGTCATTTCCTTCTTCAGCACCCCACCCTGAAGCTGCATACCCAGTCTAAGATTCCCTTCCCAGATGAGCAAGGCTGTATGAGGGCCTCGTCCCCTGCTAGAAAGTCCAAACAAGCTCTCCGAGTTCTGGGTTAGGGATGCTATGATGGTAGGTCTATGGCAGATATCCAGTCACAAAGATTCTGAGGAGTAAAACGCTTCCTGTTTTAAATGGTTAAAATAAGAACTATTGGACCTGTATATACCGATCCCCTCTTCTTCCTCCTCTACTACTTAGTTCATAATCCTTTCTCCACCAAGTAGCTTCATGGGGGTCCCTGTGACACTCGGCAAAACCCTTGTCCATCGTAGAAGCCCAGCTCTGGGTTCTTCTGCAGACTCTCCTTTGAAAGGGGTCTACTGTTTCTCCCTTGGCCAATGACAGTCTGTGCCCCTCCATGTCCTCAGGATTCCTTAATTCCTTGGCTTCTGTTATCTAAAGCTGTTTTAAGTGCCGCCGTGACTGGGGGCTGGTGAGAAGGGGGCAGGGACCATGCCAAGTCAGCAGGCTGGAGACTGAAAGATTGTGCATGAGTGTTGGTGTCATTTTTCTGCTACACCATTGCAAGTGACTTTCTCAAAGGCCTTTAAACTGCCTTTATTTGTCCCTGGCCATTTTAGGTTATTAAAAAGTCTTTACTATCCCATTTTCTTCTTGCCCTGTGGTCTTTGGGATCTCATTAGAAATGTTTATTCTTAAGGAGAGAAGCTGTCGCCATACTGTCAAGAGATGCTGCACTCTTCCGCTCTAATCACCAATTAGCGGTTTTGTTTTTTCTCCTCTGTACGCTTGCTTACATGCTCTTCCCTTCCGAGAGGCTAAGCCCTCCTGTGCACATTGCAAATGGGTGAAACACACTCGGATCATTTCCGATTTCTCCCAAACTCTGTGTTCCTGAATATTTAAGACGTAAACCTCGGTCTATTCAAAAGGCATTCCCACCACACACAATCAGCCTTCCCAGGAAGCCAAGACATTCCATACATTCTAACTCAGACTGCCTGGACAACAAAATTCCATACTCAGCTTTGCTTATCAAAGAGAGAAAATCATCTTTAATATTCTAACCCCCTTTTCTCTGTTGTGCCTGGGGATATTTTGTGTGGGGTTGTTGTTACAATTGTTTGGGTGGGGTTGTTACTATTTTAGTTAGGTTTTGGGGAAGCTGTGCTTTTTGGATTTATTGTGGTTGTTTTCTTAAGAATTTTTGGGGATTAAAAAAAAAATAAGACAAAAACAAAGCAAATGCTCTTAACCACTGAGTCATCTCTCCCGCCCTTGTTTTGGGGTTGTTCATTTGTTTGCTGAGTGAGGCTCTCACTCCATAGCCCAGGCTGGACTGAAGCTTACTGTGTCACACAGGTTAGCCTCAAACTCATGGCCCTGACTTCCCTCTAGGGTGGGAGGTGACCTGGAAATGTAAGCCAAATAAACCCTTCCCTCCCCAAGTCGTTTTTCCATCAGAGCCTTTTATCACAGCCAGAGAAAGGCGCCCACAACAAGGGGTGTCCTCTCCCCTTAGCCCTGCACAGCTCCTAGTCAGACAGCTGTCTGGGGTGGGCTTGGGGGTGTCTCCTGCTCCCCTGTGGCTGTTGGGCTTCGGTGAGACATTCTGCCAGACAGTGGTGAGCGCATTTCCTGCGACGACAGACCTGGTCAAGAAGACAGAATATCTGAGCACACGGTCATATCTCCTTCACTCTATCAAAAGCCCAGGCAGGTTTTCTCCAGTAGTCACTATGAGACTTGGGGATCCCGGTTGAGGGGACACAGCTGTGACTTGTGGGAGCCATGTCCTTCCATGCCCAGCATCCTGGATGTATTTGCTCAGGCCTGTCCAGTGTGACTCCAGCCTTCATGCCCTGCACAGCGAGGTCCCCTGCTCCTCAGTGGCTTCAGCTCTGCTGAGTCATCATTCTCTGTGTTTGCCTCTCTCTCCAGATGTTGGATAAGGCTGATGTCCTCCCAGTTTCTTGCATGCCGGCCCCGGGAAAGGAGAATGCTGTAATTCTAAATACCAGAGGGCTGGGGTCTCATTATGGCTTCAAAGTATTTGCTTATTCCTTTTTTAAAAAAATTAAATATAACAAAACTGAGGGGGGGAAAGTCAAGTAAGAAATTAGGAACAGTGCCCAAGAAAAGGTCATCTCAGACTCTATCAGAATTAAATATTGACTTTAATGGGACTGCTGCTCATAAAACAGGCCAAGGTGGGACAGGTCTGCCACCCCTGTGTTATAGACACGAAGGATCAGAAGTTTAAGCAAAACAAATAAACAAGCAAAAAGAATGTACAGAAGCTGGCAGTAAATGAAGGTTTTAACTCTTTCCTTGCTAGTGAGGCGCTAGATGGAGTCCTGCAGCCCCGTCTTCACTGGGTACACCGCTGTTGTTGTAATGCATCCTTTTCCTTCTTAGAAGCCATGACTATCCTACCATAATCCTAGAGCAAAGATAATCTTGGCCATTACTCATGGCAACAAAATAAGCGCGCACACACACACATACACACGCACCCACCCACGCACCCACCCATGTATGCACCCACGCATGCATGCACGTGCACACACACACATGCATACCCTCAAAGCACACACACTGAGCACTGTGATAGCTAGGTCTATGGTGAGGCAATGTGTCTGCTCATTCTCCCTAGAAGAAGAGGCTACAGAGAAACAGAACCCTCACTTGAGATTCTGCCCACTCTAGGCCCTGTCTCCCAGCTGGAGGAGGAAGGTGGGCTCTGGTACAGCAGCTTTCATGGGCTCTGCTGGGGAGGGGATTTTCAGTGAGGCAGCTGTTTGGGGTCACTCACATTCTGACTGTAACTTGTCACCCGTGTTCCTATGAGCAGATTTGTGAAACTCGTGTATTCACCAGGTTGGCCCTGGGTTACTTTAGTCCGTGGTGAGTTCCCTATTTGGGATGCAAAGATGCTGGTTTACCTCTCCCCAGGGAAAGTAGCACAACATAGGGAATATGAGCATGTAAAGCCTCTAGATAGATAAGGGAGCTGTTAAATGCCAGGCAACTTCCCAACTCACATCACCTTATATTCAAAATAAAACCCCCAACACACCCTGCAGGAGGGAGGGGAAATCAATGGCTAACAAATGTAAGAGCAGGTGCTCAGATGCAGCGTTACGTTACCAAGAACAGGTGACGATATCTCACTAGGGTGGCCGCTTCAAAAGGAGGAAATCAGGCAATGATAAGAATGGTCGTCACGTGTGTTAGCCATGAATCTGCCAGCACAGCTGAGCTAAGACATAGGCACAACCACTCTGGAAAGCTGCTTAGTAGAATTTAGCACATGCATGCCAGGACAAGGCAATGCACATCTGAATATACGCTCCAGAGGCCATTTTTTTTTTTAAGACACAGGGGGTGGTGTGCATTTCTTCTCAGGGACTGAGGCTGGAGTCTCCTCTCCATGCCAACCACTGAGGAGAAGAGGAGTAAGGATGCCTGATAGAGTATGCAGATGCTACCAAAGCAGCTACGTGTGTAACACGGGTGCTGCAAGAATACTGTTTGGGGCAAAATAAGACACTGATTAGATACCATAATAGAGTACACAGAATACAGTACAACACACGAAGTAGATAACAAACACATCCTGCACGGCTACACCAAACGATAGACATAATGATGTCACTAATGATAGACCTTAGTGTGTGTACTGATCTCAAAGTTAATATTGAGTAAGGTGGTGAGGACTGAAGACAGAGAAAATGAAAGAAGAGAGTTTAGGAGAGAGGGCAACAGCGCCACACCAAGCTCCCTTGGAAGCCGGTATCTCACCCACTGTTTGGTCTTCCCTGGAGCTGGAGCCAAGCTTACACCTCATTTCTTGACTCCTATCCACTTCCCATGCACGGTTCCCTCATGCCTCATGTAGACCTTCCGAGTTCTTGGCCAGGTGACCAGTTTATTGAGTTTGTTTGCAACTGGGTGGTCCTTTATTATTTTGTATTATTTTTTTCTCTAGTATACTGGTAACCATCAGCATCCGTCTCTTCATTTTACAAGTGCAAATGCTTCTGTGATGTTTGGATGCTCACATAAAAACACTCAGAAAAACTGGGCACAGTGGCACACACCTGTATGGAGCCAGCACTTGTGTATGAGGCTGAAGCCAACTACGTCTCAAAGCAAAGCATCAGGACGTTTCGTTAGGGCACCTAACAGCTTTACGACTGTAGATGCAGGATGCCCACTCCAGCGTCTGTGACTTGGAAATATGTGCCCCAGTTTGTTGCTGTATACAGAAAAAGCCGTAAGCTTGCTTAAAACACTCAGCCTTGGGACTGCGGATGTAGCTCAGTTGGTAGAGGGCCTTCCTAGCACTTACAAAACACTGGGTTCAACCAAGCACAGCACAGCCTAAAAACACATGCTGTATTAGACACCCATTATCCTAGCGTTCAGTAGATGTGGACTCCAGATGAATAGATGTTGAAATCATTCCTGGGCCATATGATACCATCTTTTAAAAAAAGAAGGTATGGATATCGGTAAGTTAACTGCAGGTCAGAGCACGTTAGAGCCTCTGACTCTCAGAAGTGTACCTCAGGCGGGCCACACATCCCCAGAGACCCAGGGCCGTTCCTCCTTGCAGACCGTGTGTGAACCCTCCCATCCCGATTCATCAGCCGCCCTAGTGAAAACATTATTAGGGTTTTTGTGGGGTTTGTTTTGATGGTCCTTTTGCTTGGTTTTATTAAGTTTATTATTATTATTATTATTATTTTTTTTAGAAAATGGTTTCATCAGATCCCCTGGAACTGGAGTTATAGGTGGTTGTGAGTCGTCTGATGTGGGTGTTGGGAACCAAACGCAGGGCCTCTGCAGGAGCAGTGTGAGCCTCTCCTGCCCTTTAGGCTTTGGTTTGGTTTGACTTTTGGGGTTGTGTGCTCGTTTGTTGGTTTGCTTGTCTGTTCGTTTTTAACGGTGTTGCAGTTTGAACACGGGGCCTCTTGTTCAGAGGGCAAGGGATTCACCACTGAGCCTCATCCACACCCCTCGGGAGGGGTTTCCAAGGGAGGAAATGTACCCTCAATTGCCATTAGTTTCAATTAGGTGACAACTACCACAGACATACGACGGGGACCACAGGTGGAGGGCATCCACACTTCCATTCCTGGACACCTGTCACATGGAACCCACAGCCAGCAGATTTCACTAGTGAGGGCTTTTCTTGCCACAGAACAAGGGCGTGCATGCACAAGCTCTAATGTGAACAGCCTACTCCCTTCCTTATTAAACACATTTTGCCATTGTTAAGAGTTGCTAGAGAATTAAATTTGTTCTTGCTGGCAAAGCATCTGAAGGGAAAAAAAAAGGAGAGACCACAAAGCCCTCTTGGAAAATATAAAGTACCCTGGAAGAATGAATCAAAACCCTCATTTTCGCCTTCCCAAGGTCTGCATGTCCTGAGGCACCTTCTGTGATCTTTTCTTTAGAGGAGGGAAAATGCTCTGCTGCCAGGGCTCTCTCTCCAGGCGTTTAGCCCAAATGGGAGAAGAAAGGGGAAATTTCCAAAGAAAGCCCACATTTTAAGAAATGGGGAAAGAGATTGGAGCGGATGTGATTTTGGTGGGCGGGCAAAAACAGTGTCACTGAGAGGAACCCTGGCTACACAGATGACCTGTGAGAGCCCAGATCTTTCATCAGGAACCAGAATTGGGATAGATAGGAAAAGCTCCCAGCTATAAGGAAACAGAAGTAACCGCAAAAAACAACACTAGTCTCTTTCTGTATGCACCACTTAAGGACAAAGAGATGCAAGTCAGAAAAGGGACTTCAGATTTCAATCTACTCTCTACAGAGGTTGCCAGACACACTCAGGGTTTAAAGGGCAGTCTCCTAGATTCCTAGACCAAGTCCTGGGTAATGGCCCTTCCCCCAGACCCAAGAGTGACTTCACTGCCCTCGGGATGGTTCCAAGAAGTCACCAAAGGTAGGTGCCTGTAAGTAATCACCCCCAAGCTGAGGCTGGCTCTACAAAAGCTTTAAGGGTTCCAGGGCAGCTGTCAAAGTCACACCCTGGAACACAGTGCAAAGCTGGACAGCTGCCGCTCAAAGATAGGATTTCCTGCTGGTAATTTAATGATCCACCCTAGATATAGATACTCTAATGCGTCTCCTTCCCTATTGTGTGCGGTAAGGGGCGTATGTGTGTGGGTGCCTGTGTGTGGGGAGTGTGCATGAGTGTTTCGTGCTCGTGTGTATGTATGAGCTCACATGCACTCGTACACATGCTCACGGGCACGCACAGGTACACACACATTCCTGTTGTGCTGTAGAGTTGCAGGACATCTCAACTGTAATTCCTAGCCTTCTACCTTGTTGGCTTGGGGTCTCTCTTGTCCACCATGCGCTTGCCTGGCTGTTGGTGCCATTGCTTCTCTACACCCTCCCATCTGCACTTCGGGTCTCTGGGCAGGGGCATGCTAGGGCTGGGGTTGCAGACGTCTGAGCACCTGGGTTTCTACAGTCCTGGGTATCCGAATGCAGGTGTGCAGGCTTGCACAAGCACTTCCTGAACCATCCCTCGCCCTTGGCTGGCCATCTCATCACAGCCCCCCAAGATGGTTCACGGGACTAAAAGGAACTGAATGGAACATCCGTGTGAGAACAGTGAGGAGCCTGGAGACTGAAGTAGGTGGAGGTGAGCACAACCTTCAGCTGACTATCAGAAGTCCTGCTGACCCCTCCCACGCACTCGTTATCGCTTCACTTTTTAATTCGCATACAAACTAACAGGCTTCAGGGCTGGGAATGTGGATCAGCTCGTAGACAAAGTGCACGTGGCATGCAGGAAGTCCTGGGTTTAATTTCCAGCACCATATAAACCATGCAGGGGTGCATGCCTGTAATGCCAGCATTTGGGAGGGGGAAGCAGGAGGATCCAAAGTTCAAGTCTCCCCTTGACTCTACAGTGAGTTCCAAGCCAGCCTGGGCAACAGGAGACTACATCTGAAAACATAGTAATATTACTGTACACACACATCCTTGTACTTTGCTCATATTTACACACACACACCCTTCTACCCTTGACCACTGGTCTCCTTTCTCCCCTCAAATGGTCCCTCTTCTGCCTTCGTGTCTTATATGTTTTTAAACTAGAATCCACATGAGAGAAAATGTGGTGTTTGACCTTTCTAGTTCCCATTACCTTGTCCCGTTCACCTCTTCGGTCAGAGTAGAAACTAAAGCAGCCTCAAGCCCTAGCTTGCAGAGGCCCGAGAGCCCATTCTTGTGGCCATCACGTCACAAAGCTCTGGACTACAACCAAGAGGAGGGTGGGGCTATGTGACCAGATGCTCCGGGGTGGGAGGGGCTCTTCCCTTACGCACTCCTGGGAATTCCTTTTCCCTTTCTTCATAAGCAATTTCTAGCCTATGCCTGGCCTGAAGTGAATGCGTGGGTGCTTTTCTACCTCCTGGTGGCTGCCAGGATTTTCAAGTCACTGTATTTTCATTGTTTTTGTTTTTCTTCTCTCTTTTATCTAAAAATATCAACTCTGCTTCTGTTTGCATTTATTTTTTTTTTAAACTCTGATGACACTGCCTTGCAGCTTCCTTTTGAGTCCGTTTCTAAATCCCTTTGTGAGAGAGGTGAAGAATCTTAGGAAGGAACCTCAGTTTGCACAGCAACTCCACACAGTCCCTCTCCGCTGTCGTGCTCTATATGCTTCTGTCTTCTCAAGTCCACGTTCTGCCTATGAGAGGAAACATTTGCCCTCTGTCTGCATTTGCTTTATTTTGTTGAATTATCACAATCTCAGGTTCCATCCCCTTTGCTATAGGTGACAGTGGTGGTTAGAAAGAAAATGGCCACATAGGGAGTGGCACCGTTAGGAGGTGTGGCCTTGCTGGAGGAAGTGTGTCACTGTGGGGATGGGCTTTGAGGTCTCCTTTGCTCAAGCTGTGATAGTGTGACACAGTTGTTTCTGCTGCCTGAGGATCAAGACGTACAAGTCTCAGCTCCTACTCCCACACCATGCCTGCCCGCATGCCGCCATGTCCCACCATGACGATAATGGGCTAAACCTCTGAACTGTAAGTCACCCCAATCACGTTTCCCTTTATGAGAGGTGCATGATCACGGTGTCTCTTCGCAGCAGTAGAAATCCTAATTATGACAATGACACAATTTATGTCTTTATGGTTGAAAAACACTCCATCTGGCACTATATATATCACAATAGCTTGGCTTTCATGGATACTGCCGCAGTAACTGTGAATGTGTCCTTTTTTGTGCTGACTTAGATCCCACTGGGTGGTAGAGCCAGCTCATGCTGTAGTTCTCTCTCTAATGACTGCCCTAGCTAACACCCCCACCCGCAGGGAGAGTATGAGGAAGGGTGCATCTCTGCTCCCCACATCCTTGGGACCATTGCTTATTAGATTTTTTGCTTGCTTGTTTCTGTTTTTGATGATTCTGACCGGGGGGGGGTGTGAAATGGAATCTTATGTCGTTTTTATTTACATCTCTCTGGTAACTGAAGATAAATGCTTTTCATGCACCGATTGGCCATTTGTACTCCTTTCTTTTACAATCTGTTCCTTCTTCCTTCGGTTCATTTGCGTATTTATTGATTGGACTATTTTTTCAGTAAGTGTTTACTTTTATTTTTGGTTCTTTATATGTTCTGGGTATTAATCCCATGTCAGACAAATAGTTGGCAAAAAAAAAAAAAAAATCCTCCCATTCTACAGGCTGTCTCTTTACTCTGTATATTGCTTCCTTTGCAATGTCTTTTAGCCCTCACATGAATCTGAAGGATGCCCCTATTGTTAAGACTTCTAAGCTAGGGTTGGGGAAATGGCCAACGCTACTGTGCTTGCCTTGTAAGCTTGGGGATGCAAGTTTGAGCTCACAGAATAACTCGAGGCCCTGCTCTCTTGTAACTACTCCATCAGGCTGGAAACGGGTAGGATTGCTGTTGGGAGTGAACAGATGTTGGTTCGTGCCTCCCCAGGAAAAGTCTCACGAATATCAGGCGTGCATGTGGAAGTCAGGGGACAATGTAAAAGTCTTTATTTCTGAACCTCCCAGGCAGGCTAGGCTACCTGTTTAGTGGGCCCCGCGGATCCACATGCTTCTGCACCCCCAGTGCCACTACAGCTGTCTTTCTAAAGGATGGGATCTGAGGAATCAAACCCTGGCCTTACTGCAAGCTCCTTTCTGACTAAACCCATCTCCCCAGGCCCTGCAGTACTCTCTCATACGCCTCTCCCCTTCTCATAGCATCCCGCAGACCAACGGGGCTATGAACGACGTCCTTGCTCATTTCTTCTCATGAGCCTGGGAAAGGCAAGTGGTCACTCACTATTTTAGTGTCTTCTACCCCTAAGGTGAGACGTGACAAACGGTCCAAGGCTGGGGCGGGCAGCGGGGGCTTCTGGATAATCTTGTTTTCATGACACCAGAGAAAAGCACACTGGATAACTCCCTCTCTTTACTTATGGTTCTGTTGGGAGCTGCAGGAGCTATATTGGCACCATGAGGACAAAGCCAAGGGAATCTCAAAGATCGTGACATGTGAGCCAACACCAGCAGCCCACGGTCTTCAGGCTTCCAAGGTAACAAAGAAAAAGCTTGGTTTATCTAATTACCCATTTACTTGCCACATTCCTAACTCTGCTTTTGAATAAGTTAATACAGCAATGGTTACTGGGAACCCACTAATTTCTTGAGACTATATAAAATGCCTTTTTCTTTTGAACTTTAGGCACCTTCCTTAAAATTGAAAGAACTAGAGCCTGCGAGCTGGTGTTTTCATTAGGATTTCTATTGCTGCGAAGAGACACCATAACCATGGCAACTCTTACAAGGAAAACATTTAATTGGGGTGGCTCGCTTACAGTTCCAGAGGTTCAGATCATCATCACCATGGCAAGAAGCATGACAGCATGCAGACAGACATGTGCTGGAGGGGTAGCTGAGAGTCCTATATCTGGCTGGTAACAGGAAGTTGACTGAGGCACTGGGCGGTATCCTGAGCGTAGGAAACCTCAAAGCCCACCCCCACAGTGACACGCTTCCTCTAACGTGGCCATACCCATTTGAATGAAGCCATACCTACTAATAGTGCCACTGCCTACGAGATTATGGGGGTCAAGTACATTCAAATTCCCTTAGCCGGAGAGATGTCCAAGCAGTTGAGGTGTTTGCTGCCCCAGCAGAGGACCCAGCACCCATGTAGTTCATAACCAACTGTAACTCCAATTCCACGGGCTCCTATGAAGACACTGCACATATGTGGTGCACATAAACTCAAGTACACATGTAAAAATATGTCAGATCAACACACTGAAGACTGGTACAATAAAATGCGAAGTAATTTCACTATACAACCATAAAGTTTGCCATGTATCATGCTGAGTTTTGCTTTGCTTTACTTTGCTTTAACTTAAGGGCTGTGGATCTAACTCAGGTCCCTCATGCTTGCACGACAGACATCCTACAAACTTATCCATCTCCCCAGCCCTTTCCTTTTTAACCTTGAAGGATGAATGAATCAAGGAGGTCACACCGGAGAAAGAGTTGTCAAAGACGACTTGAGTTTGCAAGAGCATGAAGTAAGAAGCCCCTGGTTATGTTACAGATGAGTCGGTCATGTGGTAAAGAATGGAAAGCCCAGAGGAATCTGGTAATAGATTAGCTCTTTCTGAGTAACCTTCACGTGAGTGATGAAACCTGCCGTCCCTCAACCCAGGGGACTGGGCTTTCTTTGGTAAAATCAGAGTGGTTGCTGCCCCTCATTCCATTTCCTCCCAGATGCTCGCAAATTTACTCATGAAGGAGACCCGTGTCATAAGCACATAGAGATTCACGTGAAGAAAGGCGGCCTCATTTAGGAAAAGGAACACTTTTAAAAAAGGAGTAAGAAGACACTGCCAGAGAACAAGAAACATGACTGAATTCTCACTGGAGACATGAAACCGAAAAGTCAGAGATATTTACTATAGTAAACACTCTTAGTCCGGTGTCCCCCAAAAGGTAGAAGGGAGGGGGAGGGCTGCGTGCCGGGAAGAGCAGAGCTAACACAACAGCACCATCTACTCTGCTTCAGCCTCTAAAATGCCTCCAGTGTGATGACCGAAGGAGACAATGCACTCACCTTGGAAGGACTTGGAAGGGTTAAGTTAGTTAACAGATACACCAAACATTTAGGTCTATGACTGGTCCTGGTATTGATGCTAAATATATATATATATATATGTTATTTATATATTATATGTATTATATGTATATATAATATATATAATAGTTGGGCTGTTACCAGCGGGAGCGAGGCTTACTTGAGATAAATACGACTTCCAAGCATCCTTGGAAGCAATATGTATGTACATCCAAGGAATTATGAGAGCACATCTGTTTCTAAGGATAGGGATGTGTCCTACGGTCCCAGAATCCTATGGTCCCAGAATCTACCCTGAAAGGGTGACAGCCTTTTACTTATCCATTCAAAGTGGAAACCTTCCCATCCATGAAGGGCCACAAACTTTGAAATCACGGAGTTCTTATCAAATCATAGCACAAACACGTAATAAAAATTGTTATTTTAAATTTTACTTCTAAATGAAGCAATATGAAATTACATATGATCTAGCTATCCTAAAATGTGGCAATTAAACCAATGAGACAGCATGGCAGGTAAAGGACCCGAGTTTAATCCCAGGGCCTACATGGTGGAAGGGGAAAATTTCTCCCTACAAGTTCTCTGACCACCACACTGATGCTGTCACAAGCACATACACTTACACACGCAATAAAGAAATGTAATTTTAACAGTTTGGAAATTGTGACTGTTTCAGAATAGGCCAACTATGAAGTGGAAATTCTCAGGTAGATTTGTTTCTCTTCCTAGTAAAATCTACCCTCATCCCACTTTGAGAGGATACATTTGTGACTTAGGAACTATTGTCTTGTAAGTGACAACAGCTCCCAGCTACAACCAGCAATGGCTACATGGAGCTAATGCCACAGTGTCTCTGTCCATCCCATGGAGCCAATGACAATTTGGCTGTGAAGAACAGCCGGAGCGTTGGGGTCTTTCTATCAGGCTCTAGTGGGCAAGCAAGAGCATAGCCTGTGTCTTTTGAGGGTCTGAGTTCCTGGCTAACTCATACTAACTGGTGGTCACTGCGTTCACCAAGATTGTAGTAAGTTTGACACATTAAAGTTTTCAAGATTTAGGGCGAAGTCAAAAGAGTTGAATCAAAATGTTTTGTGACCCAAGCTTAGCAAGCAGAAGTGACATCTGGACACTTGTTCAGCACCTTTAACCCCAGGATTTGCCCTTCCTGAAACCTGACCGGTCTGGCAATCACCAATAGTTCACCTGGATGCTGGGAACGGAGATCAGGTCTTTCTCAAGAGCAGTACAAGTTCTTCATTGCTAAGCTTTCTCTCCCAGCCTTTAAAGAAAAAAAAAAAGTGAGCCACTTGGGATGTAATGTTTTCCCTTATTTGAAAATTCATAAACAAGACAAGAAAATGCTTGTGGTAAAATGAATTGAAGGTAACCTTTGCGGGACTGGAACTCATGTTTGAAACGCAAAGCCTGTGCACCGTGGAGTGGAGACTAAGAGCGTCTCCAAGTCAGGGACTTGGGTGTTTGGAGGCAATTCCCATCCTTCATCATCAGAGAGCCAGGGTTCCAGAGGATGTCACCAGGACTAGAAATGACACCAGGACTAGAATTCATGACCAGCTACAGACAAGGAAGAGCCTTGGTCATGGTGACGTGAACCTTCCCGTGACCGGTGCCCCACGCTGAACATGGCGGCCCTGGATCACGACGGCGCTGCGGTGAAAAGGGGGGAAGCAGGAGCAGCATCCACCTTGTTCTGCTTCCTGTGCACGAGATGTGACGGCTGTGCCACATACTCCCGCCACCATGGCTTCCCTGCCGTGAAGGACTATCTCCT